>CM024245.1:51557640-52159743 GCA_013421045.1 Propylea japonica
TCAGGCGGCAACCAGGATTTGTTTCGCGACTGTCATTTCGGAAATAAAGTGAAACACCTGCGAGATTTCGGCATCAGTCGTCAAACTTTCATAATACTTTACCATTCATTTGAGTTTGCTCATTTAAAGACAACCCGAAAACATCGTTGAAGTACCAGAAGCAAAAGTTACATTAGTGATAAACTGAAAATTCTTGTATTTTGATGCATTGGTGCCCGCTACAAATCCTTCCATTGGCCTTCTCATCCGCTTTGTGGAAAGAGGTCAGATCCCGCTTTCGTTTTATTCTTTGCGTCGGGAATCTTCATATAAATTATATGTTCACTTTGTAGTTGACCATCCGATTATTTCCAGGATTCCACGGACAGGAAATGCTGTTACATTGGATTATCCGACGGTTGGAATTCTATGGAGTAAGCGTTTTTTTTTCGTTGGTGAGTGAGGAAGGTTGGGAGCAGTGGACGATGTTGGTATTGAGGTAGTTTTTCATTTTAACGTGTACGAAATGACAATTGATCTAACATTCTTATTCATTATTTTCGTAGAATCATTAGTTTTATCAAGGAAATGAAAACAACTAGGTGAAAATTTAAATACGGATACCAGAAGCTTAATTCACTGAAACTGAAAACAGATGATGCATTTGAAATAGTTAACTCGAAGCAACATATCACCAAGGCTCTATTTATACATACTTAGATGAAGAACAACAAGTTCCCCAACTGAATTATGAAACTTCGAGTAATTACCTGAAAGGATTCATCGGTACTTGATCTCTTGCTCCACCGAAACTCATTACAAAATATACAGAGCTCCTGCGATTCCGAAACCGTTCGCGTACTGAACTCCTCTACTCAGGCGGCAACCAGGATTTGTTTCGCGACTGTCATTTCGGAAATAAAGTGAAACACCTGCGAGATTTCGGCATCAGTCGTCAAACTTTCATAATACTTTACCATTCATTTGAGTTTGCTCATTTAAAGACAACCCGAAAACATCGTTGAAGTACCAGAAGCAAAAGTTACATTAGTGATAAACTGAAAATTCTTGTATTTTGATGCATTGGTGCCCGCTACAAATCCTCCATTGGCCTTTTCATCCGCTTTGTTGGAAAGAGGTCAGATCCCGCTTTCGTTTTATTCTTTGCGTCGGGAATCTTCATATAAATTATATGTTCACTTTGTAGTTGACCATCCGATTATTTCCAGGATTCCACGGACAGGAAATGCTGTTACATGGATTATCCGACGGTTGGAATTCTAAGGAGTAATCGTTTTTTTTTAGTTGGTGAGTGAGGAAGGTTGGAGGCAGTGGACGATGTTGGAATTGAGGTAGTTTTTTGTTTTTTTAGTGGACGAAATGACAATTGATCTGACAGTCTTATTCATTATTTCCGTAGAATCATTAGTTTTATCAAGGAAATGTAAACAACTAGGAGAAAATTGAAATTGAAGGCAACATATCACCAAGGCTCTATTTTTAAACATACTTCGATGAAGAATAACAAGTTCCTCGAATGAATTATGAAACTTCGAGTAGTTATCTGAAAGGATTCATCGGTAATTGCTCTTTTGCTCCACCGAAACTCATTACAAAATATACAAGTTCCTGCGAAGCTTCTCGCCGAAAAAACGGTTCCGGAACCGTTCGCGTACCGAACTCCTCTATTGAGCCTGCAACCAGAATTTGTTTCTCAACTGTATTTCAGAAATAAAGTTTTGAACACATGCGTGATTTCGGCATCAGTCGTCGAACTTTCATAATACTTTACCATTCAATTGAGTTTTCTCAATTATAGACAACCAGAAAATATCGTTGAAGTACCAGAAGCATAAGTTACTTTAGGGGAAAAAACAGAGAATTCTTGTATTTTGATGCATTGGTGCCCGTTACAAATCTTCCATCGACCTTCTCATCCGCTGGTTGTTGAAAGAGGTCAGATCCCGCTTTCGTTTTATTCTTTGCGTCGGGAATCTTCATATAAATTATATGTTCACTTTGTAGTGACCATCCGATTATTTCCAGGATTCCACGGACAGGACAGGACATTGGATTATCCGACGGTTGGAATTCTAAGGAGTAAGCGTTTTTTTTTGCGTTGGTGAGTGAGGAAGGTTGGAGGCAGTGGACGATGTTGGAAATGAGGTAGTTTTATTCTAGCGTGTACGAAATGGCAATTGATTTGACATTCTTATTCATTATTTTCGAGGAATTATTAGTTTTTTTAAGGAAATGAAAACGACTTGGCGAAATTGAAATCCGGATACCAGAAGCTCAATTTACTAAGACTGATAACAGATGCAACATATCACCAAGGCTCTATTTATAAACATACTTAGATGGAGAACAACAAGTAACCCACTGAATTATGAAACTGCGAGTAATAACCTGAAAGGATTCATCGGTACTTGCTCTCTTGATCCACCAAAACCATTGCAAAATATACAAGTTCCTGCGAAGTTCCCTCGTCCTAAACGGTTCCAAAATCGTTCGCGTACCGAACTCCTTTATTCAGCCGGCAACCAGGATTTGTTTCGCAACTGTCATTTTGGAAATGAAGTGAAACACCCTGCGAGATTTTGGCAACAGTCGTCAAACTTTCATAATACCTCACCATTCATTTGAGTTTGCTGATTTATAAACAATCCAAAAATATCGTTGAAGTATCAGGAGCATAAGTTACTTTAGGGAAAAATAGAGAATTCTTGTATTTCGATGCATTGGCGCCTGTTACAAATCTTTCCATCGACCTTCTCATCCGCTTTGTTGGAAAGAGGTCAGATCTCGCTTTCGTTTTATTCTTTGCGTCGGGAATCTTCATATAAATTATATGTTCACTTTGGTAGTTGACCATCCGATTATTTCCAGGATTCCATGGACAGGAAATGCTGTTACATTGGATTATCCGACGGTTGGAATTCTAAGGAGTAGCGGTTTTTTTTCGTTGTTGAGTGTTGAGGAAGGTTGGAGGCAGTGGACGATGTTGGAATTGAGGCAGTTTTTTATTTTAACGTGTACAAACCAACAATTGATTAGACATTCTTATTCATTATTTCCGTAGAATCATTAGTTTTATCGAGGAATGAAAACGACTAGGAAAAAATTGAAATTAGGATACCAGAAGCTTCATTAACTGTTACTGATAACAGATGGTGCATTTGAAATAGTTAACTAGATGCAACATATCACAGGGACATAACTAAAGTAATAACCAAATGAGTTTTCATTATAAGTTAATAATCTCAGGAAACCAAAGTCTTGTCAATGAATGTAACTCAGTTCTTCGTTGGTTTCCTTCACATCTAGTTCATCATTTACTCATTTCAACAAATACAAAAAATTTTTTGTCGTTTTTCTACATTATGACTTTCAAAGTCGAATAATATGTCTTGATTAACCTGTACCTAAATATCAGAAAGCTTCTTGAGCTTTCACGAGCTGAGCTTCAATAGATGGTGGGACTGTACCATCTAGCAAAGTCAACAGATGAGATTTTCAGGCTTTGTGGATCAGGAGCAGAAAAAACTGAACACGTGGCATGCCAAGTGTTCAAAGTTGGTTGGCCAGAGATTTAATCATTTGGGAAAACCGGACCTGGATGCCCAAGAGTAATGGCTAAGGCTCCTAAGGAGGTTGTCCCTTCCAACAAAACCATTAATGACGACCTCCTAGGATTTCCATGAAGGAGTAGGGTAGTGGTCGAGGTTCCTGAATTTTAATTTCAGATTTTTTACTTCAATCACCTAGGCACTGTTTCAGGAGAAGGTGATCAGAAATTTGAAATAAGCAATTCTTTGGAGACAAAATCTCTCGCTTGTACAAACCTCCAAAATTTCATTTGTATAGTCTCCAACGATTTTTCAACAATCTTATATCTCAGATAATCATATGTGAAACAATACCAGAATTCCTATTTGGCTCAGTCTCATGCTATTCCAGACCAACTTGAATTATTAAGCTTACATCAACTTCCGAAGAATCCAAGACCTCTTAATTGAATAAAATTTTTCCTCCGTAACCAATTAACGGATTGTTTTCCCCAAAACGTCCTTTCCATGGAAATGATTAATTTCCCGTGACAGAAATGAAAGCTCATTAAAGTTTGCCAACTTAATCCGGTGAATAGTTTGCACCCGAAGGGCGCAATTGAAGAGAATCGTTGCTAGTTTCCAAAGTTCAATTGGATCCCTTCGAAGAAGGATCTGCTCGTTGGAATTAATTTCAGGAAGAAAAGGAGGTAAGATCCCCGATTGCCTTTGGCAAGTATCTGTCTAGATGAAGTTTCTTGAAGAAGATTTCTTTCGGTTGAGACGTTATTTGAATTCTCATTGTAACTATGGAGAATATGTAAGTATTCTATTAATGAAGTGTGAAGTTTTTCATGAGGTGAACGTTTGAGAATCGTTGTCGAACCAAACACCTTAAATTACCTACTTCAAATGAGATTTTCTTTGGCGAATGGCATATTCCAAATTGAATTGGTACATTTATTTTTGATGATTTCAATTGTTGGAAGACAGATGAATCAATATGTAGCTGTAGACAAACTTAGGTTAATGGTTTTGGACATACTCTCACTGCTAACATCACAAATGCAAGTGCAGATGGTTTTGATTTTCTTTCACTACTTTTGAAAGGCAGAGTGTTTGAATGAGAGCTCTTCACCAGTATTATACATTATTTCATGAGGTCTATTGTGCCTCACATCAGAGCTCACTTCGCAACTCCGATACAGCTCCGGAGCTTCCTTAAACTTCAGTATCTGAGAGGGCTTCTAAGGGGCAAAATTTGCATCCCTTCTATAATTTTTCTGTCCAAGAAATTATTCACATAGGGTAGCAATGGCGAGGCATTCTGTGAACAGGATTTTTTTTTCCACAGAATCTACACTCGTCAGTTTCTGTTAAGCGACAATCTCCTCCAGAGTGCGTACTCTTCAGTTTCTTCCCTCCCCAAAAACTATTTCTCATAGGTGCATTTGCCTATACCGCAGAAGAGTTCAGGTCTAATAAATGGCGTTTGTGCTATCTTTCTGGCCAGTGTGTTTGTCTCTTTATTTTCCAGATTGTAGAGACCTTGTTGTTTCTGCCTATTTCATTGAGTTCTCTCACGAATCTACAATATCATTGGAGTTCCAGAATCTCAATTTACTGAGACTGATAACAGATGCATTTGAAATAGTTAACTCGAAGCAACATATCACCAAGGCTCTATTTATAAACATACTTAGATGAAGAAAAACAAGTTTCCCCAACTGAATTAGGAAACTTCGAGTAATTACCTGAAAGGATTCATCGGTACTTGCTCCCTTGCTCCACTGAAACTCATTACAAAATATTCAAAGTTCCTGCGAAGTTCCCTCGCCGTAAACGGTTCCGAAACCGTTCGCGTACCGAACTCCTCTATTCAGCCGGCAAACAGGATTCGTTTCGCGACTGTTATTTCGGAAATAAAGTGAAACACCTACGAGATTTCGGCATCAGTCGTCAAACTTGCATAATACTTCACCATTCATTTGAGTCCGCTTATTTATGAACAACCCGAAAAAACCGTTGAATACCAGAAGCATAAGTTATTTTGGTGAAAAACAGAGAATTCTTGTATTTTGATGCATTTGGAATCGTTAACTCGAAGCAACATATTACCAAGGCTCTATTCATAAACATACTTAGATGAAGAAGAATCAAGTTCCCCTCAACTGAATCATGAAACTTCTAGTAATTACCCAAAAGAATCCATTGTACTTGCTCGCTACCTCCAATAAAACTCATTACGAAATATACAAAGTTCTACCGAAGTTCCCTCGGAATAAACGGTTTCGAAACCGTTCGCGTACCGAGCTCCAACCAGGATTTGTTTCGCGACTGTTATTTCCGGAATTAAAGCGAAACACCTGCGAATGACACCGCCGGCAGAAAAGCGGATGAATCAATACGATTTGGGCAAAAACGTAGGCGACCCTCTGGGCTTATAAACGGGACCAACACTGTAATAAATAATCAGAGGCAAATTTATTCTGCGGTCCCCGGTTTCCGTTATTGCAGTCTTCCTGCACATTCGTTCCTTCGAAATCAATGCAAATGTATTGCAAATCTGACAGTTTGTTAGATTTGTAAGGGGAACGCTTTAAAGTGTCGAAAACCCGGAAGAAACGGAAGCGGGACTGCGAATTCAGCCGTTGAGCGCGATTAAGTTTCTGCAAATAGGGTTTCTCGCGGAATTAGATCCGCCATATCTGAATTGCGTTTAACGGAAGTGGGTGCCGTCGAAACAGTTTCTCCTACTGGTTTTATGGAATTTTGTTTAGAACGTGTTCATTTCGAAACAAGTCATCTGGAATATGTTCTTGCCTTACAAATGTAAGTCGCAATGGTACGGTGAGGAGCGTTCGTTCTTTGTGTGCGCTTATTACCAGAATCAACATTTTTCCTCTGTTGGAGCACATTTTGATCTCAACGGCTATGTAAACCAACAAAATTGCCGGTAGTGGTCTTCAGAAAACCCCAAAGAGAAACACGAAACCCAATTGCTGACTGGAGGTCACAGTTTGGTGTGCAATACGCGCACGAGGCATTATTGGCCCGTACTTTTTCGAAGACGGACGCGGCCGAGCAGTAACAGTGGATTTTGATCGTTATGTGGACGTGTTGAACCATTTTTTTGAACCAGACCTTCAAAACTTTGATAGATACAATCGGGACACTTGGTTTTAGCAATACAGAGCCACATGTCACACTTCAAAGCGATCTTTACCTGTTATTCGGGCGCTTTTTTCTGAAGAATTGATTTCTCGGCGTGGAGACCTTCCATGGCCCCCCAGAAGCCCAGACTTAACACCTTGCGACTGATGGGGATACCTCAAAAGTGTAGTCTACAGCAGCAATACCCGCACTCTTAGTGCGTTGAAGGAAAATATCCGCCAGGAAATTCAAGCTATGGGTCCAGAAACTTTGCGATGTGTTTTTCTAAATTTGGGGTTCAACTCGAAGAGTATCAACAAAAAAACGGTGGACATTTGGACAGCGTAATTTTTGAGAAATGAATTCCCAAAGAGTTTAGCATTATTTGTAGAGAAGAAATTCAAATTGACTCGATAGTTTCTCTTTTATTTCTCTTTCAAATCGGAATTCCCTAGTTGATCACCAAGTAGAACAACGAAACTCTGGTCACTGTCAAACCTTCAATGAAAATACTGACGGATTTATTCTATTCAATGAACTATCACAAATAGGTTATTTACCGTGGGTTTCACAAAGCTTGATCGGGCAATCAAATCGTTGATTTTGAATTGAATCGATGGTTTATGTCAAAAATGAACTGAAAATTGCACAGAAATGATGACATTTCAATAATCAAGCTGATTGGAGTTTTGTGAAACCCGGCTTAAGTCTAACGTTATTGAATGGTTTATTGAGTCATATTAACTGGAGAAACTTTTTTTGAACTTCAGCTACTAGTGCTCTATTATTGAAACTTATCTTCTAGAGGAAACGAAAATGTTCACTCTTCATTGTCCCTAATAGTTAAATGTATTCACTGAATACAAATCTCCTAATCTTCCCCAGTCATTACTGCCCGAACTCCATCTCCTGAAACTACCCTGGAACGGCAGCCATACAATACCCCTATTCCAGGCAAAGAGAGGCAGAGGAAATAAGGTAGCACTTAGATAATAATGAGAACCAAACCAGGATTCATCATTTCATTTCGGGGCGGAACAATAAACGAAAATGACATCCGTACACAAGTTTACAATGGGAAGACCTTTGCCTTCCCCAGTTCTTCTTCATCAATAGTCAATACACCAAGAAATATGCCGAAAACATTGAAAATCCTTATTGCACAACTTGTTATTTACCAGTTTGAAAATGCAGGAGTGCTGCGAAACTTGAGTCACTATGAAATTTTCAACAAAAACAGCGATATAAAAGGAAGTTTTTTCAATTTTCGTATTGAATGAACTAACACAAGTAACAGACTACTCAAGTAGCGTTATGAAAATGGTTCATTGAGCCACATCAAATGTTTCAGCCTCAGCTCGTAATGCTCTATTGTTTAAACTTCTCTTAACGAAAATATTCACTCTTCAGTATCCTTAATAGTTAAATGTATTCACTGAATACAAATCTCCTAATCTTCCCCAGTCATTACTGCCCGAACTCCATCTCCTGAAACTACCCTGGAACGGCAGCCATACAATACCCCAATTCCAGGCAAAGAGATACAGAGGAAATAAGGTAGCACTTAGATAATAATGAGAACCAAACCAGGATTCATCATTTCATTTCGGGGCGGAACAATAAACGAAAATGACATCCGTACACAAGTTTACAATGGGAAGACCTTCGCTTCACTAGTTCTTCTTCATCAATAGTCAATACACCAAGAAATATGTCGAAAAACATTTGAAATCCCTATTGCACAACTTGTTATTTGCCAGTTTGAAAATCAGTAGTGCTACGAAACTTGAGTCACTATGAATTCTTCAACAAAAATAGCGATATTAAACTGAGTTGTTTCAATTTTCGTATTCAATTAACTAACACAAAGTAACAGAATACTCTACTATCGTTATCAAAGTGGTTCATTGAGCCAAGCAAATGTTTCAACCTCAGCTAGTAGTGCTCTATTGTTGAAACTTCTCCTAACGAAAATATTCACTCTTCAGTATCCTTAATAGTTAAATGTATTCAGTGAATACAAATCTCCTAATCTTCCCCAGTCATTACTGCCCGAACTCCATCTCCTGAAACTACCCTGGAACGGCAGCCATACAATACCCCTATTCCAGGCAAAGAGAGGCAGAGGAAATAAGGTAGCACTTAGATAATAATGAGAACCAAACCAGGATTCATCATTTCATTTCGGGGCGGAACAATAAACGAAAATGACATCCGTACACAAGTTTACAATGGGAAGACCTTTGCCTTTCCCAGTGTTTTCGATTTGGAGGGCAACGAGCCCGACATGGAGTTCCCATTATCGTGAAATCCTGGCTGGAACCAATAATGAATGGGACGACCCAACACTTTGGTTCCCGATTCTACAACAATAGTCAGAATTTACACATCTACGACGGAAAACAAATAAAACCGGTATAATGGTGGCCGGAGTTAGGAATGGAAGCTATTGTCGCAGTTTCGGGATTGGGAGAGATTAAGGTTTTTGCTAAAACATATTGTAGTTTATAACGTAGCTATCCACTACTCTCGATAAAACTTGATTAGTTAATCGTTACTACACTTCAAACTTGAGATAGATAATTTCAGGGGATGCTATTGAAGCAACTGAAGCATTAACACTTCATATAGATACTGAAGATACATGTATAACCACTCCAATTTGGGGTCAGTCTGTGAAGAATTTTTATAATTCAATTTCTCTGAGTTGGTATGATTGGAATTTCGCTTTTGTATACTGTATTACTATTCTAGCTAAAAGTTTAATTATGGAATCTTTTTCTGAACTTCGTTTACCGACGCTTGATACTTCTTACTGTCTTTCTCGTATAGTTCATTGAACTCAGAGCTGTGTCGAAGTCTTGTGCTTAGTGCTGGTGAAAGCACTCGAAGTACTTTTGTGCTCGTAGGCACAGTGCAGAGTGAACCAGTGCTTAGTGCTTGGTGCTTCGCAAATTTTTTGAGAGGGATTAGTGCTTAGTAATTCTACGAAGTGCTCCTAAGCATCGCAGTGCTCCCAAGCACTTTTAGAAATTACCAAGCACTAAGCCCTTTATGGACTTGTCGGAACATGTGAATGACGGACTTGAGCCTGATTGGAATAAACAAAGAACTAAATATTAATATTTTTTCGTTCAACCTTTATGGATATCTAAGTTTTTAAGTTTTTCCTTCATTATAACTCTGGTGTTAAAAAACGATCTAGCTGTATGTTATGGAATGGAACAAGTCTTTATGTTTCCATTATTTTGACACGGAGAACAAACTGCTATGTTGTATGGCAATTTTTTTTGAAAAATTCTATGGAGCAATGCGACCTTTTTTTGATATACGATGCAAGTTTCTATAATTATGCTTTCAAGTTATTTATTGGCGAATATTGAAGTTACAGTCTGTTCACTCAATGAACGACATTAAGAGCTCAGAAAACGTTTTTTCACTGTAGCATTTTTTTTAGCTCAGCCACAAGAATAATTTCCATCTATTTGTTGCCAAGACGCCATTGTCTTTCTATAACTTTTCGAATTTCATTTTCTGTTTTGAGACCACATGCTATTCTTCCATTTTTTTAATGAACGTCATCGTGAATTTATGTTTGTCTCTCAGCGACAATGTTGGACGTGCTGAAAAAAAACTGTTGTCAATTTCGATTAGGCCAGTTCAAAACACGATAACACTCGAAAGAAAACATCAGGACATTAAAATCAAAATTTCAAACTAAGAAACATTTGGATGGAAAATACAAAGGTTCATCTTGAAAAGTGCTTAGTGCTCGGTGCTCGTATAAACGAATCACTTTCCAAAAGTGCTTAGTAATCGCGAGCATTCCTTGAAAAATAAGGGCTTAGTGCTCGAGATTCCGGAGCACTTTTCAATAGGGCTTAGTGCTTTGTACTTGAAGCACTTTTCTTCAGTGCTCGGCACAGCTCTGAATTTCAACTCTACTCTAACTTTCGCATTTTATTACTCAGAACTCTCAAGGCTTATCAGAGCTCTGAGGTTTTTCCTTTCAGAACTCTCAACTCTACTCTGAGCTCTGCCGTTTTCTCACTGATTGGTTGCTGAAAATCCTTGCGCCTCGTCCATTCTACTTCCTTCCTTAGTACTTACTACTACCTTTAATTTCTACCTTAACATGATCTCATTATTTCCGTTCACGAAAAGTCAGCCTGTGGAAAACGTAATTATTAACAGACACAGGGTGAAATTGAAGACTTATCAGATCTGATATATTTTACTTTTCCAGAGCCAAGAACTCTTGAAAAAATGACAACCCAACGTCGAAGCTCTAAATTAATAACACGACACGCTTGAATCCCATGCATCGTAATAAGGCTATAGTACAAGAAGATTTGCAGCTTTAATAGTGTCATAGTGACGCCAGCCTTTTAACTGGGCCATTCAAGCTTCACGTAGTCAGTCCGCTAAAGCTTCCACTATTGAATTTCTATATCAATATACCATTTATCCCGCAAAAATTCTCTCACAAGTTAAAAGCATATTCGTCTAACGATAAATAAAATTCAAGTATCCGTAAAGCTATTGGCCTCATTGAATGAATTGAATTTTCTTACACTCAAGTTGAAAATTGAGTTTTGATGATATGCCTAAAAGTTATCGATATGACTTCCGAAAGAAACGAAAGCTAGTTCATAAAAAGCATTTTTTCTTCACGTCCAACAGAAGGAATTTCTCAACAACCCTCACCAAGTAGCAGCCATATCAATCAAGTTGAAGTACGTATTAATCAAATCATATTGTTTCCAGACAAAAACCAAGCCTTTCATTACCCAGTTCCCCTCTCAATCACGGAAAAACCCCAGAATTATGCATTCTGCAGCAGCGAACACGACAGGTCTATCTCTATTCAGCCTACGCTCTTGTCTCATGAATTTTGCAACCTGCAGAAGCCACTGTCCCACTTTATCAGACTGCGGCAAGTTACAACAATAACCCTAATCAGAGCGTCCTGGACTACTTTCGCACAACGAGACATCTGCTCTACGCCAGGGAATCCTTTCGCGAGAAAGATATAAATCAGTCCTTATTTGATTATTTGGAAGTTCTTGAACTCATTCATCTTCGGCTCCGAATATAGCTTTCATTGTATTCCCTTGGGCTCTTGAGGCAGGTGATGCAAATTCGGATCCTGGATTCTTATCTTTTAGCTATAGCGAGCCTTTTATATTCATTCAGCTTGGATTTTGTCTTCTATGGGATGAAAGAGATATCGATTTTTTGGTAATTGACATTTCTTTTTCGACTGGAACTTTCAGTTACATGTCGGTATTCGATTTCTTCGTGAAGAGAGACAGATATAGGGCTGGCGCTACTAAGACGCTGTTAAAACTGGCAACCTTTTTGTATAAATCTGTGATGCATTATATGGATTTCGTGAGTTTCGTTTTGAGAAATTGTAGCTTTTTGCAAGAGATATTGGCTCTGGAAAATTAATTTTACTCACCTCATGCCTGCCAATGACGACGATATTTCACACGGCGATTTCCGTTGGTAGGTAGATCGCAGTTACATCATTCTGAGAATGGACTTCAGGTAGAAATTGAAGGGTAGGCCCTCGACTCAAGTGAGTTTAATCATTTTTCAAATGATTTCGATTCTACAGGGTGCGGCAGCATAACTTCCTTTTTTTAAAACTTAATAAAACGAATTATATGAATCAGAAAATTTGTATTCGTTATTTATAATAAAGGCACATACATTAAGTTTTGTTTTACCCAGTTCTGAAGATAAAATCAGGTAGGTGACGTCCCCCATTCTCCATACACTGAGTTAACCGATTTCTGGCGTTTGTCATGACTCCAGCCAGTAGAGCAGGCGTTATGTTGGCAATTTCTTCCTGGATGTTGTTCTTCGAATCTTGTAGGATTCTTGGACGGTTCACATAAACACGAGATTTCCACTTGACGAAATTGCACACCCCACTGTGACTTTAGGTGCTTCCCAGAGCGCCTTATCTCAATTAGGGGTGATTTGGAGTGGCCGGCCCGCTCTCTCGATTTGACCCCTTGTGACTTTTTTCTATGGGATTTTTTTAAATCTCGTCTTTATGTGAACTGTCCAAGGGCCCTACAAGATTTGAAGAACAACATCCAGGAAGAAATTGCCAACATAACGCCTGCTATACTGGCTGGAGTCATGACAAACGCCAGAAATCGGTTTACTCAGTGTATGGAGAATGGGGGACGTCACCTACCTGGTTTTCATCGTCAAAACTGGTTAAAACAAAACTTTATGCATGTGCCTATATTATAAAAAAAGAATAAACATTTTCTGATTTATACAATGCGTTTTATTAAGTTCAAAAAAAAGGAGTTATGCTGCCGCACCCTGTATTTATTTCAATACGCAGTGACCATATCTCTTCAATATCCATCATCATTACTAGGGACTTTTTTTGTTTCATGTATTGTATTTTGTTAGCTCTCAATTCAAAAGAATATATATATATTACTGAAAAGCTATAGCTACCCAAACTTTTCACATTTTTCGGAAAGCTGACAATAACAATACGCTTTGAACCGCTACGAAAATTTTTCAATTACAACCAATTTTGCCCTGTGTTTCAATCATTGAAAGTGCTTTCATAAAAGCGCCCTGAAATTAAAAAGTTTCAATGGCTTGTCGGATGATATGGGAGTCAAAATTCTGCGACATATCATTCGTGAAAAATCAACTATTCTCTCATTCACTTATTCGGCGCACGTCCCAATAATTACAATTCGTTGTAAATTCCCGAAATAATGATGAAACACGTTCGAAATGAAACATCACAGTAATATTTCATTTACCACGTACATTATTCGAAATATCTAAATGAAACGTATGATTACAGTCCTTTATTCATATACATATCTAACCGAACGTACACTAACCGCTAGTTTCCAGCAATTTAGCGGCCATTTTGAACCGCACGAAAAATCAGGCGGTTGTTAGGTTGGCAGCGCGAATTTTATCACACCCTCGCATCCAAGAGAATTTTATAACGAGCTTTTGCTGATGGTTGGTATTTAGAGTTCAGAAACATGTGGAAGAATGTCCTGAAGGCCTGCATGGTGTGCTGACCGTGTATTTAACAGAGCTAACATTTGCATGACATTAAAATAAATTGCTTTGAGGTACCGGCTATTATGAGGCTGCAGCTGTGAAGGGCTAGCAGGCCCTTATGGAGGTACGAATTGACGTTAACTAAGTTTCGTCTCATCTACCGTTATTGCTCAGTTGCAACGGCTTGATTGCTGTTTGATTTAGAGCTTGTCTATTGGTGCACGATGATTAGATTATTGGTACAGCGGAATTCTCATACTGATTGATAAAGTAAAGAGCGGAAGACGAATATTCAATTTAAATGAATTGAATGCAGCCATTTTTTGAAGTATGTTCCAATTTAGAAGTCCACCTATGGTGTAATCAAATCTGTAATGAAACCCATATTTCCATTGCTTCCCATTGTCAGAGCAACTGATGATAGTTGATTGTTAATTGAGAAATATTCGAAGTTGTAAAATCCCCCATAACTCTGATGAGAATAGCAAGTAAGTTTTGATAAAGGTTCAACAGAACCCAGGAGGAAATAAAAAAATGGGGCAGTTGAAAATAGGGGAGCAAACACTTGGCGTTATGCCAAGTGACAGCAACGTTGCCAGGTACGATAATTATTCTAGTATTTGAAAAATCGATTGAATTCCCTTTTGATTTGTTATATCGAGGTTCCTCTATACAATTCAAATTAATTTTTACTAAGTCAATTCAAGTAAAGAGCTTGTTTTAACTTTTTGTCAAAAAGAAATGCGTGTAGGTTTTCCTTGCCTAGTTTTTTCCTTCCATAGCATAAGCATATAAGTATTCTGTGCATAACACTTCGAACTAAGCAACTCAAAAAAAATCAATTGAATTGTTTCATTTCTTTCCATGTAGTGAATGTATTCTGAAAATTTATTGATTTATTAATTTCATCACCGCGACAGATTTTGACAACCAGAAACCAAAAGGGGGGGAGGGTCAGGAAGTTTTGGAAGTTTTTATATCTCTTTGTGGTTGAACTGTCGATGGCGACACTACAAAGCTCTGAGAACAAGGCTTTACTCTGAGATCCAAACTTATCGCTAAATCGCGACACTAATCATCGCGAAACACAAAACATCAGCAGTCCGCAATAAAAGTCACGACAAATCGCAGAGCAGCGTTCCAGAATACCGTCAGCAAATTAGATCATTGCCCAAAACCAATCACGTCGCCAGTTCCGGGGACGTGCGTTTTTGTATGCCATCCCCCGGATTCCTCGGAGTTTTTAATCTACGGCCGGTCTATTCATTAGGAACCATAAAATTGAAACAAATTGATGAGATAATTACTCGTCGAGACCATTCATTCATCAACAGGAATTCGATCTGTATTGCTATTTCTGCTGAATGTCCGGATACAATTTGCGAAACTGTTCCGGGATGATGTTGTTAGATTTAGAGGAACCGGAGGTATAGCAGATCGAGGGGTTGTTTTGATGTTCAGATGTTATGGATTTTTCATTGATTTGAATTTGTACATTCTTGCCAATCGAAAACGAAAAAGAAGCCTCAGAAATAACCTCGAAATTAAATATTTCCTTTTCTTGTATCGATGGAACTTAATGACCAGAGAAAGTTCAGAGAATAGTATATAACACTACTAGCAAGGTAAGAGGGTTTTTACTGGCGAATGGGAGATATAATTGACGAGCCGCAGCCGAGTCAGTTACCTCCTTGAGCCAGAAAACCCGTTACCTTGCGTGTATTGTTTTATATTTTATTTGTTTCTCGTTGTAAAAGGTGAGATAAATTCCAAAAAAATCTCAATAATTTGTCGCAAATGTCGTAAGCTATTTATGATTATTTATGACATCGGAAAATTATGACAACTGTCAGTGGCTTTACGAGAGGGAAGTCCTTCGAGAATATTTCTAATTTCTGACGAAAAAGGCCAGATCCAAATGAAACAAGGTATGAATATCGTTTTTAAATATTTCTATAACGTTTATTACTAAAACTATTCGTTCCAGGAACGATGAAATTAGAAGGATAAATGAAATTAGAAGCAAGTACGTGAAAAGGAAAGCAAATAGATACGAATAGAACAAGGTACGAATATCGTTTTAGAATAGTTTGAGAAACAGTATTGAGAAATACATTTGTTCCAGGAACTCTGAGATTAAAAGAATAAATTAAATTAGAAGCAAGTACTTGACAACTTTCAATGTGAATAATACTACTAACTTGTAGAAGTTTTACAAGTTAACTGTCAATTTTACAAGTAGTGACTTGAAAAAATAAACTTCCTTGATTAATATTGGTTTTGAAACTGGCGTTTACAAATGAGAAACAAATAAATGTATTTTACAGGTGAGAAATGACAATTGTAGGTTCTGGGATCATTGTACTTTTTGTTCTCAACCAAACTAATTCATGAAAACCCAACGAGGCCTCCAGTGGCGTTGATAAAACCGACAACTTCCTTGTCAAACACCGGTTTCCTCATACAGTGTGGAACAGCCAAATGGAATAAATTCAATTACAAATAAGCGTGTTGAAAAAACGCTTGGATACGTCGATTTGTATTTTTAGATGCTCGTTTTTTTCAAAAACAAATGATATATAGGTTGTGTCATGTGACAGTGGCCGATACCAACTTTCTTATTTTAAATACAACCCCTGTATTTTACTGGTTTTCTGGTTTCTTCAGAAAATTCTAAACATAATTTCAATACAAAGTCCCATACCATAGATCTATAATTACTATTACTTATTAGGTCTATGTCCCATACTTATCTTCAACTGTTTCGGAAATATAAGTGTGTTTAGATGTATTACAGGAGTAAACATTAAAAAAATGATTACATTTCACAAAAAGTGTGAAAAAACAAAAACATATTTATTTCAATGTGAGGAATGTTCAAAATGTTCGACCCGAACGTCTTATGAAATAAAATAATTTTCTTTTTTAATGTTAATTCTTGTGATATATCTGAAAACACTAAGTGTCAGTTGCAGGAACGTCCATTAAAATTTAAAGGTCCATTAAACTCTTAATCCTCCATTATTACAAGGAACTAATGGAGGATTAAGGGTTTAATGGACCTTTAAATTTTAATGGACGTTCCTGCAACTGAGCATTAATATAATAGAATTTTCTGCAGAATCCAAAAAAATAATAATTCACAGTGGGTTGTATTTGAAATAAGAAAGTTGGTATCGGCCACTGTCACAGACCCTATTTAATCATTTTTTTAAATGCGCATCTAAAAATACAAGTTGACGTGTCCAAGCGTTTTTTCCAACACGCTCTCATTTATTCGTTATCGAATTTATTCAATTTGGCTGTTTCACACTGTATGAATTGTTCTTAGGCCAGCAAGCTCTAGACAATTGCATACCTGCAAATTTCATCTGCTAACTTTCCCAAACACAGTGTCCCTTCAGCGTTCACCGAAGCTCAGCTTTAGACAGCTTCATGTGCTTTTGGTATAGGTAGATAGAATCGTTATGATTGTTTTGAACTGAGTAGCCCAGGGCTGTTTTCCAGAGGGTACATTGTTCAACTCCAATTGCTGAATTATTTTAACTACTTTAACCCCACAAAAAGGCACAGATCCAGCAGGTGTTAACCTTGATTCACTTTTTGCAAGTTTTTATCGGGTTTTTCATTTCCTTCAACACCACAATGCCCTTGCACCATAGTAAAGTCACTTTACTGCCTCTTGTCAGTTGCTAACGCACTCACAGGTCAGCAGAGAAGCCTGTCCGTAATGATGAGGACATGCACCCCTGTGAGGTTTATCTTGAGACACTCCTGAGCTCAAATATAGACAGGCATTATCTCCTTCTGTCATATAGTGGGTTCACTTCCGAGGGCTTTGGACTTAATCAATCACCGTGTGAATAATAGTCATCATTGTCACACACGCTGTGAATCCTAAGAATCATCAGATCACATACTATTACTACGTTTCGTCAAACTGCGAGTCTTTTCAGCCCGTAGATTGTTAAATTTTTTTCGTACTGAGATTAATTGAATTTCTGCATTCGATAATAATATTATTGATAAAGAAAACAATACAGAACAGTACGTCAGATAAGGCATATCCTCAACAGACTCCTCAGATAATCGATGTCCATTGTTGCCGTCGTTCAATCTCAAGCCCGATATGCCTCAACTTGACAAATTCCCTGGAGCTCAATATTCTGAGCGGTATATCTCATACACTGTCAATCCCGATCATCACGACTCCTGACATGTCTCCTGATATTCCTCCAATCCTCACTGTTATCAAATCATCCTCAGGGGCTGCGTGATTAGTGCTTCACCTAACCTAACCTCCTGGGACATAAATAATAGCACGCAACACATATTAAACATGAGCTTATTAGATGTCAAACACATTTTTTGCCGTCGATTCTACCCCCAACTTATTTAAGTCGACGACGTACCTCCACAGTCGACTTAAATCCCTACCTGAATATATCTCATTGGTCCACTCTCAGAACGATATAACTGCTGTGGTAAGAACTTGTACCAATGGAAATCACCGTGTGAAATATCGTCATCAGTGTCAGACACTGTGTGAATTCTAAGAATTATCAGATCACATAGGTATTACTTCGTTTCGTCAAACTGCTTCGTAGATTGCTTAATTCTTGTACACTGAGATTAATGGAACTTCTGCATTCGATAATAATATTATTGATAAAGAAAACAATACACAACAGTACGTCAGATAACCCACATCCTCAACAGACTTCTCAGATAATCGATGTCCATTGTTGCCGTCGTTCAATCTCAAGCCTGATATGCCCCAACTTGACAAATTCCCTGGAGCTCATATTCTGAGCGGTATATCTCAATACACTGTCGGTCCCGATCATCACGATTCCTGACATGTCTCCCTGATATTCCTCCAATCCTCACTGTTATCAAATCATCCTCAGGGGCTGCGTGATTAGTGCTTCACCTAACCTAACCTCCTGGGACATGAATAATAGCACGCAATATATATTAAACATGAGCTTATTAGATGTCAAATACATTCTGTCTCGTCGATTCTACCCCCTACCTTATTTAGGACGATGATCTACATACACTCTTAATTCTCTACCTGAATAGAAATCCTTGGTCCACTCTCAAAACGATATGACTGCTATGCTAGGAACTTGTCCCAATGGAAATCACCGTGTGACATATGGTCATCACTGTCAGACACGCTGTGAATTCTGAGAATCATCAGATCACATACTGTTACTACGTTTCGTCAAACTGCGAGTCTTTTCAGCCCGTAGATTGTTAAATTTTTTTGTACTGAGATTAATTGAACTTCTGCATTCCATAATAATATTTCTGATAAAGAAAACAATACAGAACAGTACGTCAGATAACCCACATCCTCAACAGACTCTTCAGATAATCGATGTCCATTGTTGCCGTCGTTCAATCTCAAGCCCGATATGCCTCAACTTGACAAATTCCCTGGAGCTCAATATTCTGAGCGGTATATCTCAATACACTGTCCCGATCATCACGACTCCTGACATGTCTCCCTGATATTCCTCCAATCCTCACTGTTATCAAATCATCCTCAGGGGCTGCGTGATTAGTGCTTCACCTAACCTAACCTCCTGGGACATGAATAATAGCACGCAACACATATTAAACATAAGCTTATTAGATGTCAAATACTGCGAGGAGATGTGTAAGTTCTCACGAGGTGTGCCTTGTTCATCCCTTTTGTTTGGGAGGATTTTTTTTGGAGAGGATTAGGGAGTTTGGTTTGGAAGTAGAAGGAGCCGAGGTTGATGACATGTTTTTTAAGGATTTGGTGAATTGAATTGGGAATTATGATCTTTTCGAATAAATTTGAAGAAGGAATACTCTTTGGTAATGGTAGTTATTTGAATAGAAACAAATGTACCTTATTAAACACATATTCGTCAAAGGCTAACACGTGATAGCTTAGAATTCAACTTATCTGAAAAATTAACTAGATCATTAATCGCCAGATAAATCAACGAGTTGGTGAAAAGATTTTCTGGTTACCTCATTATGAATTGAGTATAAATTCTCGATTGAAATACATATTCGTTTCACATTGGTCATAATATAATTTTTCTTGTTGATGGTATGTTTCAGTGCTTAGATTATTCGTATTGCTTCTGAAAACTTTTCCTTCTGTCCCCCATGGCAATTGCTTATTGAAATAGTAGAAATGGAGGAATAAAATGGGTCATTAGTAATTAATTTCGTGTAGGTACTTCAAACTGAACTTTCATTTTGAAGTCGTCGGAAAAAAAATTAATGAATGGTTTTGAGACACTTGGTTATTTATTATAGGAAAGTTTGCTACTTGTCATTTTTTGAATGACATTCTCATCAGAGTAATTTGAATGATGACACCAACATGTCAACTATGGAACTTGGTTTGCGGTTATTTTAGTAGATAAGGGGTAATGAACACTCAAATGCGTTATAGTCCATTCACGAAAGGTTGAGCCGTCGGTTGGCCATGGAAATTTAGCATATTCCAGTGTGTATATTAAAATTTCAGGTTATGTTCTTTATTCTCTTGTCAGATTGATACGCAATGTTGTCAATATTACATAGAGTTGTCTGATAACTCGTCGGACGATGCCGGATACATTCGGCAACGTTGAATTTATTTTGCGTTATGACAGCAAATACTGCCAACTTCAGATAAATAAAGAAACGCGTACTATGCGCTCAAGGTATAGTATGCAAGTCAGTCCTTATATTATGTTTATTTCATATGAATATTTGCAATCTTCTTCATATTGGCAGAAACTGATATTTTTGGCAAGAGAAAAGACAGAAAGTGAATTTTATACTTCACAGAACTTGTGAGCTTTGAAAAAATTGTAGCATTCATGAAATAACGTCACGAGCTTTCGAACTATAGAAGAAAAAACTCGAATTATTGGTAATTTAGGTTCTCAAATTAAGTTTTGTATTTGACAAGTATCAAATCTATTCATTGTCTGAACCAAGAAATCAAACGAAAGAATATTCAGTTCCAGCATTCAAAAAACAAAAAAATTAATGAGAAGAAAACCACATTTTATTTTATCACCCTCACAAATTTCCGTAATAAAACAAAAGCATGACCTTTGTTTACTCTGAGAATACGAGTATAAGGGTGGACATTATGTAATGAACCAGCAGAGATTGTATTTTATATAACTCGCTGATTTGGATCTCACCCTAAAATGTAACATTTTAAGCATTATGATCCTTTCTGCCTATTTAACCTAAGTTAATGAAAAATTATAAGATAATAACTTGATTGCGTTTAGTATGAGATTTATGAACTCATGGAATATTTCGAAAAAAATCAAGATAGTTCAAATAGGTTTATTTTCAGTGAAGCATTCGATATAGGAAAAAAAAGTTTTCCGAAACAATTTCAACTTTGGGTTGATGTTAATGAATTGACAGAAAAATGAAACTTCACATTCGTTCATTAATGAAGAGTGTACCAATATCACGAGAAGAAATTAGGCTGGTGGCATATTCCTTCATTCCTAATGGAACTTCAAAACTCATTGTAATAGCTCAAATATTGTGTAATCATCCAAAACCTCTCGCTTAATTTTTGGGCATCGTCTGTAAAGATACCCGAGCCAAAAACATCTGCAAAACTACATCCAAGGGTAGGAAAAAGAAATGAAAAGGGACAAAAAACGTTTCCGAACATTATCATTGGCATGGGAAACATTTTTTCGGCATTCTTTTCGTCTTGTTTCCATGCATCTGTGCAGCCCAACCGAGAAAATTCGAATGCGTGGAAACTTTCAGCGATGAAAATGTGAAAAAACGGCAAATGCCGCCATGTTTCAGGATTGCGGAAACGTCCCGCTTGTTTTTCGATGCAAGGACAACCTTTTTACGTTTTCTATTCCAGGTCGAGACGTAGAAGGAATTCGTATGTTTTTTTTTAATTTTTGTTCGACCCACTTGAGAGCGATTTTCTGGAAAGGTAATGAAGTTGTGGAACATTATGGCACTTCTGGTAGTGATTTCATATTTGAAACGAGAGAAAGTTTTCGTGAGAAATAGTTTTGATAAGTTTGTAGGGCATGTAACAGCATATATTGGACAATTTTAAACGGAAACAAATCCATAACTGTGACTTCGGTGTTGAGCGAAGAGTTAAATCTGTGATGACAAACGTGATTCGACACGGTTGGATCGTTTTCTCACCACTAACTTCTTCGCTAATGGCAAAAATGATACAGTTCTTGCTAAGCTCATTTGAACTACAAATGTTTGCTACACACAAAAGATGGTTATACGACCGTTTTTGAGAAAAATGAACTTTAATTTTGAAAAAATATATTTTATTCAAGACTATTTTATTATCCACCCATTACACGTCTGTTTGCTCGGCCAAAATAATACCCATTCATCACAAGTATTCATTTTTTACTCCTGTCAGATGCTTCGGAGAATTAGAATTTGATTATATTTTTATATTGATTTTTTTTCAGTATTCTAAAGTACTTACTCTAACTAACAAATATGGGTATACCTTGTCGATCAAGGGCCAAATCAATTAAAGCAATTTTCATTACAAAATGTATAGTCCGTTCACGAAAATTTGAGAGAATAGTAGGCGTTTGTTATTTATCTGAAGTTGGCAGTATTTGCTGTCATAACGTGAAATGAAGTCAATGTTGCCAAATGTACTCGGTCTCGTCCATAGAGATAGAATAGAGAAGAGACGCTATGACATACAATTGTGTAAGGAAAAATGGAACCACTGGGCGGGGCTTAGTTGCGGAGCAATATGGCTGAAAGTTCAGGGTTGAATTACGTTGCCAGTTTTTTCTGTTTACGAATTTCACCCAAAAAATACGACGTGTTGGGTCTTTAGGAATCCTGTTCAAATAAGGTCAATTAAATATCAAATGAACAATTTTTTTTCAGGCGATAATATGCACATATAAAAAGATATCAGATTACCAAGACATACTAGCAAAAATTTTGAATGCGGATCTGTTCAGTACTCATCCCTACCTGTGATATGTTTTTCCTCTAATTTTCTTCTTATCTGTCCCTTCTCTGCTTGAAGAAAGCCATACAGCACACGATACCATTTTATTTTGGTTTATTAAGCACAAGAAATCTCAATTTAACTTGAAAAAGGTACAAAAATCACTATTTTTACAGAAAATTCAATGATTGTCAAAGTTCGACGTATAGCAGTAATATGGCGGATCTGATACCACTTTCATTTCATTGATAGCAACTCTATACTATTCTATCTCTATGGTCTCGTCCAACGAGCTTGCGAGTTATCAAAGAATTCTATGCAATATTGACAAAGTAGAAACATAACCTAAATTTTTATATACACGGCTCAAACCTTCGTGAACGGAATATACAATGACCAGAGGCCTATTGCACCAAATACTTTGCGACTTTTCACTTTGCACTTTTCACTTTTCAAATGAATAACATTGCACGAAACGCTTTTATAATTGGAAAGTGCAATGTGAAAAGTCAAGTGCAAAGTGAGAATCACTTCGCAGAAATTAATATTGGTAGAAATGTTGTGCAATACAATTTATTTTCACTTTTGAAATTTGTCAGAATGCAAAGTGAAAAGTTGCAAAGTATTTTGGTGCAATATGCCCCAGTTCTCCAAAGAATTTCTCATGTGTTAACTTGACTTTTTCCACACTTGTAATGCAAGGGTCTCGTTACGGTCGTAAAATGTTAAAATATTCAATAAATATATGCAGTAGTCGTGAATAAAATATAGTATGCTACTTATTATCATATCTAGGCTCATAGCCTAAACCTCATCTCGTGAATAATAGCTATCATTATACGCTCATTGCATAATATACTATTTTCATCACGCCAATTTAGACGAGGGATGTTCAAACTCAAGTTTATCCACAAAGAGGATGAAAAATAGAGAGAATGGACAATTTGAAATGGTGCAACGCCCACAACTAACGCGATCGTGTTAAAAAACGAACTTGATCATTCACTGTTCTATTTTCCTCTTTCATCGTTTTTACTCAAAGCACTTTTTCATCACCCTCTCTGACTCTGTACCTACCCTCAAGGGTTGGCGTTTGCAGTATAGTTGTTTAGCCACGTCCAGTGCGCATTACAAGGTTCCGTCACGATCTCTGCATTGATCATTCGCAAAGGATGAATGTAAAAAAGTAGCATCATCACAGGAGTGAAAAACCCCGTAGGGAAAAGGGCTGGTTAACTTGTACACTTCGTGTTTTACAGTTTCGAATCGGAGATGCGACGGATATGGATGGGTACACGAAAATGCGGAGAGAAAAAACGCTTTTCGGCTCTTCAAACAGAGTTGCTTATTTTTCATGTTATAGTTTCATCTTGTAGGATGAAGAGAACTGGGGGGAAAATGCCAAGCATCTATCAGGTGTAAAGTCACTTCAACAGACTGCTAGGCAACCTTAGTATGTGAGTCTTCAGAATTTATTTGGGTAATTTCGAATAAACAGAAATTGAAGTATTTATAACTTGCTTCGAAATTTTAGCAAAAGGTAACAAAGCTTTTATACTCAACTCCAAACTACTTGCCGAACCTTGGTTTGAATGAACTTGTCAAGCTTTTGGCTTTGACACATCTATGAGCTAGCAGTGCAAATCCAGAAAATAGAACTGTTCTCTGTCATATACTTAAACTAACAATTTTAAGAAGCTCTGACGTGACTTCACAAGCTAACTTGTGAAAAAAATTATACAGAGTCTCTTCAAACGAATGGTAGGGGCTTATTGAAATGATTTCTCGATGAAAATAAGCAGGGGTATTTCACATATTTTTTTTTCCTAGATAGAGCCTTTGGAAGGCGATGACGAGTTGACAGTTTTTAATTTTTTTACAACTTCTTATAAACACTCAGTCATACAACCATACATAATACGAAGCACTAAGTAGATGTTACTCACACAATTTTTTTTTCAACTCATCACTTTATTTTTAGGGGTTGAAAATACCCCTAATGATTGTTTTCGCGGGATAGATTTCCAGAAAATAAAATTCTCTTTTGATTTCCCAATCAATTCTGGAGAAAAAAAATTCCTGCAAAATTTCGATAAAGTAGATACTCGAAAAAAAAAATAAAATCATACAATCAGTAATGATCAATGTTCATTCCATTTCATCGTATGTTCAAAAGAATAAAAAATATTCTAAGATATTGTTTATTCTCATAATTGGTTTTGACTGGGAAAAATAGTATATTATACCTATTATAAGGATTAAAAGTGCATATTTTTTTACGAACAATATTTGCAGTTGCGAGGCGCAGCCGAGCGAATGCAAAATTGCGAGTTAAAATGGGCACTTTTAGTCTGAATAGTATATACTATTTTTTCTCCAACCAAGTCAAAATTACAATAGAATTGGTTTTAGTCAAAAATCGTTAATAATTTGGTTATAAATTGAACACATACTAATCATGATAGTGATTGTGTTAAGTACCGAGTTGTCAAATGCAATTACTTTTAGTCCTAGGATTAAAAGTAGCGTTTTTAATCCTAGGATTAAAAGTGTTTTAAGTAACGAGTAAATTTTTGTACGGTAAGGGAATTGGTGGTTTTTGCACCTGAAAATAATACAAAAGTGTCAACATTTTTTGATGGTTGGAGAAAAAAGATGTTTTATGATTCTTTCTACAACTTTTTTTTTCAGAAATGGGGAACCATAAGAGAATTTCGTTCCACGAAAATCTATCCCTTGAAAACAATTTTTGAATGAAAATCATAGGGGGTTGTTATTTCAAACCCCTAGAAATAAAGTAATTAGATCTGAAAAAATTGTGTGAGTAACATCTACTTGATAATTTATATTATGTATAATTCTATGACTGAGTGTTTTTGAGAAGTCTTAAAAAAATTTGAAACTCCCAACTTGTCATCGCTTTCCAAAGGCTGTATCTAGGTAGGGGGGTCGATTTCGAAAAAAATTCATAAGAACTACCTCTGCCAGGAATCGTCTCACAAAGTCCTTCGCATTTGTTTACAGACACCCTGTATATCTTGAGGTAGCGTCCCTACTACATAATGTGTTGAAGTAACGACACGTTGAGAAGTTTCATCTCATTGTATAAAAACGGTACGAAAAACAAGGAAGTAGAGATTTTTCCGTTTCGTCACAAATTGAACGAAAAATTCAAAAATGACTGCTACTTTGAAATATCTAATAGACGTACTATATTTATTTATTTTTTCAAGGAAAGTTGGACACTCGGTATCTCAGAAATAGAATCATTTGCGTAAAAAAATATATGGCACAATGTCATTAAAATTGTTCATTCCGAATCACCTCCTGAAATTTGTCGCACTTATTTACTTACACCCTGTGTACTAAAATGCGGATATAAAAAACTATGTAAATAACAATAAACCAAAGCAGCATGTTTCTTTCCACCTGACCAAAACTTGATTAATTCACTGCAGCCAACTGAAAAAAGAGAGCTGAACATTCCCTATTAGCCTGCAGCACTTCATCCCTCTAGAAAAATGAATCACATAGCACGAATTTATTCAGCAGTCAGTGAGAAAAATGGGTCTCGCCTTACCCAGCTAGATTTCCATTTCCAATCGAACATTATGCTGCGTCTTACCTGTAACAACAAAGTTCCATTAATATTTTATGAGGATTATGGAATGGGTTCATTTTCTATTCACATCGCAATCAATTTGAATTTTAGAAGCAGATACTTCTATGCTGGCAGCGCGAAACGAAATTTGCATGAAGGGAAAATTTTTAAATCACGCCGAGGGAAATATAAAAATTTAATGATCTATGAACAGTGAGAGGAGAGATTATAATATATACGACGGGTTGAATATGCTACAGCAGAAAGGGGTGGACTGTTCGTTGCATAAATTAGGTTATGCGGCAATTTTTTGCGCATGTTTGGGGGCATCTTGGAGTGGATATCAATAATATATCACGGTAGAAGAAGGTTTTTGATAGAATTTATTTCTGATGATTTTGAAACATTTTCTGTAGGAATGACATTCCGTTTCAGAAATAGTTTTCCGTGAAAACTACATTCCGAAAACATTGTAAAAAATCAATTTGAAAATTTGACAAAAGCCTTGAACAGGTGCTCTTGAGCGGTAGTTCATTGGTGGACAAATAAGGCTACAACCTCAATTTTTATAGCGGACTCGCGATTTATACTAAATTTATGAACACAAAATCTCAGCACGATCGGAATTATTTTCTGAAAATTACTGAAAAAATAAAAATTTGCATAATCATTCACTTCACCAATTTACATTTTCATACGAAACTCTCTGGTTGTATTAACGCAACTCATTCAAAATAATTTTCACTCGTATCGTACCTATATTTTTTTGTGAAAATATAAGGATTTTTTTTCAATATTTCGAGTATTTTATAGTGTAGTTATCATTGTGGCCACGAAATTATTTGTGTGAAGTTGGCCCAGCACTTTTTGATTTTCGAAAATATGTTTGTTGTGCTTTCAAAATCAAAAGTTCTGGGCCAACTTCACACACACTGTTGCCAGATATACTGGTTTTTCCTTCACCCTACTGATTTTTCTTATTTTTCCCCATATGAGAAGAAAACTGATGATTTTTCTGAAAAATTTACCAGCACAAAATGGCAAAAATAGAGAACAATCATACAAAAAATTTTCGTCGAAAAAAATTAAAGTGCTGGGCTTACTTTTTTCTAATTTCTTTATTTTTTGAGTGAATTAGCTTGTTATTTTGTGAAAATAACTACGGCTTTGAGCATGTTTCCTTTGAAAAAAAACAAAAGTGCTGGGGTGACTTTTTTTATTTTCGTAGTTTGCAGGAAAACGCGAATGATTTTCGTGAAAATATTACGGCACAAACACAGCACAAACATAGCACAAATTTTTTCATTCGTTTGTGAGAGGAAAAAACGAAAGTGCTGGGCTATCTTTTTTCTTAAACTTCGATTTTTCAGGAAATGAGAGGGACTCATCAATCATTCAAATCCCATTTTTAGAAAAGTGCTGGGCTGGCTCATTTTTTCGGTTTTGAAAATATTTCGAAAACCACTCGGAATAAAGAAAAAAAATTATCGGCACAAAGCAGCACAAACCTAGCACAATTCAGCACAACAATTTTTTTTTCGAAAATCAAAAAGCTGGGCCAACTTCACACACATCACAAAATTTCGTATAAGGCTTTAGTTTGTCTTGTCTGTGGCAGTGGTTTCGTTCTATCTGCGGTATTGTGGAACGAATATAGTGAATGGCAATATTTTATAGAACACCATGTATGATTTTGCTGATTAATGAACTCAACCGCACTATTAAGGAACCGAACCTACCGAACGAAAAATTTTAAGTCTCTAGGACAATCCTTTCGAAAGTTTTCGTGAATTCAACATCAGTGAGTTGTTCATGACCATTTTCGTCTTAAAATTCGAAAATTACAGACATTTGGGCAAAATGATATAGCACTCGAGTAAGTAGAACGAGCGCTCAAGAATTAAGGGAGTTTATTCAAAAAATCCTCACGTAATTGGCACAGTCACCCAGGAATGTTTGGCTTTTCCTACCTGGTGAAAATCACTTCTATTAGGCGAGATAATGAACCGAACTCGCAAATACGTTTTTCTCAAACGTTGAGATGTTTTCTTCACTTATGGAATAAGATCTAAAAATCCCAGAAATCTTGCGTGAGAATAAGAAAAATATTCATGTTCCTGAAGCTTCAGCACCTCTTTTATTTTTTATGGTTTTCTTATGGTCGAGAAACGATAAAATTAATTGAAACCAGAAAAGAAGCGTGAACTACTACGCACATAACCCCTGGAATACTTACATATATGTGAGTTATGAAAAAAATTCCTCATCCCCAAGCAGATGGTCCGTCTATAAACCTTATCGTTGAGAGATCCAATAAAATCTTCATTTTATGATAATGAGCATATTTCGATGTTGAAATATCTCAACAACGATAAAATTCCGCCAGATGTTCAGAAATAGCCTGGATGAACAATAAGCAGTAAAAGATATCGCCAAGTATTCATTATTTCATGAGCTCTTGGCCTCTTCAGCTTTCGTGCTTAAGGATTTTGCGATTTTTTTTAAAATGATGTTGGAGTTCTCTAATTGCAATTGAATTCTTTGTGTATACACTATTGTGAAGTGATTTGAAATGAATTGAATGGCAGAAGTTTCAATATGCTAATATACTGATGGACAAAATTAGCGCACCACCTAAAATTTCGTTAAATTTTAACAATTGATATCTTCTCAATCTTTTGTCGGATTTAAATGATGTCATGTTTTATAGTCAAATTTTAACGTCTTTGTGTGGCAATGCCAGGTCGCTGAGTCATATAAAAACAATAAAGCGTTTTAGCCTAGTATCTCTTGAGTATTTTGTTTTTTTAAAAACCAATTAATCTTGTAATCGTCCAGAGATATTCAACATTTTATCAACTTTTGTATTTTATGCATTAGCCATGAATATCTGCGAAACCATTTGTACCATTTGAATGTTTTTTTATTAGTTGTAGCTCTTTTATTGGCGAATATCATACTACAATAAGACAAAAAGAAAAGCATTATGCTGCACAGGGCGTTTAAATTTTCGGGTTTTTTCATTACAGTTTAACGCAATACCAGATACCTGGGGCTCCTAAAAACTATACATGATGTAGCCTGATGTTTCCTGAGTGGAATGCAAGATGTTATAAAAATGTGAATATCTCTGGAAGGGTAAAAGTTGAATTGCTTTTTAAAAAGCAAAATAGTCAGAAAACATCAGGCTACGTCACTGTATAGTTTTTAGAAGCCTCAGGTATCTGGTATTGCCCACAAAAGGCGTTAAACTGTAATGAAAAAACCGGAAAATTTTAACGCCCTGTACAGCATGATGCATTTCTTTTTTTGAACATCTCATTATAGTATGATATTTGCCAATAAAAGAGCTAAAAAAACATTCAAATCGGACGAATGGTTGCGAAGATATTCATGGCTAATGCATAAAATACAAGAGTTGATAAAATGTTGAATATCTCTGGACGATTCCAAGATTAATTGGTTTTCAAAAAAACAAAATACTCAAGAGATACTAGGCTGAAACGCTTTATTGTTTTTTTATGACTCAGCAACCTGGCATTGCCCACAGAAGACGTTAAAATTTGACTATAAAACATGACATTATTTAAACGCCCTGTACAACATGAAGATTTTATTTTTTGGACTTCTGTTTAATGGAGGAAATTCGAAAATAATAGAGCTACAATCGAAAGAAAAAACATTGAAATCCGACTAAAGATTGGGAAGATATCAATTGTTAAAATTCAACGAAATTTTAGGTGGTGCGCTAATTTTGTCCATCAGTATATATAGGGTGTATCTGAATAACACCGAAATAATGGATAGGTTGATTCTTCGCATCATTTTATGAAAAAAGGTTCCCATTAATAAAGGTTTGTTGCTAAAGATGCAGGATATAACGCCACTGATTTTCAATGATAATCTAAACTAACAATCATTTTTTATTTCTTTCTTGTTCAATTTGTAAAAGAAAATCACCTCTGCTTTTCGTTCCTGTGGGGCGCCATTTTTAAGTAAAAAATAACATAATAAGCTAACGTTCCACGACAAATACGCGTTAAGATATTTCATTTTCTTAGATAAAAAAAGCAAATAGATTTTTGGTCACAAATTGATCAAAGAATTAAAAAATTAAATTGTTGGTTTGAAATATCTCAATGGCGTACCACTTTTTTAGTCAGTTTCTGAGTAAAACTTCAACACCCTGTATCTTGGAAACAATGCATTGCCGGACATACATTTATGAAAACATGTTTTCATGAAGTGATCTGGGCAATAATTTATTTTATTCAGATACACTCTGTATATTAGTGCAATTCCGATTCGAGTTTAAATTTTTCGAGAATTAACGGTTTTAAAGATTTTTTGAGCTGTTTCCATTATCTTCTATAAAACAATCCAAGATGATGGACACATCCCAAATAATCTTTCAATCAATAAGCCATTATCAAGAATTTTCTGTTCACAATTAACGGTTTTGTTTGTAATTCGTAGTTTTCTCTTTCTCAGGCCTTGAATCTTCCTTGAAATTTTTCAGTTCTTTCATTTCTTTTGCAGCCAGACGTTAGGCCATTATAGTTAGCTGCTGACTTGGAGTCAGGCGTTTTAAAATTTTGGTTTTCAATGTATTCATATGAGAATATGAAGTTATCACCCATCTTGGAAAAAATTGTTCCATATTACTCTGCCAAATCTCAAATATTAAATGGCAACAAAAGTGCAATAGAGTTTTTTCGTGAAGAATTGAGCTATTGTGTATTGGTAAAATTTTCCATAATTAACCAGGCACTTCGTATTCTATCTCCTTTATAGTAGAAACCAATAAAATAACATAAATCCCTCCTCTGTACCCTCATATTATCCATCTCATTATGTGCAGAAGCGAATACCATCACAGAAGTTCTCAAAAGCTTTCATATCTCGATTGAGAGATAGAAATCTTTATAACTGAGAAAGTTATCGAAGACGGGGTAAATTTAGAAACGTTATCAAAACATGAATACATTTAATCCACTGATGTAGATCTTCAGAATTACGGGAACCAAGATATCCGTTCTGAAGTAGAGGAATTTAATACCTTGGATTTCTGTGGGAGGTACAATATCGTTCTTCGACGAGAGTCGGAAAATGGCTTCTGTAGGCTGACTTGGAGTAAAGGCTTTGTTCTGATGGGGAAAGTAGATTATTGATCTATTGAAACTCAGTGAATTCTCTCAACAACCTTTTGATATTATGAGATGCTTCCATTTTCTCATCTTATTCGGGCACGTTTTATATCAAAACAATCATCTAAGAGGAAATTGATCTATGTTTTACTGAAACTACTGAGGAAACTTTCTTGAAAGGCTTCTGACAAAAATATCATTATTCATGAAAGATAGAATTATGTGTCGAAACGTTGAAAAAACTCATCGAAGATTGAAAATTGTTTTTGTTATATTGACTGATGGGATTTTATGGTTTTGATCATTAATTGATATTTGGTGTATTTTTTTTATTTTGATGTATGTAATGCTGTGAATCATTTTATTAGGTCACCTTATTGGGCATTATCGTGCGATATCTCAATACTATATACAGATTTGGAAATTCACATAGAAAACATACGATATACAATGCATCAGACAGAGAATTCTTTCCTCCAGTTGCAAAAATGATTAGTCGAAATAATCAAGTGCTGTAATTGAATGAATTCTGTTGTCTTATCGAAATAATCTAGTCTTGTCTCTCTCTTTTCGCAATATGTTAGGAAACCTGCAGTACACGTATAAAATTATTTAATTGGTCAAGCTGCCCGTAACACCCGATTCAAGTATTCACTGTTGCCTACCATACTGAATGAATTACGCTCCTCTCAACGATAAGAGAGAGACAAGACTAGAATATTGTAATAAGACAACGGAATTCAGTGTGTTTACAGAACGTCATTGTCTCGACTATTCATCTATGAAACTGGACGGAAGAATTCTCTGTCTGGTGCATTGTATATCGTGTGTTTCATGTAAATTGCCAAACCTTAATACTATAGAAGAATCGATGGTTTGAATTAATATTCATCTAAGAGACTTAACCTGTCTAACGCTCCAAAAGTGGTGAAACAAAAATAAATTTTTTCACAATTTTTTATCTGCTGCCCTCATTTCAACGATCGTTCGTCTTTCTTTTTTTTTTCTGAAGCGCCAAATTTCCATCCAGATGCAAAATAAAGTATCAACACACAAAAGGAGGTGAAACTTTCCACAATTCAGCTCAAATAAGGGAAAAGAACAACGACACAGTCGAAAATTATGCGAAAGCTTCGGAGAGAACGTGAAATAATGAAGGAACACTGAATATTTAATGTTCTCCGTAAATGTACTGCACCATTCGAAATCATTTCGTGTGAGTTCTGAATTTTTCCCATAAAATTTTAATCTGATTTCTGGTACTTTTAACGGCTTGTGGCGAAATATACAGGCTTGAATGAAAAGTTATGAAGTTAAGCAGAACATACCGAAATTTCGAGCCTTAACGAATGATTTCCATAAAAAATCAGAACTATTACTTAGTTTCGTTTCACTGTCAGACTTTCGAGAGAAATATTATCAAAATCACCGAAATAAGAAAGCGAATTCAAAAGGTCACGTAGATATTTTATTCTCCATTTTACTCTTTCATGAAAACCCACCAGGTCGTCAATGGCATTGATAAAAACGGCAACCGGTTGGGTTGCGTGAAAAAACCAGTTTTTCCATATGATTGTTCTTAGGCCAGCCAGCTCTGGATACTTGCATAGCACGTGTTCAGCTGTTGCTGCTTCTGATCCACACAGCCTACAAATCTCATCTGTTCACCTATTCATGCGGTATACAAATGATGTTTGTAGCTTTCTTTTTGGTAACTACTTGGATAATTATAATCTAAGAATCATACTAGCACCTTACCCAAAAATGTTGTTATTTGGTTCTTTGATTTGAAAAATTCAACTTGTTTTGTTGAACCCTGAGCTGGATATCATATATAGGTTACCTCATAGAGATAGAATAGTATAAAGTTGCCAGCATCGAAATAAACGTGGAATCAGATCCGCCATATTACTACCACCTTTACGTCAAATTTGATATTCGTTGATTTTTGGTGAGTAAAATAGTTATTTTTGCGCCTTGTTCATGTTATTGTGATTTTTGCTGCTTAATAAACAATAATATGGTATCGTATACTGTGAGGCTTTGTTCAAGAAGGGAAGAGACAGATAGGAAGAAAGAAAATTACAGGAATAACATTTCACAGGCAAGGATGAGTACTGAATAGATCACCATTCGAGATTTTTGCTTTTCGCATCTGGGGCTCGGAAAACCAAAGAGTTATTGTTGAAAGGACTCTCTGTCCTCAAAGTGTAACTGGTGACTGTTTGATTTAGTTAACACGAGAACTCGATCCGGCCGATCATCAACAAAGTCGTGTCTTTACTGATTGGGTCGTTGAAATGCATGAAAATAATCCGGAATTCCATCGAAAAATCATCTTGATTGATGAGGCCCATTTCCACCTCGGTGGCTTCTTCAACAAGCAAAATCTCCCGTGGTAATCTTATATCTTTCTATATGTTTATATTATCCCCTTAAGAAAAATTGTTCATTTGATATTCAATCTTCCTTATTTCAACAGGTTTTCTCAAGACCCAACAAGTCGTGTTTCTTGTATGAATCAGATTATCTGATTAAAAGTTGACTTAATTCGATTCTGAACTTTCCACCATATTGGTCCCTGACTTAGCCCCACCCAGTGGTACTATTTTTCCTCACTCAATTGTATGTCATAGCGTCTCATCTCTAATTTATCCCTAAAGAAAGTATTTTTATCATACCTTTTTGCAGTGGCTCAACGAGAAATAATATCTCCCATCCCATTGTGACACGAGTTTCCAAAAATTAACCGATTCTCATTGAAGCACGAATTCTCGTATGCTAATATTCCAGCTCATCGTAGCAATAAGGTCCTCACATTCCCATATAACCTCGAAAATCTGAATAATAAACCAACAAAAGAACAAACCCATAAATATTTTCGTTTTGTGTTAACGCCAAGCTTGACGAGTCATTCGGGCGTAAATACCTCTACTACTGTATTTTATTTGTGCGATCCTTTTGTCCAAACCTAAATTAGTCAAACAAACACGCAAGTTAATGCGTACGTGTTTCTTTTTTGTGAACCCACGCGCGCTTGTTTCAAGTTATAACAAAATGTGGCAAATGTGTGCAGAGCCAGCTCCTTTGTGAGGTGTCATCATTTATACAAATGATGTTTAGGCGTATGAACTTCTAGCATGGGGTAGCGTGTTATATTATGAAGTGGGTGCCACAACGAGCAGATTAATAACTTCTTTTACTTGTTCCATTACCTTAATGTACTACGGCTGGGGACCAATTTATAAGGGAGGATCCCGATCGTATTGTTCAGATTTTGGGGGAAACTTCGAAGTTTGATGTAACAGGGTTAGATTGTTATATTTGGTATTGAATGTTCTGATGATATTGGGGGTTTATGAATGGGTTACTCGTATATAAAAAGTGAAGGGGAAAATAGAGGGGGATTCTAGGCATTTCTTGATGAGAAACTGTGGCGGATATTAGTCAATGTTTCCAGCGGTCCACAATATAATATATTGAATTTGAAAAAAATTTAGGAAAAGCCCTGAGCAAGAGCTTTTGAGTGCTCGTTCTTTGGTGGAGCAAGAAAACTATTACCTCAAACATTATATGAAATTTGAAATTGATACCAAATATATAAATTCAGAAGCTCTCTCATCTGGTAACACTATTTTGCGTGAAGATTCAGTATATCAATCTTTATTCACAGAAGAAATTTCACTCGAATCGCATATCTTTTTATGAAAATATGAAGTTTTTTTTCGATATTCCAATTGAATTTTTTATGGTTCTGTTCACAGTATGGTCACAAAGTTGTTATGAACATCTGCATTTAGCCGTAACATTTCATTTTGATTGGTTTTGTTTTTGCTGAGATATTGAGGAACAAAAATTTCGAATGGCCATATTTTATGGAACACCCCCTTAACGATTTGATTGGTTAACTAACTCAACCGAGCCATTTGGGACCCAAATTCATCATTTGGGACATTTCAAGTCCCTCGGACAATTCATTCGAAAGTTATTGTGCTAACGGACGGCCAGAAAGTCTCGCGGACCGAATTTAATTAAATTTGACCACGACTTCTTCATCAAGGAGTTCTACCCTATCGTTTGAGACCATTTTCCGCTCAAAACTGGCAAATTTGGGCAAAACGATATGACTTTATTTGCGTACCGAAGCTGAGACAATAGCAAAATGTACAATATCAAATATCTAAAAAGTACCGGACAACGGTGATAGCTCACCGTAATTCCCGTCCCAGTGATAGTGAAGTTGTCTCTGTTCCAAATTCCAGCTCGTCACAGGGACCCTCTGCAGCGGAATTTCTGCTTCAACATTTAATCTTCAAAATACGTTATTGACTAAACACAACAAACAAGGCAGGTAAGAGTTTCTATCCCTTGGCGTTTTTCTCTATTCTGTTGCATCACAAGCAAAATTGTTTGGTATCCCGTCTAGATTTTCCTCTGGGCTTAAACTGCCTTATTGTTTGATATTGAAAATCGAATGCTGTAACTCATAAGAATATATTTATTAACTGTCATATTTCATACTGGATCTTGGATTTCAGTAAAAATATATGTGTTTTCTGTTGTAACAACATATTGGCATGCATTTGCATTGAATTAATAAAATGGTTGATAGTTTTCTTTGAATATCATTCGATTAATCTTCTGATTCTGCGAACAACTCATTTACAGTCTGCAGTGGGCCAAAATTTTCCAATCGGATTCTTAGTAGACAAGTTTGCTTGCCAATTCAATCAACTGGAATGTTGTACTTTTCATCTTGGAGGCTTGTCTTGGCATATATAAGTACGTATTTGTCGACTGATTTTTTCGCATAATAAAGGCTATAACTTGAAATATAAGATTGTGGTGATTTCCAGAGAACAAAAAATTTTATTCGAAAGGGTTGACTAGCAGAGATTGGTTCAGATCTGTTTGGTTGTTCAGCAAATTTAATTTTTATTGCGTCTATTGAAGTTATAGTTATAGTTCGAAAAAACGTTACAGTTTACTGCGATCAAGGTCTATTGTGCCCTCTCACAGAGCTGTTCTGACCACACACCTTTCAGTTACAGAGATCTGATGAAATCCAATATCTGTGAAGGCTTCAACGAGGCTAGATCCTCACTCTTACAAGTTTCTCGCCCAAGGCATTATCTCCTTAGGCACGCAATGCCAAAGCATTCCGTCACTTGGTGAATGGGAATTCCTTCCTCCTCCCCACAAAACCTACACTCGTCAGTGTCCGATAATCCCATCCTCAACAGATGCTTCCTGAGGTGGCAATGCCCTGTAAGAAAGCCATTGAGGAGGAGTAATTGTTTTCACCAAGTTGCAAATAGAGTTTTCCGATGAGGTCAATATCTGGGGGTCACCTTGGATAAAAAACTCAATTGGAACTCTCACCTCAACAAAGTGATTGCCAAATCTACAACGGCGTTCTGGATATGCCGCAAGTTATTTGGCAAAACTTGGGGTCTGCAGCCTCGTATGATCCACTGGATCTATACGACGGTGGTAAGACCTGTTATCACATATGCCTCTTTAGTTTGGTGGACTAAAACTGAAGAAAAGACAAGCCAGCAGAGGCTGAATAAGCTTCAAAGACTGGCCTGTCTAGGCATTACAGGAGCTGCGTATACAACTCCTACAGCTGCAGTAAGAGGTAATACTGGATCTCACCCCGCTGCACATTTATGTTAAGAAGAAGGTCTCATGAGTGCCCTAAGAATGGACCAAATAGGGCCTGGCAAGGGACACGGAAATATTTTAAGATCACTCGGTGGTGACCTCCCTTTGCTACCGAGGGATTCCATGCCAATCGAGTATGACCTTGACGCCAACTATGAAGTGATCATAGGTGATCGCCAAGAAAGTGTGGAAGGTTTGTCTCGACTTCGTAAAAATCACCTCATCTGGTACACAGATGGGTCCCTAAGGGAACGAGGAGCAGGCATAGGCATATACGGTCCCAAATACAGGGAATCGGAGCCTTTGGGAAAGCCAATAACAACGCTTCAAACTGAAATTCTGGCCATAGAAAGATGCGCCCAAGTCTGTCTGTCCAGACAGTACAAGGAGCCAGAATTTGTATTGCCTCTGATAGTCAGATGGCACTGAGGCAGCTTATGGCCGTTGATTGTAGATCAAGGACCATTTGGAGCTGCAAACAGTCCCTCAAAACACTGGCGAAGTACAACAAGCTAGTTTTAACTTGGGTACCTGCCCACCAGAACATTGAGGGAAATGAAAAAGCTGATGCCCTTGCAAAAAGAGGAGCAAACACACCCTTCACCGGACCCGTACCCTCCTGTTGGGTATCACCTACACTGATTAGGGCAGAGGTAGGCGTTTGGGAAAAAAGGGAGAAACACTCTTACTGGATAAACACATCCGGTCAAAGACAAGCAAAGAGACTAATCGAACCTTCCAAAGAGAAGGCTCAACAAGCTCTATCGTTGTCAAAAAATGAGTTAAGGCTGCTAATCGGCTCCTCACAGGGCACTGTCCCGTGAGATATCACCTACACAAGATCGGTAAAGAAAACTCCGACATTTGTAGGTTATGTGAATCGGCCACTGAAACCACCGAACACATACTATGCCAATGCACTGCGCTGGCGCAAACCAGACTTACTCTACTAGGTGGCGCGTTATTAACGCCAGCCGACATAAAAGCGAAGTCTCCTAAGGAAGTAACCAGCTTTGCTAAGGAGGTTAGATTCCTGGGAAAAACGTAAGTTTAGCATGGTAACGCACAAAAGACCTTATTGGTCGCAGTGCAGAAGGGTAATCAACGTGCCGATCGACCACTATCTAATCTAATCTAATCTAATCTAAATATCTTTTGAATCTTGCTGCTTCATAGTTCCGAAGGAACTTAGTGGAATGATCCATTCCCGGAGATTCTGCCAGAGTTTTTCCCTCTCGGCTTTTTTCCTTTTTACAGGTAGATTTACCAATACCACAGAAGGGTTCTGAGCCAATGAGTGACATTCGTGCGTCCTATTTAGCAAGTGTATGGTCTATTCGTTTCCGTTGATTCCCGAATGGCCGGGAACCCAGATTGAAAAAACCTTATTTTTCTTCCCTACCTCATTGAGTTTGTTACGGCACTCCAGATCATCTTAGAGTCGATGACGTAGGAGCTCAGTGCTATAGTAGCAGCTTGACAATCTGAGTGTATCGAAACCCAATCCATGAAATAATAATAATACAGTATGTTGAAGGGTTATGGTAAACTATCAGAAGATTTGGAAATTAATACTATGTGGGAACAGCATAGGTAGAGGCAGCATATTGCGTTGAACTTTTGGTCGTTTTTAAACTTTCCCAATACTGATTATTTTTGTTTATGGCAAATGAATACAGATCTTTAAAGATCAGTTATATGCTACCTGAGATCGAACAAAGGGCATGCCGCCTATTGATTGATCAACCAACGCACCATCAATTTTCCTCTAAATCAAACATTCGAGCCCTCAACTCCATTGAATTGTAAAGAAGGTCAGATTTCGTCATGATAACCCACGTGTCTATCATTCATTCCATCGATTTTCGAAATCAATCACTTCGTACACCTCAACATTTACAAAGCTCCGAAACCGCTCGTACATTTCCAATTACAAGGCATGAAGATATTAGTAACACATAAAGCACTGCCTACACCTATCTGCCGTTTGATAAGCTCCATCGGAAAATGACGGGTGACACATATGACGTATTAATCAGCGCATTCGCCGCGTTACAATCTACCGGAAGGGTTTCCGGACGGCCAAAAATGGAACAAGAGATTATCTTGGCAAATTAATTTCGGCGTCACTTATACAGGTTGTTTTGAATGATGAGTTCTTTGTTCCCGGCAGCTTCTGATTAATACGTTCTTTCGTTGAATGAATCCGTTTGAATGGCTCATGAAATTGCACATGTAAAGGGTTTTCCAATAAGGGTGTATTTTGAATAGCCCGCTATTTCGGTAGATGTCATGTTTAAAGCTGTGATTTTTAGACTTTTGACAAGTAGAAAGTACGCTATTAATAGAAATGGAACGATACACGTTTCGAGAACGAATTGAAAAAATTAAAATTCATTATAACTATCGTGAAAATTTATCAGAGACGGTTCGTAAAACTGGAACATTTTTGGGTCGTGTGTGAAGCACCTTGTCAGATAGCAATAAAAAAAATTGGTAGAAAAATTAGAGCTCTTGGGACAAGTTAGTGATGTGAAGAATGAAACCGTGCATGTCGCTCAAGAAGAGCCGAGAATATTGTTGCTGTAGCCGAAACTGTTGAATAAAAGCCAAGTTCGTTCATTTCTCGTCGTATTTGAAATGAGGCCTTCCACAAACGTCATTACACGTATTTTGCATAAAGATTCGGGTGTTAAGGCTCATAAAGTTCAGTTACCATAAGAACCCAAGCCGATCATCAACAACGTCGTGCCTTTGCTGACTGGGTCGTTAAAATGCATGAAATTGATCCGGAATTGCACCGAAAAATCATCGTGAGTGATCAGGTCCATTTCCACCTCGGTGGATTCGTCAACAAACGGAAATGTCATATCTGGGGCTCGAAAACCTGAAGAGTTATTGTTGGAAAGCTTCTCTATCCTCAACGTGTGACTGTTTGGTACGGTTTATGGCCCGGCGGAGTCATTGGACCCCACTTTTTCGAAAATGAGGTTGGAGTAACAGTTACGGTGAATGGATTGCGCTATCGAGAAATGATTAATGATTTTGATGGCTGTAATTGGATAGTATTGATCTGGACAACGTTTATTTTCAACAAGACGGCGCTACGTGCGACACAAGCAACGAAACCTTTGATCTTTTGCGGAAAAAGTTTCCGAACCGTGTTATCTCTTGAAAAGGTGATCACATCAATTGGACACCGAGATCTTGTGATTCAACACCTTGCGACTTCTTCCTTTGGGGCCACGTGAAAGAGAAGGTCTACGCCAATAGCCCAGCATCGATTCAAGACCTCAAAGACGGCTATCGAGGACATAGGGCAGCCACTTTGCGATTTGGTTTTGGAAAATTTTATTAAAAGGATATGGTCCTGTAAGCGTGGTCGTGGTGGTCATTTGCCTGATGTTATTTTCCACTATCAACGGCATAGCTTCTTCTTTATAATGAAATAAACATCAGATGATTCATATTGAAAAATGCCATTTTTCTTTGAATATCAAAATAACACGTCTTATTGGAAAACCATTCATGATTTTTAATAGGGCTTTTATTATTTGTTCACGTGAAATTATTGATGAAGGACGTTTTCCAATATAGGCTCTAACGCACTCACAAGTCTGCTCAAGCAGTAAAAGTTATTATGCCAATATTGGGCAGAATATGCAAATATCGATAACTAATGCTTTCATCAATAATAGTCAGTTAGTGGAATGGTTATTTGGAATGATGTTTGAGTGCTAACCAAATATTATACTGTTTACTCAGCTGAGCTACATTCTCATCTGAGTCTATCGACAGAATTCCATTCAAATGTAAAATTGAAACAACGAGCATAACACTCAATTGAACTGCACGAAATTTCTCCAGGAAGATTGAATAGGTACAGTAATTATTTTTGAAATCGCATTGATATTGTACATCAAATCTCTGATCGTCACATTTTCTCGCAAGTTTTTTGGGATAGAGGAAATGATGTACCCCATAAAATTTACTGGAACTATATAAAATGTTTTGAAGTCTATAAGGAAAAATATTATTGAATAAATTGAATATTTATTATCGAAAAAAAAATGTATCCAAAGTTATTATGTCAGTAGGGTAGGACAATCGTATTGTTGTATACCAATATCGGCTCAAAATTCGGAGCTCATAAAAATATTTATGGCTCGTTGTTGTTCTTAGATTAGTTCGCGAAAACCGTGTAGTTTCCTCTCTTTAGAAGAAACTCCAATAATCGAAAGTTAGCCAGCAAAAACAGAAACTCGAAGACAGAAACTGTTCGGTCTTCCTGTTGACAACCAATAGAAGTCGTAGCAACATCCATAGAAAATCAAACAAATCCGATATTCCCACCAGTAAAAATCAACTGTTCCCCTTCGAAATCACTGCAACGATTTCATATTTTGATGGACAGCGAACACTAAAAAGAGAAAACGGCGGCGTAACTTAAGAATATAAAAGTAAGATGGTAGAAAGAATGAACCTCGATGGTTGATAATAAAAGCGATAATATAAGGAGTTTTATGAACACAGAGATTCCTCCCCTATACGCCAAATTATGTTTTTTACGAACTCTGTGTCGGTATGTAGGTTGGAACATTAGCTAATTCAGGTTCGCTCCCCATTGCGTTGGAGTCATATACAATAATAACTCATCGCCCCAGAAAGTTTTTACGCTCAAAGTTCCTGCATAAGATGATTCGACAAGGGAGGGTGAAACGACGGTTCAAACGTGATTTATTTTTTAAGGAAAACATGGCGTCGGTTGAAAGTTTTTTCCATATAATTCCGTTTGAGCTCAAAGCTACACTGGATTCATATTTTCATCGTGGTAAATGAGTCAAAGGATCGTTTTCTTGAAGAACTCAGATTGATGTGGTCATCGATGCTCGTCAAAATGGCGAAAAAGTGTGGATATATGGCTAAAAAAGCAGAGGGATTTTGTGGAGAACTTGAAAATGAAAAGTCATGTGTGACATAAGTTTGTCACATGTTTTTCATCATTATTCCGGAATTGAATTCGATATTTAGGATGAAATGCCACGATTTAAATCTATGGCAGATGATAACCCTTCAGTAGGATTCTGTAGCGGTCTAAGAAGAACTGGAGATTCGAAAAATCATCACTCGGAACGCCAGACCTAGTTTAAAACGCGGTTCTCTTGATTGAGATGCTGTGAAAACTGTTAAATTCTCAGGATTTTTTTGTTTCCTAGAGCAAAATCCACAATGGATTGGTAAGATTGTGGTTAATTGGTACCGTGACTAGTTTTATACATTGTGACCAATGATTTCCTTTGTTCATTATCATACTAGAGCTACATTCAACCCAGGAATGTACCCTCCATCGTAAAGTTTTTTTTACCTAGGATACTCCATCGATCTCTGTCTAACTGAAGTATTTAGAGAACGACATTTATGAAGGCCATTTTTCATGATACACTCCTGAAAAACCTGAACAAACATCCAATTTCATTTCATCAGCTGAATTCCTATCGTTAATTACTTTCTATATGGCTTCATTCATAAGACTGGAAAAACCAAATTGAAAACGGTATGGCTTTGTGATGCAATATCAATTTTTTACTGCTCTGTCATGAATGATTGATCACTGGTTACCGATATCAGTTTGAATTAATACCAAAATAACTTCGGAAATAATTTCCAGACTTCTGCGTCCTCGATATAATTAACGGCTATATGTTCCCAATCGCTCGAAAAAACATTTATTGGAAGAATTGTTCAATTTATTGGTATTGAAGTGCATAGTTTCCATTGCGTCATTACTATTTTTTTCTCTTTCAAAAATGCAGGTGTTTAATTTGGTTTTGTGGAAATGCATTCTTTTTCGATTTTTGATCCAGTAATATTGCTTTTATGCAATTTGCGAAACTCATACAGTGGAAGCTGCAGAATATAAATTGTTATTGTGCACTTTCTTGATGTGAGATACTAAATAATTAAATATTTATATAACTACAAATTATATCAGCATTCTCTCATCAATAGGAGATGGAATTGAATTTGAAAAATTCACTTATAACTATTATTGCAACTGTAACTGTTATTCTTAAAAATGAAAAAAGGTTTTACAGGAGATAGGAGATGAAGCCATGGATGATATAAAAATCAGGCAATCAGTTTATTTATATACAGGTGAAAAAGATATGTCGCTTCATTTATTTGTTCATTATAATATACCTATTCATTAAATCTTCGAATAAAGATGAACATTAATAGACATTGAGCAATTCAAAGAGAAGATATATCACGCCAAGATGTAAAAATAGACAGAAAAATATTGTGTTATTGGATACCACTCGACGTTTTCACAGAAAGGTTCAAAATCCTCACAATACAGGGGTGAGAGATAGAACCGGTTCTATTTATTTGAAAGCCTGAAATAGGCACCAAATAGTCCCAGGCGCATGCACATTTCTTTGAAATTTCAGGCGGAATTGGTCAGGCCGACAAAAAGGCACAAAAAAGGCATGGTGTAATTGGGGGGAATGGAAGAGCATCGTATAGCCTTACGATAGTCTAATACAATAACCCTCCCGATGAGTCATCATGAGAAGTAACATACTTCAAAAGTTCCATAACCTATTACTTCTTTTTACATCTGGTATTTTCTCATGGAATTATATATGTATATGATTATAACACAGTTTCGGGTACCTTTAAAGCAAAAGTCGAGCAGTTGAGATGTATGCACCCAAAATACGTAGTTTATTATGGAGACTCAAACGGAAATGTATCTTCCACTACAAAAACGCTCATTTTCCTGCTGCATTAACATAAACATGCCAAATTCCGTCCATAAATTTCGGGCTAAGCGATATAGGAATTTATTGATGATATATTTCGCCTTATCATGGTAATGTTGCACCTAGTTCTGAAGCGACAAAGAAATATGGCGACTTATTCAGGACTTTTGTACAAAAACTGTTTTTGTTGGAGACATATTTTGTCTGCTATACGAACGATTGATTAGTTGAATCGATATTCACGGTTATAAACGGAATATAATGAATTACTACAGACTTCGATTTGAATTTTTTTGCGTTTATCAGACAATTTGAATTAATTTAGGCTTGAAGTTTTGAGTTTTTCTTGCGCTTTCGAAAAATTAATGAATCTACACATGTCTTGTAAATATTCAAACGAGATAAACCACGTCGTGACACCATAAAGCAAGAGACAATAAACTATGGCTGCCAGGACATTGTGGTGTTTTAGGAAATGGAAGAGCCGATTAACTTGCACGAAATGCACTAATTTGAACACCTACTGGACCTGAGCCTTTATGTGGGTTCGAAAAAGACCAATATAGGGCAGTGGTCCAGCAATGGAAGTTGAAAAACAGAATAACCCGCTAGAGAAACACACCTGAACTTTCTTAGACCAAATAATTGTGATGATTCAACCTTTACCAGAAATCTCCTGAAGCTATCACGAGCTGAGCATCGGGTGATTGTAAGAATGCTGAAGGGCCACTGTCAGTAAAAATATCATTTGTGCCGTATGAGAAAATTAGCAGATGAGAATCGCAAGCAGAGCACATTCTGTGCAAGTGTCCAGAGCAGGCTGGCTTAAAAGCAATTCATATGAGGAAACCGGTCTTGGATACCCAAAATGTGAAGGCCAAGACCCAAGGTTCAAGGACGTTCTCAGTTTTATCAACGCCATTGACGACGTCTTCGAGTTTTCTTGACTGAGTAGAATAGAGAACAAAAAATCTACATAATCGCAGTTTCCCGAAAGCCTATTAAGCCATAACGATTCCAGTTCGAATAATAATAGAACAATAGCAAAATTGACAAAATGAAAATTGTTTTTCGAACATTGAAAAATACCGCTCACTTCTTTTTACTTCATGACATATATCAGTACGTTTTTTATCATTATTCCGAAATGTTATTCGATATTTAGAATGAAATACCACTATTTAAATCTATGGAGATGATTACCCTTTAGTAGGGTCCTGTAGCGGTCTTAGAAGAAGAGAAGATACGAAAAATCATGGTTTAAAACACCCTCCTGAACCGAGAGCAAGAATTTAGTATTTTGTTTCTGAAAATTGAAGGTATTTATTCGAATAGATTTAGGTTTAAATTTTGTTAGAACGACGAGACAGGGTTTTTTCACTAAGGTTTTTCCCTGAGCTCTGGTATCATACGCAGACTAGCATGGTACCCCGTTTTGCACTAACCTCAGCTAGGGCCTTTTTGTTTCATGTATTGTTTTTTGTTAGCTCTCCATTCAAAAGAATAAATAAATAAATCAGTACCTATCTTAATATGCCTATGAAAAGAAAACGAAAGGAAAAATCAATACGAATTTTGAATCAATCCACAATTCGCTCCCTGAAACGTTGGGATGATACTGAATCCACAGGAGACGTCAGTAGACCTAACCTAACCTAACCTAACCTCAGCTAGGGACTTTTTTGTTTCATGTATTCTATTTTGTTAGCTTTCAATACGAAAGAATAAATAAATAAATCAGTACCTATCCTAATATGCCTATGAAGAGTAGAAGAAAGGAAAAATCAATACGAATTTTGAACCAATCCACAATTCGCTGCCTGAAACGTTGGGATGATACCGAATCCACAGGAGACGTCAGTATCGTATTTCAACCATGCCCTGACATCCCAGTGAACTGTGAACCAAGGCCTAAAAACTTCTCTACTTTCCCTCTGCCCTCAACTACATCGACCGCCAAACTGTTGAAACTCTCCGAACCGAGACTGATATATTATCGGGAGCTAAAATTTTTTTCAAACCCTCTATTATATAAATCGCATCATCCAAACGGGTCTTAATTCCATGACGCTGTCCTAATGGACCCGAACAAAAACGGGAATCATTAATTTGGGCGTCAATTCTGATGGGATAAAATGGAAGAAATAATTGGTTTCCTTCTGAGATTGCACAGTCATCGGCTGAATTTGGGAGAGGAAATGACGTAGGAAAGAAGAAGGAGGCCATTCGCATAATTCTCAGATTGAAATGATGCCGCTTTATTGCTTTGTGTTCCATATGAATGAAAAGTTTTCTGAACATAAAAAAATTTGGAATGAAACATGATGGTTCTTATAATGAAATAAAAATTTCAATGAACACTTCTATCAAACAATAAATGAGTTCACCGAACTGGGCATAAAATGTATTACCCTTCAGACCTTTTTAGTTACCTTTCAAACAAATGGATGAGAGGTTTTCTGATTGGAGTGAACCGATGTTGGACAACCAAAAAGGTTAACTTGTTTCTGTAAGCCTTGAATTTTTTCCAGATACTACTGCCAAATTACCATATCAAACTATAATCTAGCAGCATGTTCAGGTAATAATTTATCAAAATTGTTCTTCAATAGTTCAAACTTGGCTTTTTTTCAGAGGAGACCTGAATCGACAGACAAAAAGTGCGAATCGACCCTCTAGGACTTTTTTTGGCTTTGGTAGTCGTCCAAGACATGTTTTGGGCTTAGTAGCAATAGCGAGGCATTCTTTATCTAAGTAAACATTAACTCTGGCCTCAATCCATCACAATCCTATACAGGTTTGGAAATTCACAGCTGAAACATACGATATACAATGCATCAGACAAAGAATTCTTCCGTCCAGTTGCACAGATGAAGAGTTGAGACGATGACGTGCTGTAACACACTGAATTGCTTTGTCTTATTGCAATATTCTAGTCTTGTCTCTCTCTTATCGTTGAGAGGAGCGTAATTCATTCAGTATGGTTAGCAACAGTGAATACTTGAATCGATTATTACGGGCAGCCTGACAAAATACATAATAATATACGTTTACTGCAGGTTCCCTTCCATACTGCGATAAGAGAGAGACAAGACTAGATTATTGCAATAAGACAACAGAATTCATTCAGTCACAGCACGTTATCATCTCGACTATTCATCTGCGCAACTGAAGGAAAGAATTCTCTGTATGATGCAATGTATATTGTATGTTTTCGATATGAATTTCCAAATCTGTAAGTATTCACTTCCTTGAATCTATTCTTACCTAGAAGGAGAATTTCACGCGAAATATTAGCTCAAATCTTCTGATGCGTTATAGAGATTGAAATATGGCACATGAGACACTCTTGCAAAGCTAAGGAGGTATTTTGAAAACACTCGAACGAATCGAATTCAATCAAATGAAAAGATATTTCTGAATAAAATTTATTGATACATTAATCTTTACAATTCACTTATTACATTATATCATATACATAATACAGATGAAACTACATCAATGAAACCTTCCTTGAAATGCAGATCAATTTTTCGGTTTGAGTTGGTGAATATACGAGAGAAGTTACCATAATCCAAACGCTGGGTAACACAAGATTTTCCAGTTCGAACGAAAATGACATCCCGTTTTATAGCAAAGATGTGAATTCCGTTCTAACCAGAATATCGTGTATTATATTCTTCTTTTACTGCTGCTATCATTCCATTATTTCTTCTTCGTTCAATTGCTCTGAAAGCTTGATCAATGATTTTTCTCCTTTCATTCCATTCATTTCAATATGTGGCCATGCAAACCATCTTTTTCCAGGGTTGGGATACTTTACTTATCTTCCAGTTTTGTTAAAAATCTTCTTGAACCCGATTGAAGGTGAGTATTCTCATAGTATACTGTCGCACTTATTTCTGAAACTTGATTTCAACACACATTTCTTCAACTTTTTCAACAATTCATTTTTCTCAACACTGCACCAAGAGGTACTTATAATTTCAGAATTGGTCTGATTATTCTGTAGTTGCTGAGCTTTTGGTCATCCGAGAAACATATCAATCTTCTAGTGTTCTGGACAAGTCGCCTCATCTACCAAATGCTTAGGCATTCTCGAAAACTCTTCTTGAACTGAATGGAACGATAGCAATTTCATGATAAACTGTCGTATCAGAAGAAAAACTGAGTCTTGCAAAGAGGAAGATATCTGCGTTGTGGGCTGAAACCCAGCAGCAGAGCGATCAAAAGTAGCAGGGAAGATACACTTGAATAAGATCGAAGAAAGATGTATTCACATAGGTCGCACTTATCTTCGGAACTTCATTTCACCACAAATATCTTTCATTCTCACAACACTTCATTTCTTTCACCAAAAGCTACCTTTTGTTTCAGAATTGTCTGCTTGTTCTATGGTTGCTGAGCTCCTGAGATCCCAAGCAACCTATCCATCTTTGAGCGCTCTGGACAACCCGCCTCTTCCACCAAATGCTCCAGCATCCTCGAGAAATAAAGAAGTACAACGTGAGTAATGGAGCGCCAAGAGGAGGAAGTTCACGTCTTAGAGCCTCCTCTATAATTTATAGCGCATTTGCGGGTTCGATTCGACTGTTTTCGCTGAAAGGATATTGTGACGTTAAATATTTTCGGGATTTATACAGTATCTCTCAGACGGGCGTAGCCATGATTGCAACGCCAGACAGTTAGACGAAGGGAAGTAATAAAGGAAAACGAATAGAATGTATATTGCATAGCCACCTCGTGGGAAAAATCACCAGCTATTTCTCTTGGGTCGATCATTTATCAGGGAGGAGCAGGCTCTCGGTCCATATTGGTTCTCGGATTCCAGCTACACCTCAGATTCGATGAAGTGCCCGTAACCTTTCATTTCTCGGCATAAATTCTGCTCTATTTTATTTATGATACAATAATTCCTAGCTCCCGATTGATTTATAAATGTTGGGTCAGCATGAGCTGGGGAAAATACGGAAAGTATTACGTCTATGGGAAAATAGTCGCCTGAGAGCTATCATAAAAGGGGTTTTTCCGTAAATAAAGTTTGTAGTTGGCTATAATTTATTTCCAGTGGAATATCTGACATTCGATTCCTCCCATGCAGAATAAGGTGCTACTCCTTACCTCATAATAAAGATTCACAATCTGATAATAAATTTCAGGTTTTCATTCTGTAGATAATTTAGTTCACGGGGAGCTGCCGAGATGGTGTTAGTTAATGGTTCACACCAGATTGATGCTATCCAATCGAATCAGTCTCATCATACTGACGTGACGTCAGGGTTTGTCTTGGGGGGTTTTATTCTTCACAGCACTAACTAACAGCTCGAATTTTTCAACCAATTTCTTAATTGCGGTCCGACAAGGTGCTTCATGACGACCCAGAAATATTCGAGTTTTACGAACCATCTCTGCTAAATTTTCACCATTTTTATAGTGAATTTTAATAATTTTAATGTATGTATGTATCGTTACCTTTTTATTACTGGCGTAGTGTCTTCTTGTCAAATGTCACAAAATGACAGGTTCGAACGTGACGTCTACCAGAACGGGCTGTTCAAAATAACACAAATAACACAAAATAACGTATTGGAAAACCCTTCACAGGACCAAAATGTTTTTCAATCTGTACTGAGAGGCCTCGAATTCATTCGACTTTGGTGAATAATGAAAAAACTCAAATTGAAATGAATCATCTTCTTGATGATTTTCTTTTTCATCCAGTTTTCAGTATTATCCCAAATTGATTCTGCTTCAACTTTCTTTTTTCGAGACCATACCCTCTTTCTTTTTCTCCTGAATTCCTCACTACTCTTATTGGGTAATCTTTTATCTCACACCCTTACGAAAGATCCATCTCTGTGACATTTCAAATAGATAAGGCTACAGAATGAGCTATCCTCGCAGAAGGTTCTCCTATTCATAACTTCTTCGCCAACATCGAACAAATGGCCCCCAAATCCCATCAGTCCTGCTTCCCCGTAATGTATGCGCATCAAATCTTCTGTAATCATCACCGGGGCCTAGGTTTTGATAATTTGTCAAGCCAACAAGCCGATATTGGCAACGGACCGCACAAATGAAGTGAACCGTATTCAGACAGGACAGATGAGCATCACGTAGAAGAGAGGCTATTGATCGAAGTTGGCCGCTTCACTTTGTCCTTCGTCCTACGTTCGGGGCCGCTCACTTGATGAAATGGGGTTTCCGTAAGACACTTCAGGCTTATAACACTTGAGGTTGCTTATAAAAGGGATGCTTGAAATTTCCGCAGGCGGTTCATTTTTAGTTTATGCGCCAAGAAGGTGATCGAGATGGCCGGTAGGATGTAAAATGCTCTGGGTTTTTGTGGATATGGTTGTAAATCGTTCGACTTTTCGATACGACAGACTTCAAAATGTGATTCTGAATGAAAAAAATGGCAACGAGCTATATAACTTTCTTCAGCAAGTGCTCCTTTATCTGAGATTCCGTGTGTTGAAGTTTTACTTGAAAACTCAATATTTATTTATTGCTGTGAAACCGGTTGAGATATGCGGATAAAATTTCGTGGGTTTCAAAAGATGGTCATCAGGCATTCGCTGACATGCTACACTTTCGCATAAGGTTAAAATGATGTTTGTACGGACAGTGCCTCGTTAGCAGTCCCATGATCACCTGAAGCTCAACCAGTGACAGTTCTAAGTTCAGGAGCTTTCTGGTATGGGTAGGTGAAATCATCACGAATTTTATGGTCTGAGTAAGTCCAGGGCTGTTTCTCTAGAGAGTTTTTCTGTTATTTAATTCCTATTGCTGGACCGCTTCTTATAGGTACGTATTGGTCTTTTCCAAGCTCACCTTAAGGCTAACGTACAGCAGGTGTTAACTTTAATGTTTTTTTGTTCTTCAGCTTTTTCATTTCCTTCAACACAATGCCCTTCCATTGTGGGTAGAGTCACTTTATTGCCTCTTGTCAGTTGTTTTATGATGTTACGGCATTCTCAGATCAGCAGTGGCAATTTCAGAGATCTCAGCGTGTCTTGACCGTTCGTGGTGATCTAAGCATGCTTTCTTGAGGTTCATTTTGAGACAATCTTCAGCGCATATTTAGACAACTATCATCTTTATCTGTTAAATATGGAGTTCACTTCTCAGTGCTTCAGATATCCCCAGTTTAGGTAGGTTTTCCTCACAAATATTGGCAGTGGAAACAGCCGTAATAAAAAGATTAAAACAGACTGTTTTGATACCCACTCAGAAATAGCACAGATAATTAAATGTTCCATTTTCATTCCATCATGAAAAGGCTACATTTCGCGACATCTCAACAACTTCTGTTGGCAAAATCCCTTAACCCATCAATAAAGTCAAAGTTCAGATTCCATCTAGATATGAGGGTGTCTTATAAAACTTCTACTTTAATGAAAAAGCGCCCGGAGGAAGCCAGTTTTTTTGGATTGTTGAACTTTTTCGTTACACTAACTTTATAGAAAGTAAACTGAATACGATGTCCGTGAAAAGAATGGTAATCGCTCCATCTTCGCTCGTATCTAGGCCAAATTTCATCACTTTTATCGATGAGTTGGCTGTTATTTTGTTGGGGATGTTTTGGAAGTAGTTTGTTCATTATTGTCTGTTGGTTCGCAAGTTATTTCGTTGCATTGTTCAGCGTTTTCTTCAAGAATTAAGGAGTAAATACGAGTTTCGGATTTTCACAGTTTTAGTGAAATGAATAAATAGTTATACGTGATGAAAATTTCTTCGAAAAAGTGAATGGAGACCAATAACAGAAAAAGCTTGAACATACGATCTACGATTTATCCAATTGAAAGTGTGGATAATTTTGGTTTCATCCATTGGGTTTACATTTTTTTAATTTGTTCTTTCTATTCGGGAAACTTTTCATTTGTGTGTTCAAAAAAATTCGATTTGGTGAAAAAAATTAGTATGACTCGACATTTATATAGGTATTCTTTCGAGTTGAAAGCTAACAAAATACAAAACATGAAACAAAAAAGTTCCTATCTGAGGTTGGTGCAAAACGGGGTACCATACCATTCTGGCGTATGATACCAGAGCCCAGGGAAAAACCTCAGTAGAAAAAACCCTGTCTCGCCGTTTTTACAAAATTGAAACTTAAAACTATTCGAATGAATACCTTCAATATTTAGATACAAAATACTTAACTCATGCTCTTGGGCCAGGAGGGTGTTTTGAACCAGTCAGGCATTCCAAGTGATGATTTTTCGAATCTCCTGTTCTTTTAAGACAGCTACAGGACCCTACTGAAGGATAAAAATCTCCCATAGATTTAAATAGTGTTATATCATCCTAAATATCGAATTCAATTCCGGAATAATGATAAAAACGCGTTACAACGTTATGTCAAAATGATTCGATAAGTTCTGAGTATGTGAAAAAAGAGTTCTATTTCAACCTCTTCAAATATTTTTTTAAATCTTGATGGAATTGTTTGACCGTTGATAAAAAGTTTCTTAGAATTATCGCAATTATCTCCTGGAAATCATTCAAAAAATGTAATAAGTGATGAATCGACTACTAAATATAGCATCAAAGCTTTTTCATGAGAATATTTTTGCGTACTGCTTGTTATTCGAAGAAATGGATGATTTGGAAAAAAGTTAAATTTCATGGTTATGCGAATCTCTTGAAATTTTGCATAAACATTCTGTAGGTATAAGAATCTTCATCCTCAAAATAAATTTCGAATCGGATATTTTGTTGTAAAAACACTCTCGTTTATGTAGAAAGAATGCTCAAACAAGAAAGTTTGGTTAAACATTTATGATTAATTTGTATATGTTACAACTTCTTTCGTTTAATTTCACTATTTAAGTGTAAAAATTATTTAGCAAGGTATGAATCTTCATGCGACGATAGAACAAATTAGATCCTTTGGATCAGTAATGCTGTTTGAATTTTAGGTCACATTTACTCGAGGAAATAGAAAGCAATTCGTTTTTTATCGATATTTTGAGACCCTAGTCACGTTACGATCCTGGAAACAGGAACGAAATATCCACATTTTCAGTTTCTATTGTAGTAACGTCTCGGGTTCGATAGAAATCGAATCCAATGGGATGTGCCCTTCACTTGAGTACATTTTTACGAGACGAGAAGTTCAAATGGTGATGATTCAATCCGAAATGTGGAAATCAAATATAAACTTGATAAGTTTGAGATTAGAATCACTCGCAGTTGAATAGGAAGGTAAGTTCTGGGATGTATATTCATTATATTCGATATCCTTCCTATCAAAATTCGATGTCATCTCACAACTTCACATAATCTGGACATTTTAAGATAGTTCAAGACCACTAGATAATCGCTAGGTGAATAAACGTGTTCATCAAAATTTTTTCTTCGACCGCATTATGAATTCAGTATTTCAGTTTCTATTGCAGTAATTTATCGGGTTCGAAAGAAATGGAATCTAATGGGACATGCCCTTAAATATATTTTTACGAGACTAGAAGTTCAAATGGTAATGATTCAACCCGAAATATGGAAATCAAAAATTTACTTGAGAACTCTGACTTTATAAATTATTGAGAAAACAAAATCGCTTACATTCTCTTGGCTGATATAGTTCCAGTTATTCATAGCGAGTTTTCCAACCCAAATGATCAAGTAAAAGGTTTTCCGATAAGAGGTGTTATTTTGAATAGCCCGCTATTTATGTGGACGTCACGTTTGAAGCTGTCATTTTTTGGCATTTTACAAGTAGAAACTACGTCATTAGTAAAAATGGAACGATACAAGCTTAAAGAACGCATTGAAATAATTGAAATTCACTATAACAACGGTGAAAATTTGGCAGAGACGGTTAGTAAAACTCGAACATTTTTGGGTCATCGTGAAGCACCTTGTCAGACCGCAATTAAGAAACTGGTGAAAAATTTCGAACTGTTGGGACAAGTTACTGATGTGAAGAATAAAACCCGTGCACGTCGCTCAAAAACAGCTGAGTATGTTGCTGCTACAGCGGAAAGTGTTGAAGAAAACCCTAATTTATCCATTCCTCGTCGTTCTTTGGAATAAGGCATTCCACAAACGTCACTACACCGTATTTTGCATAAAGATTTGGGTCTTTAGGCTTATGAAGTTCAGTTACACAAGAACTCAAGGTACTTGCCACACAAGCGACGAAACCATTGATTTTTTGCGGAAAAGTTTCCGGACCGTGTTATCTCTCTCGAAGAGGTGATCACAATTGGCCACCGAGATCTTGTGATTTAACACCTTGCGACATTTTCTTTTGGGGCCACGTCAAGGAGAAGGTCTACGCCAATAGCCCAGCGTCGATTCAAGACTTCAAAGATGGAATTCGTGAGGCTATCGAGGACATAGGGCAGCCACTTTGCGATTTGGTAAGGAAAAATTCCATCAAAAAGATATGGTCTTATAAGCGTGGTCGTGGTGGTCATTTGCCTGATGTTATTTTCCACTATTAACGGCATAGCTTCTTCTTTATAATGGAAGAAACATACGATCATTTATATTTTGGATAATGACATTTTTCTTTGAATATCAAAATAACACCTCTTATTGGAAAACATATCTTATCACATCATCTCCTTTCAATGTTCTCTCAACGATAGGCGTGAATATGAATTTCTTATCCTTAACTTTCATTCTCATCTAGTCAATCCCTGATACATATTTGGTTTCATATATTGTGCTTTCGTCGTTGTATTCTCCAAATTTTTACGAAAATGATCAACTATTTCATCACTCCCAATCTTAATCAAATTTTCAGTTAATCACCTGAGTATATTCCGCATTAAACCCTCCCCCTTTCTACCTAGTATCAAAACGTCATTAATTAGCAGCAGCTGAACGGATAAAGGGACTGCTAAAACGAGATTTAAGGGTCTGTCGATCATCAAAGCCTTCCGCGAATTTCCCTGGTAAGAAGTCAGTTTCGGTTGGGTTCCTGTTACCGAATCAACGAAAACTTTTCCACTAATTCGGCATACCGTTGCAGCTACTGATTCCCATTAAGTATTCGTGAACTCTTCGGGGAATGTCTGGCATTCGTTTGTTCGAGGAGTTATTCAGGAAATGTGTAAAAAGTTGCTTTAGTTATGCATTCCGACGTTACTTCGCAATTTGCTCTGACGCTGCGGCTTCGAATCGATGTTCTTGAGGGAAATTTTGCTGTCTAGGAAGGTATTTTCTCAACTAGCTTCTCAGATTATTCATGAGACCTGGATACTTCCCTCCAACTTCGATATTCTTGCAATTAAAAACTATGCTGTGTTTGTACTGCCCTAGTTTGTTCGATATATTATTCATAAGAGTGGATTCGTAATTCGTTTCTTGATTTGGCTGCGGCAGTCTTCATTTTCCTGAAGTTTATTTTTATTCTTCTGGTTAGTGTGGAGTGTAACATTGCACATAGTTTTTCATCCCATGAATTAGATTTTTCTATCTGCCTATTTCAGTAACATCCGGCACATTATTAATCTAACTTAGAAGTTAAAAGTTTTAGTCATAAGCTGATGAAAATTCCTCATAAAAAAATTGTGATATTGCCTCAAAAATTTTAGAGGTTTTAGGCCGGGTCAAGACAAGTGTGTGTAGTTGAGCCAACCTTTGTAATGTTCATCCAGAGAAAAACTTTGTTGAAAAACTCATTTAGAACTTGGCAATCAAACTCAATCAACACCAGCACGATTAATAATACAAAATCCACAAACTCCATCTTTCAACATTTTTTCAAGATTCCCGCATATCCAAGTGACACTAATGAACTGAACCAGCGTATTCAAATCCTAATAAATGCGAAAATCATCAAGCCCCCTACCAGCTAAATTTCGATTAATCGTAAATCTGTAAAAAATTGGCGGTCTGATCGTTTTTTCCGCAGGCAATTATTCGCATCATTTTTGTCAGACGCTGGCACGAAATGCAATTGATTAGAATTTGAGTCGGTATAATCCATCATCTTGTTACATTAAAATTCGTGGAGAACACCTTGCAGAATTTTCGGGGAAAGAAGTTACCATATTGGCAGTGACGAAGCGAATTTGCAGGCCCGGCACGATAGGAAATCGAGCAATATTTGTTTTTTGATACGCAAAGAATTCGAAGTAGGTCCTGATAAGAAGTTGGAAGCTTTTGAGCACTTTATCGTTTCAAAAAACGATGTTTGAATATACTCAGGAATATTGGTCTCATTCATTTCAATATTTTAACGTCAGAATTTCCCGGCATCTAAAAATTGATCAGGTTAATCGATATCAATGACATAACCGTCAAAAAAATATTATTTTTCGCCGACCTCGAAATAAAAGGTGTTTTTAAAGTATACGAAATTGATCATTGATGGACCATTTTAATGCCCAATTTATGCTATATTTCAATGTGCAATCATCATGGCAACCGTACACAAAGTATTCAGAAGCACTACGAGAAATGTCAAAACTCTACTGGAACATAGAAACATAGAAATTCCAATCTGTCCAATTTATGTTTTGTGTAAAATTCGAATGTATTTCAATCAAGAATTTATACACATTTCATGTTTAGATCGTTGGAAAAATCTTCTAATCAACACGGTTATTAATCAAGCGACTAATGGCCTCGAAATATTAACGCGATATATTATTACGCTTTAAAATATCTCGACATTTAGTCGTTGTCTTTAATGGCCTAGTTGATTAAATAACTATTTTTCTGTGACGGAAAAAATGTGTCATTTTATATCTCTTCACAGGTCACAAAATATGACTTTTTACGATATTACTTTTTTCCCTGTCAAAAAGGTGAGTGTCTATGTATACGGGAAAAAAGTACTCACTTTTTTCAGCTTCGCGTCGAGAGACAACATAACCTCGAACAGAAATCTAATACTTTTTTCCCTTGTATAATAAATAACTATTTCGTCGTCTTCAAAAGAAAAACTCAGTTTAACGTACACGAAATTGTACCCATTATATTGCTTAATTTCTACTACTAATGTGCAATTGTCATGAACAACCGAACAAAAAGTATTCAGGTGAAATTTTTTTCGTGAGAAGAATCTAGATGATTGAATTTGTGTAGGTACACCTGATTTCATCGACGCTCTACATGTGCATAGATCTACATACGTTAGATGTCGAACTATTTCTGAAATTTTTTGGTTAATTTTTCATTCCGGGGCCTTCACAGAATTTCGAGTTTTGGACTCTATTACCAACGAAGTTGAGATATTCTGACCACTTATGTAGGTATACAGAAAAGTTTGAAAGTCCCCCTCCTGAAATTAAAATTCTATTTTTTCTATTCAAGAGATACTTATGAAGCTTTGCGCAAATCTTCAACCAAGCTTTTGCAAACTCTGTCCTTATCTCGAATTTCAAGTCTCTAGCTCGTTTTGAGGGAAATTTCAGCAACTTTCGCCCATTTTCTCAAGTAGAGATTTAGACAAAACCATTTTTTTTTCTCTTTCAAAAATCTTCACACAATTTCCTTTCATTATTGAGTATCTAACAATAAAATCTAGATACGATCAGATTTCTATTTTCCAAAATATACAAGGAATAAAAATGTATATCTCTATACCTCAGTAAGGTGCTAATTGAAGAAGAAGTGAATAGTAATCACAAGAAAATTTCTCTCCCAGTCAAGAAACGGACTCCCAATTCTAAATTACAGGTTTCACGCTTCATCCACTGAGCTATCGACACCCCTAATATTCAAACATTCAGACATCTAAGACTCTATCAACCCCAAACTTTTGAAATGCAAATTAAAGTCGTATTATTATAACCCACCGTACGAATATTTGATTCCACAACCGCGATAGCTTTATATCCTCTTATTGCTCGAGGTCTTGACAGAATGAATTGAAACAAATTGAAAGCAAACCAGCCGAAAATCGCACAATATTTCAGAAACATCCCCCACGGCCCGAGCACGAAATAACCCCCCTCCCCCTGATATCGTTCAAAAGAAGCGTCGCGTCGATCGAAAATTTAATTTCCCCCTCAAAGGAGGCCAGGTTCCCCAATTTATCAAAACATCCATTAAGACGGCGAAATATCCCGACCTGCCGATTAAAAACTTGTGAAGGAGATGGAAACCCACAGATACCCCCAGGAAATAATTGCTCGCTATGAGTAAACAGACTGCGAACTTCGGACCCTTCGATCGATTCCAGAAAATTGCGCTTGGAGCGGCCTGGAGCACTAGGAGGAGGCATGGAAAATATGGAAAGATGGTTGGGATTGTCGAGGGCTTTATTTACTTTCGATGTCGATATTTGTAGCTACTTTTCTTTCATAATATCATTAGTAAAACTTGCTAGGATGTACTTGTTCAGAGGTTGGTACCTCTGCATCAAGTGTATCAAGTAAACAAGTAAATTCGGAGTGTCCTTCGTGACTTGTCACTAAAAAGCCTCAGAATTATAGAGCAGGAGAACTTGTAAGTGGACTCGAATCTTAACGCAGACCATATAATTCCCTTCACCCGGAAAGAAACCTTTAAGCTACGAAATCTATCTATCTAGTCTTTTCAATTGAGAGCTAACATAATATAATACAAGAAACAAAGAAGTTCCTAGCTGAGGTTAGTGCAAAACGGGGTAAGTATCATACTAGTCTACGTGTGATACTAGAGCTCAGGGAAAAACCTCAGTAGAAAAAATCATGTCTCGTTGTTTTTACAAAATTAAAACCTTAAACTATTCGAATAAATATCTTTAATATTGAGATACAAAATACTTAATTCTTGCTCTCGGGCCAGGAGGGAGTTTCAAACCAAGTCTGACCTTCCAAGTGTTGATATTTCTAATCTTCTGTTCTTCTAAGACCGCTACAGGACCTACTGAAGGTTAATCATCTCCCATAGTTTTATTTCATTTCAAATATGGAATTCAATTTTGAAATAATGATGAAAAAGGAGTCATAAAGTTATGAAATACATCTTGGTGAATGGATTCATCGAATAGAGGAAGACTAAAGTGAAATATCTGGGAGTGACCTTTAATAAGCATATGTGATACACCTAAGCATGTTGAAAAAACTGCTAGTGAAGAAAAAGTGTGTTGATTGCATACAGAAGTATAACTTGGGGCTGTAAAATACTGCGACGGATATATGCTATGATTGTACATCTCATCAGTGATCCTATTTAGTGATGTTATAAAGAAGAATGTAAGCATCGAGAAGATCTTTAAACCGATACTATAGAAGAAGAATGGAAAAAGTACCTAAGACATGGCACGAAATTTCGAAGTGAATACTGTCTAATGGTAAAAGATGATTCTAAAACCACTATAGCAGCAGCTGCTGGAATATACGGACCAACATCTAGGCTAATGTTTTTCAGACATAAATCCTTGCAACCGAGAGATGCATAGATTTAAAAAAAAACTATCTAGGGTGTGACATAGTGATCTATAATGATGGTCAATTTGCTATTGAAGCATTGAACTCATATGTCATCGACTCAGAGCTAATCGGGAGTATCGAAGACAACTTCTGGGTTTCTGATCATACAGAAATCTAAGAAAATGAAGAGACTAACACGCTAGTCAAAAAGGGAGCTCAAACGCCATTTACTGGCTCGAACCTTTCTTTGGTATAGGCCAGTGAAGAAAGTGAAAGAAGAGAACTCTGGAGAAATCTTCCAGGACTGGATATTTCCAAAGAGATCCATTAGAACTGTAGGAGTTCTGTCCAAGAAGTATTATTGTGAAAAGTAACGCATACTCACTGGCTTTCAAACAAAACATTGTAGACTAAGGAAGCATATGATGAAAACGGCCTCAACGGAAACTGACGAGTGTAGATTCTGTAAGTAAGGGAAGGAAACTCCTGCTCCTGTTCATTCAATTTCAGAATGCCTTGCTATTGCAAGCCTGCACATATCATGTCTTGGACAGAAGTATTATCGAATTGTGGCCCTTTCAGATACTAGGGTTCCTTACAGCTCTGGAACTGAAGGCGACCTGTAGCGTAGTCACAAGAATACCTCAGAGGGGGACACAAGAGCTTAAGATCGCAGTGGATTGTAACCTCTTCAACAATCTTCAAGATGGTGAAATAACCCGATATGCCTATTAAGAACTTGTGAAGGAGATGGAAACCTCAGATACCCCCAAGAAATAATTGCTCGCTATAAGTAAACAGACTGTGGACTGTTCGATCGATTCCAGAAATTACGGTCGGTTTCACATTTTGCCTGGAGCATCAGGAGGCATAGAAAATATGGGAAGAAGGTTGGGATTGTCGAAGGCCTTTATTTACTCACGTTTTCGATATTTGTAGCTACCTCGAGTCGACATAGTCAGGAGTGGAGCTGAAGAAAGATATTATTGAGTATTCGACATATTACTGACCCCTGGATCTCGCAAGTTGATGAAAAAAAACAGTAAGCTTCGAATTAAATCAACATCTCAACGCTGAAAGTTATTGTAACTTGACACGAAGGGATAGCAAGAATTTGCAAGAACAACGGAGGTAAAAACAATGAAATCAAAAACATGATACCTTTACTCTATTCACCTATCGAAATAATGATAAATAAAACTAGGGGTGGCAGAATATTGCGAGGAGAGTGGAAAGACTTTATCAACAGAATAATTGATATAAGGTAAGTAAAAATCAACAAAAATTAAAGACCAGAGACACCTAGGTCACCTGTACGATCTGCCCTAACATAATGATGTTGAAATCTATTTTTCAATGTCCTAACTGCTTATTGAAAACTATTAATAAGAGCCAGGACCAAAAGTCATAAGGTGAAGGGAAGAACAAGTTTCGAAAGAGAAAAAATTAAAACGAAGTACTATGATGCAACATTGTCAAATCAGTGAAATAGTGATTGTTGATGAAAAACAACTCTCAAGGCATGAAGCAAGAAGAGATGGTTTTGTCCAATAAACTGGGAGATGTGATGCCGATATAACGATACAATCTTAAAGAGAGAACTGACAACACTAGAATTCTGCCAAACAAATCATTTTCAATTCTTCTGCAGTAGCAATCCATAATTCAAAGTGAATGATTAGCAAGTTATTGCCTCTCGATTGTCTCCTTCTCCAGCTTCATTGTTTAAAGAAAAAATCACTACAATAATTTTCAGAAATTGCATACATTTGGCTTCAATAACTCTACTGTTGAATGAGCCGAAAGAGTAGAAATCAACAGCTGAATAATCCTGAATTAGTCGTTATTGAATTAAGATTTAATTCTGAATGGTAAACTAGGATAATCAATATGAGCAAAAATCATAACAATATCTACGAAAAGAGCAAATAAAAATAACATTGTGGTGGTATTCCATAAATGCAAAATAGATTCAAAACCACTATCGCCGGAACGAATTCACGAAAATAGTCCTTTGACACGTGATTCCCGTAATGGACGCCTGGCCCCATTTATAGTAGGATATGTTGATCAAAGTGGAGCCTAAGTCGCAGACAACTGGGCAGCAGGTGTAGCAAATTGAGGTAATATTTACATTTCGCCAAGACGTGTACTAGTCGTAAATTTCAATGTTGCGGAAATCTCAGCTCTGCGTCCATCGTTTTCACATTTCGCCGTAGGAGGGTTCCGTTATTGGAATACGAAATCGTTATAAATAAGGTCTAGTAGAGTCCTTCCATTCGAAGAAACCGTTTTCCTATTTTATGCATCAACAAATCTGTCAGACAAATATCCAACAGCCGACATGACCGAATAGAGCATGGCCGCTTGAGAATATTCCGCATTTTATAAGCGACACTTTTTGAAGTAATTCGTGTCTTGAAACGGGCGTGCCTGTGTATAGTTGCTACTGAAATGTTATTTCATTCAGGGAAATCATGTCCTTGAGTATGAATAATTCGGGTTTTCGTCTTCTCTGAAACACTGGATTTACAGAGTCTTTAATCTGTGTACTAGTTTCATCTATATATTCCTATCATGTAATAATAGTCTATTTCTTTTTTTGTGACAATCCTTTGTGTATGAAAGTAGTTAGCTGATCCACAATACTATAATAACAGCTGCTATGAATACTGACTGGTCGTTATCCATGTTCATAGTCTGACATTTGTTGATGCCCTTGAGGCCGTTTATCTTCAGTCTTTCCTTATACAGGTTTGGACATTCACATCTGAAACATAAGATTTACAATGCATCAGACAGAGAATTCTTTCGTCCAGTTGCAGAGATGAATAGTCGGTATAATCACGTGCTGTAACACACTGAATTCCGTTGTATTATTGCAATATTCTAAGCTTGTCTCTCTCTTATCGTTGAGAGGAGCATAATTCATTTAGTATGGTAGGCAACAGTAAATACTTGAATCGAGTATAGGCCGGGACACACCTGTCATGCAGCCTTCCGATCCGACTACGGTCATACAGCGGGACGACTGTATGATATGGGAATAAACAATGGTTTGGAATGCAGTAGGTCTCACCTGTCCGACACGCGACCCGTCCTACTCCCCTTTAAGCAATATCGGACCGGAGTCGGATCGGAAGGCTGCATGACAGGTGTGTCCCCGCCTTATTACGGGCAGCCTGACAAATTAAATAATTCTATACGTTTACTCCAGGTTCCCTACCATACAGCGATAAGAGAGAGATAAGACTAGGTTATTGCAATAAGTCAACGGAATTCATTCAGTTACAGCACGTGATTATCTCGACTATTCATCTGTGCAACTAGACGGAAGAATTCTCTGTCTGATGCATTGTATTTCATATGTTTCAGATGTGAATTTCCAAATCTGTTTAATCAGTCAATATTGGAAATTTTCATTTCGCAGTACATGTCCTGGCTATGACACTTTCCAGGTTTCAGCTCACTGCAGTATTTTCGAATACTTCGCATTCTTCGCATAATACAGGGTGCTCAGAAATCTTGCGGATTTATCCATTCGGTCAAACAAAAATTTATGCAAATATTGATTTGATTATTTTTTCATCAAGACGTACAATATTTGAAGTTTATATTCAGACAGTTTCAAAGATGATATCTGGCAAATGGTGTCCATTATTGTCAATAAATTACTTTTATCGTCTTTGTGAATGTCAACTAGGTTCAAAATTTCGTTGTTTTTATTGTTGTTGTTTTTAAAAAGGAGTCTTGGGATGATCGCTATGGTCATGTGATTTCAGATATTTTCATTAAAAAATGGATTATCAGACAATGCTAAATCAGGCTTTGGTGAGAGTGTAAGAGCTCTTTTGCAGCAGCACTTTTTTTTCGCACTTTATTTGATCCTCTCTTACATATACCAACAAAAGGTGTAGATCGTGTCACAAACAATAGGTACTGAAACCAGTGATAAAATTAAATCAAATCAAATAATTTTTCTTATAACTCTTCAAAAGTACTCTCCTACACACTGCCGCAGCTAGGGGGGGGTTGGTGCTTCATCCCTTTCCCCCCCCCAGATTGATTTCTTCGTTATTCCTTTCTTCTTCATTTTTTTGCAACTCTTGTATTTGTTGTATCATCAAGAATTGTTCAGTTCAGCCCACCCTAAAACGAAATCCTGACTGTGCCACTGCTCCTACAGAATAATATAATAAATCTTGGATTGTATGTAGGCGTGGAAGGCTAATATTTTACGAAATTAAATCGATATTTGCAAAGGTTTTTGTTTATTTGAGTTCTGATGATTTGAAAACTTATATATCTAATTTTAATTAAGTTCTCGAAACTTCTGTTGAAATTTAAAAAGAAATTGATAATTTCTGGGAAAATGTCAACTTCATCATTTTTTGTATTTTGAAAATGATTTTATTTTGCCTGGGTGCAATTATCGTTCAAAATGGTTATCCATAATATCAATAATTCCGCGCCCATTCAATTCAGAACTTTTCGGCGAAGCGAACTCAGATCTGATCAGAAATTTCATTATCAAAAACGCAAAATGTGAAGAAGATATAATTAAATATTGTTTATTCCATTCTCCTGTCCTAATAAAAACGGAAGCTTCTTTATTCCCTCCCACATCTGCATCACATCAAATCTTCAATCCGGAAAAAATTCCAAAAAATATTTATTCATGCAAACAGCTTCCAATCTAGTTTCTTGGTGAACAATCAAACCTCCTCGCTGCAATCCCGTATTAAAGCATCCCGGAATACAAAATTGGAGTCTGAATTAATATCCAAGATAAAGGATTTTATTCAAATTCGGTACGAAATCAGCTGGATTGGCGTCGCGTTCGTTGTGTTTACGATTTTAGTTTTAATTGGATATCCTGCCCGGTAAGAGGTAATTAAAACTTTAACTGAACCGCCTACTTCCTGATGAAGATCGAGAAAAATTGAAATATGCCAAGTTTCTATTTATTTTTTCCGTTTGATAAATTGAATTTGTTTCCGGATTCGTTACAGAGGATTTCAGAAACGAAGAAAACGACAAAATGGTTATTTGAGAAATTTGTAATACTCAGGTTCTGTCTCACCACTTGCTGATAAGTTCCTGATAGCTATCTGGTAGATATCGTAGCAATACATCAGCATTTATTATATAAGTTACTTCTATGTATTAATGTTAGAATGTATCGTCTCAAAAATAAGATATTGAAGAACCGAATATTGATGAACATTTCTAGCCCATATAGTCCGCTGACGAAACGTTCAGATGTCGGCTGACCATGGAAATTTAGCATATTCCACTGTGTATATAAAAATTTTAGGTTATTTTGTTTATTTTTTGTCAGATTGATACACAATGTTGTCAATATTGCATAGAGTTCCCTGATAACTCGCAAGCTCGTCAGGCGAGGCCGGGTACATTCGGAAACGTTAACTTTGTTCATCCTTATGACAGCAAATACTGCCAATCTCAGAAAAATAAACAAACGACTACTTTGCGCTCAATAATATGTGAACGGAGTATATGTTATATTTTTATCAAAACTTAAAACAATACAAAGATATTGCAGTATCGAAATTCTGTTTGGCGCTAATTCATTAGTAAGATTTATCGAATACATAGGTAGTACTTGTATTAGCAGAGAAACAGGAGTAACTATACGGTATACATTTTTATATTTAATCATTATCAGAGAAAAAAATTAACTAAAAACTGACTCTCTTGTATTTTGAGAAAAATAGTAGAAAGAGAAAAAGAAAAAACAGAAATTAAATAGATATGAAAAAAATCACACTTGTCCTTACTTATCTACCAATTTGAGCCTGTGTTTCTTGTCATACAACCGAAATTTTGATTTTTATTCAATATTTTCGTATAAGAAAACATCAACACCTGGTAATTTCAAACGTTAAATGAACAATTTTTTGTAATTGGCTGGAATATAAAATGCATCGAAATAAAAAGTGATAATATTTCTAATAAAATTCAGTTCAGAAATAGTACCACTTTAGTCTGTTCGCGAAAGTTCGAACCGTCTGTTGGCCATGGAAATTTGGCATATTCGACTGTGTATATTAAAATTTCAGGTTTTGTTGTTTATTTTCTTATCAGAGTGATACGCAATATTGTCAATATTGCATAAAGTTCTTTGATAACTCGCAAGCTTGTCGGACGAGGCCGGGTACATTCAGCAAAGTTGACTTCATTTTACGTTATGACAGCAAATACTGCCAACTTCAGACAAATAAACAAAGGCCTACTCAGCTCTCAAACTTTCGTGAACGAACAATATATAATCATATGTCATTTCAGAAAAGAAGTTGATACTGAAAGGAAATTTTTGAGAAATCCAAGTAAACCATAACAGATTTGCTCCTAAAACCAAGTCCTGTAACACTATCCAGAAACTTTAATTGAATACGTTTCAACAAAACGGTAGATAATTAAAGGAGGAAGTACAATGCAAGGACCCCTCCGAAATGGGTTCAGCTTATTCTAGATTACATCTTCTTGTCCGTGGACTCTGAGAGCTCGAAGCTACGAAGACAAAATATCGTTCGACAAAGAATAGGATAAAATAAATATTTGTACGATGCGCTTTGGTTTCGATTGATATTGTTTCCCTTTGAGTCTTGGACTCGGCAGTTTGTTTATTTTTTTTGTTTTATTGTCCTGAGTTATTCCGATCAATAACCGTTTGTGATTTCGATGGTTCTGCTGGACGATACATGCTCTATACGTATGAATGACCTTATTTATATCTTAGGGCTGATGTAAACACGATTACTTCCGAGGAATTACTTAAGGTTTTCGAAGTGGATTGGAGATTTGAACATCCCACACAAATATGAATGAAACCACCAATTATGGGTACACATTCGAAGAATAACATATGAAATCGGAATTTGGAGTTCAGGCAAAGCGATATAATAAAAATAAAGACATATCAATACAAACTATTCATAAAACACTAACTTAAAAACTCATGAATATCTAAAATCAGCTGAACATATACCGATATATAAATTCACATCAAAACATACAATATTCAATGCTTTTTTTTGCTTTCCAGTTGAACAGTAGTCTTTTCAAAAGATTCAGCTCTTATGACCCAATAAATGTCTACATCCCGTAATATTAGGTTGCCTACTAAACTGGATCAATTAGGCCACTTCCAACGATAAGATGAAGACAACAACATTATCCGCACTTGATCATTCATTTCGTCAGAAATATATCAATAAATCTTACGAATATACGAATGGATGCCAAAAATTCTCTCTCTGATGAATTCCATATATGTTCATTGTTATTCAGTCATTCAACTGAGCAAGAAAAAGCTTTCGAGACTGTGACGGAAAACATAAAACAGAATTTAGATGATTTTTTTTAAATATCGAATATTCAGAAAAAATGGCTTTATCAGTAGATATAGAATACTTTAACATCAACAATTCCATAAAAAAATGAAGTTTTCGGCTGGAATAAAAAGGATCTTGACTGAATGAGGAGATCATGAAAGTATTAAATTGAATGAAAAATCGAATTGATTTTTCACCGTTGGAAAAGTTTTCCTTGACTGAAAGATTTTATGCATAATTCGAACTCTTCTTGTTACCTTTTCATTATCAGCTCTTCCACCAAATCAAAAAAAAGGATTGAGCTTGTTCTCTGATTTTATATTCACGAAATGATCCTAAAATTCATGCATACAAAAACATCTTTTATTCTATTCGATTCATTCGTTCGTGAAAAACAAAACACCCTATTATCCAATATGCATCCGAGAACTCCATAAAGGATTCGCTCCTTTATCCGAAATGATCATTATGTTTCAGTGAAGTTACTTTAAGTTTTCCGAACAGCGTCTAGCACGAAATTTCTCAGTTAGTTATTCCAGGATTATTCGGCATATTCTCCTCATTATCTTCCCGAACGTCTTATTTACTTTAGCCTATTTTCCCGATGCAAAGCTGAACATTATTCCTCCTCATATTGCGAACGAAAACATGGCTTTCCCAGGATTTCCTTTAACAATATTGTTTATCTATGTTCTATGAACATACTCAAACTCATCCTGGAATGATTTCCTTAATTACCATCGCCTTTAACTATGAGCACATCCCTCCGAGTTGTGTTTACAGCTGATACAACTGACATATATATGCGGAAACTGCAGATAAACAAACAGTTTCCTGGAGAAAAGGCTATAGGTTATGGGCTCGTTCGCTAATGAGCAATAATTGCCGGTGCATAGCATGAAATTTGCTCACCGAATGTATGTACGCTAGATAACTATTGTGGTATTTGAATGATTAGATCCTAATGTCATATAATTATCTCAATTTCGTGACTTAGAAGTGAAAGCAATTATACGGAAATTGCCTGTTCTTATAATACAGTGTCTTTCCTGGACACCCTGTGTATCATTTGTTACAATTTTCGTACTCGATAACTGTGGTAGACCAAATGGCAAACTTCGCTTCCGTCATGAACAGACCACTACAACAATTCATTATTGATATCGAATCCGGGTCAGAATGTAATTCAGAATAGCTAACCACATACATATACACATCTGCTTATGGTCCAGTTGGATGTTGCATTATTGATGAGTCTGGCAACATACTGGCCACTTAGGAGTATGTATAAGGGTGCGAAGAAATAGATTGAAATTGGAAGATATCGATTTTATTTTATACCGTAAAACTCAGTTATGTGCAGATTCACTGACGCTAGAATTGCAGGGAGAGTCGATTTCCTTTGCTGCCTACTGTTGGTTGTCCACGCTACAGCCTCATAGATTCTGTCGATAAATTTGATTGAACCTGGTCTAAGTCAAGAAGAAAAATAGACGAATCGTTACTGAGAAGTATTGCCTATCGTTCGATAAAGTTAAGCCTTCATCAATCTGAGATCAATTTTGTTATTTCGATAAGACTGATAAACCCTTTCTCATAAGATGAATCAAGAGCTAACATCATACAATACATAAAACAAAAACAAAAATCTCTAACTGAGGTTTGTGCAAAACGGGGTACCCTACTATTTTTCCGTATGATACCAGACCTCAGGGAAAAACTTCAGTAAAAAAACCTTTCTCGCCATTCCAACAAAAATAAAACTCAAAAGCTATTTGAATATTGAAGGATCTCTTCCTTATTGAGTCCAACTGTAAACCCTCTCCAATATGCCTTTCGGAATTCTGAATCTGAATAAAAAAAATCGAAGCTGAAAAGAGGAAAAAAGTGATTGAAACTTTATTAAATCAATTCAAAACTATCAACCCAATTCGAATACGACTCGGTTACTTCATGTATAGGGGAACACCCGGATAGATGCCCCACTTTTAAATTTGCCTCATATTTTTGAAAATATGGATTTTATATGTGTAATTTCTATGAGTGTAGGAAGCCCCATTATTTGATTCGGAATTTTCTCTGACATAGCATCCCAAATTGCACTATAATTTGATTTTTATAGAACCCTTTTTTTAGGGATAGTTGTCTACAAGTATGGATAGTTGCCCCACCATGAAAATACTGGGAGGGATAGATGCCCTTCATACTGGGTGAACCAAAAACCCAACGGAATACAATGAGATTTTCTATGCTTAAAACAGCAACTTTATGTACGTAACATGGATCGAATTAACAACAATTGTGCATTTTAATTGAATTTCAAAAGCATATATCAAACGAAAAGTTGCATTCTTCATATTAACATGAATCATCATTCCACACATTCATGAAAAATTAATTAAATAACAAGTCTCAACGAAAATGATCAGGAATCAAGTTTAAAATCAAAATAACACAATGCATCGAAAATCTGCTAAGAAGATATGGTTTTAGTTTAGATGTTCTAAGGGGCACCTGTACCTCGAAAAATAAGGGAACTATTCTTTTCGATAGGGATAGATAAATTGTTTTAATGAATTAAGAAGAAAACAAAACTATTTGTACTCAAATGTACACTCAATGAACTACTGTATTGGCGTAATAAAAAAATAATGAATTTATTACCACTTCAAAAGTTATACAGCGGCAAATACCTACCTCTAAAAGTTAGGCATGTTTGTGAAGTTCGCTGCTGAGATGATCGCACACACTAGCGAAAAATGGCTTCACTTCACAATAACCCTTACAAAACTAAGGTCCAGGATGACTGTAGCAGCTACTTATAAAATTAATTTTTTGATACGTGTTTCGAAAGTTAGGTATTTTGAAAATGGGGCATCTATCCAACTGAGGCATCTATCCGGGTTTTACCCTAATATTATGCAGCAAGCGTATAATGATGGCTATTATCCACGAGGTGATAGCTATTATAGTAACCTACGAATAACTCGTAGGTTATTCACTACGAGACGTAGGCGAGTGGCCTCAATCCCCGAGCGAATAACAGCTTTTATACGCTAGTAGCATACTTTCACTTTATCCGCGATTACTGAAAATATTTCTGGAAGATTGTTGAAGCATGAGAAATTTTCTGGATAACTTGTCATTATATATTTGTAATGAAAATTGCTTTAATTGTTGCAATAAAAGTAGATTTGGTCCTCGATTGACATGGGTATGTCCATATTTGTAAGTTGAAGCATCTGATAGTTATGAATAACAATTCATTATTCACTCGTTATGAATGGGTATTATTATACAATTAATAGTCGTAGATAAACAATTTCGAAACAAAATTAGCATACTCGAACTTTTCCTGATTTTATTGTTTGATCAGACATAATTCAATTAAAAAACTTTGGTTGATGTTTCGACTCCTGTCCTATATAATCCCCAAAACACATCATCAAAAATTGTATAATTTCCATAGTTAAATGCAATAAGGATAAAATTCCAGGAAAAAGCACCACTTTTGAAGGTAATCAGTTTATTTCATGATAATTAGCAAGTTCTGGCAATTTTTGAAATATCCTCAATAGACAAAATGTACGAAAATTTTCCCTTTCACTGTTTTCGTTTAGAAACTTGAATTCTCAAAACACTCAATCGATCATTTGACACGACAGATGCCTGCCATGAAAACGCACGAGCTCGATATTTTCGTATTTGCCGATCCAATTCATCCAAGTCAACATGTGTCCAAGGCAAATTACTCCCTCTAGATTCAATTTATCTAGATGTCGTCATTCACGTTCCTATCTTTGACAATCGCCCTTCCCTGGGTATTCAGTTGATTTAGGTGAAAAAATTGTCATCTCCAGGGGTTGCGACAGGAAATAAATAACACGGGTGAGAGGGCTGTAGTTGATCATTTTAGAAAAACTGAATGCTACGGAATTTCGATAAATTGAAAAATGACTATTTTGGACCCATTTCGATACTCTTTAATAACCTAGTTGATCCAATAACTATTCTTATGCGTGTTGCTTACTATATTTTTCTATTTCAGTATGGTAATGGGATCAGTACAGTTCTAAAAACACTGCTGTAATGAACTTCACAAAGCATTGCTTTAAGTCATTCTTTCTTTCTGTGGTTGTCAACACTGACTGATCCTGTCAATTTTAACACACCTAAGAAAATAATATAATTTTTAAGGATTATATAGTTTAAACAATAGTTCGTTCACGAAAGTTTGAGCGCGTAGTAGGCGTTGGTTTATTTATCTGAAGCTGGCAGCATTTGCTGTCATAATGTTAAATAAAGTCAACGTTGCCGAATATACCCATCCTCGTCCGACGAGTTATCAGAGAACGTAAATGAAAATAATCAATCAACTGATAGTAAAAATTTTTGGAGTAAATTGAACTACAAAATTCACTCTGTGTGTCTAGTTTTGAGGTTATTCTAAAACTTATTCAGCGATAATAATATCATCTACCCGTAACTTTGATCGTATCCGCTTGGAAGATCCATAGAGTAGAACTAACTCGAAATTATTATTAACTCAAACTTTGAAGGATCTTGTTTGCATGAGCCCCATTTCGAAAAGTTCGGATTCTTTTCGCCTTGGCAAGCAGGGTTGTTTGTTTTTCCAAGTTCTGCCGGTGGAAAAATAGAGTTCATTTTCGTCCAAGTGAAAAATCCGTAAACTCGTGAACTTTATAATAAGGGGGGTCTCATTAAACAAATCAGAAGATTTGGCTCTGGTAAAAGGAGGGTAAAGTCATTACGTCTGTAGAACTGTCTGTTGACTGTGGAGGTTGTTAGGAAACTCAACTCAACATTTCCGAATAAATCGGTGTTTTATGCGGGGTATTTTGGATTCGTCTATAATGACTCTTGATGTGAAAGATGATGAGAACAATAACGTATTGGTACGTAGTTAGTAGCTATACAGGGTGTCCCATTACTCGACGTCAACCCGGAACCGGGTGAAAAGGCAAGTAATGCTGGTTATCAGAAAAATATAAAAAAAAATCTAAGTTGCATGATTTTAAAATAATGCGCATTTAAAAAAACACGCAAAATTCCATACCCTGTGACAGTCTTTTCGCTCCTGTTGCCACAAATATCAACTTTTTCCAACTTTTTTCTTTGCTGTGTAACCTTTAATAATGCTTGTCTAAACTGTAAACAAAATTTTGATACCAGCTGATCTAGGTTTCATAAAAATAGGGCTTACTTCTCAGAAAAAAAAATCGAAATAAACAATTGCCTAGTTTCAACTGACTGTATTGAAAAAAAAATGTACTACGTAGGTTTGGCATGTTTTTTCAAAAGTTGGCGCATTTAGTGAGGATTCCAAAATGGTATAATACTTGTTTAACTGTAGCTGCCGTAGTTCAAATTTATTTTCGATTGCCTTTGAATACACTTTTTCGTTAACTGCTTCCCAGTAATAGAGTCCAATGGATTCAAGTCCGGTGAACGGGCCGTCCACGAGATTGGACCAGAAAGTCCGATCCATCTTCCGGGAAAAATGTTATCAGAAAAAAAAAATTCCAGAGAAAATAATTTTTCCAGAAAAAAGTTTTCCTGAAAAATTTCTCTGAATTTTTTTTTCTGGTAACATTTTTTCCCGGAAGATGGATAGAAAGTTCTGGTCCAATCTCGTGGCCGGCCCGTTCACCGGACTTGAACCCATTGGACTCTATTACTGGGAAGCAGTTAACGAAAAAGTGTATTCAAAGGCAATCGAAAATAAATTTGAACTACGGCAGCTACAATTAAACAAGTATTATACCATTTTGGAATCCTCACTAAATGCGCCAACTTTTGAAAAACATGCCAAACCTACGTAGTACATTTTTTTTTCAATACAGTCAGTTGAAACTAGGCAATTGTTAATTCGAATTTTTTTTCCGAGAAGTAAGCCCTATTTTTATGAAACCTAGAGCAGCTGGTATCAAAATTTTGATTACAGTTTAGACAAGCATTATTCAAGGTTACACAGCAAAGAAAAACGTTGGAAAAAGTTGATATTTGTGGCAACAGGAGCGAAAAGACTGTCACAGGGTGTGGAATTTTGCGTGTTTTTTTAAATGCGCATTATTTTAAAATCATGCAACTTAGATTTTTTTTTATATTTTTCTGACAACCAGCATTACTTGCCTTTTCACCCGGTTCCGGGTTGACGTCGAGTAATGGGACACCCTGTATAGTTCAATTAAAAGTCATCATTTTGCTTGGACGAGATATCCTTTTCTTTTATAATGCAAATTTAACAATTCTTCAAACAAGTCAATGTTACAGCTAGACGAAACTACAGTCCCTCAAGCAACCATTCAAACTAAGCAGGTTACAAGAAACTATCGACTCCATAAAAGCCGAACAACAAAATCATATCCCCCTTCCTTATGAATATATATTGGCCACGAACTTAATATCTTTCTGTCGATTGGAACCATGGTGTCTGCGAGTCAACATCCTTTAATTGGAGCCCTAGAGACCTTTTTATGTCGACGGTCATGCTGAATGTCCCCAGAATGTTTTGTTTATGGTCTACAAGCATCTACTAACAACGGAGTGCGAGCCATCATGATACCGTTAAACTCAACTCGAGCAAGAATATTGCAACTTATATTCGTATATCTGATTTTGTTGATTTCTTCTGCTTCCGCAGCTCTTTGGGGGAAAGCGTTGGATGCGAAAATGGCCTACTTCAGTGGATTTTTTTATTGCAGGAACTTCAATTGATTGGTGATTATGTTTGACATATCATGCTTTCATAATAGGTAAAATTCAATGAGTTTTGTGGAGACCCTGTGGTATAACACATGAAGTTGATTATCTAGGTCAAATTCGACTGACCAGTTCTTGAATGGATACTGGCTACTGGATATCATACCAGTGGATATATCAGCTTGAAAATTGTTGTCAAGAAGACTTCTTACAATGTTCAGTGGTTTCCGTGGTGTAGTGGTTATCACATCCGCCTAACACGCGGAAGGTCCCCGGTTCGATCCCGGGCGGAAACACTTAATTTTATTGTTGATTATAAGTGTATTTTTGAATCCTTTGAGATTGTATCACTTCGCACTTTGCGCTACTTATTAAATTGTACAACGATAATCACGTCCAGAAGAACTTTCTTGAATGATCCATTCTCACAGAAGATTTCTCCAAAGTGCTTTTCTTTGAGTTGCCTTCTTCTCCTTTCTTTTGGGTCCTTTTGTCTTTACCACATTAAGGTTCTGGACTAGTAAGAGGCGTTTGTGATCTAGCTAGTGTATTAGCCTGTGCATTTTCTTTGATTATTGAGTGACCAGGAACCCAAACTCAGGAGAACTTGTTGTTCTGGCCCACTTCAATGATTTTACTAGCTTCGAGTCAATGACATAGGAGTTCGATACTTCAATAGCAACATGACTATCAGAATGAGCCACTATGTCACACTCTTGGAGTTTCTTTCAAGGTTTCTGTGTATGCATCTCTCGATTCGAAGTATTTTGGCCTGAAAACACTCGAATTGTAGCCAGTAATAGTGTTCATTTGTTTCTAGGCCCGTACTCTCCAGCACTGGCACCTAACCTGGTTTTAGAACCATCTACTTACTAGACGGTGTTCACTTTGAAGTTTTGAGTAGTGTATTCCTTTTATCATTCCTCTTCTCCAAGAACATCGAGATAAAAGTCTTCTTGATGCTCACTTATCTGATCATAACATTTGATTAACGATAAACGAAGTGCTATGATCGTAAAAAGCTTGTTGTAAATACCACGAAGATTTATAATTGTCTGCAGCGTAAATAATTCATAATCCCTCAAGATCCCAAATTTGTACAGCCCTTTCATATTTTATACATTGCCATAAGTTTGTCAGACGTTTTCATCATTATTCTGAAATTGAATTCGATATTTAGAATGAAATACCAAAGTTTAAATCTATGGCAAATGATTACCCTTCAGTAGGGTCCGGTAGCGGTTTTAGAAGCAGAAGATTCGAAAAATCATCACTTGGAAGCCAGACCTGGTTTAAAACACCCTCCTAGCCCGAGAGCAAGAGTTAAGTATTTGTATCTGAATATTGAAGGTATTTATTCGATTAGTTTTAGGTTTCAATTCTGTTAAAACGGTGAGACAGGGCTTTTTTTACTGAGGTTTTTCCCTGAGCTCTGGTATCATACGCAAACTAGTATGTTACCCCGTTTTGCACTAACCTCAGCTAGGGACTTTTTTGTTTCATGTATTGCATTATGTTAGCTTTCAATTCAGAAGAGTTAAGTTAGAGTCTAACTTAACTTAGACTATACATACATCGTTTCAATCGAGATGAATCTCTTCGATCTTGAAACGCTTCAATCTTCGCAGAAAGTTCGCTTTCGCCTTCGAGCCTCCATAATCGGAACCCCTTCAAATCATAAACGACTCGCAGAAAGTCAAATCAACGTCTTCCACCTCGTGATGGGGACGTTCCGTAAATTCGTCGATATCCCCGAATTTGATTAGGGTGCCTGTTCCTGAATGGCGCGCGCGATGATGACTCTGACAACCCTCGTCCGAGCAGCTTTGCCTAATTCGGAATTTAAACATTTCGCGGAGTTTGCCGAATTTCGTGCCTAACTTTGCGCTCCGCCTGGAACTTTCTATTCAATAATAGTTATAGTGCATACCAATTAGGGCACGTAAACGTGCAAAGTATACCTTACGGCTAACTTGTCAGAACGTGTTTGGTTCTTCCACGTGTCGGTGTACTCCATGCTGAGAAAATGGTGGCTTGAACACAAGAATAGATCGAATAAGTTGATGGTAGTTATGAGAAGTAAACTCGTGTTTTACGTGATGGAAAATATTATATTATATTTAGGTTGCATTCTGGATGGTTCACTAACATTTGAACCACACATAGAAAAATTAATCAATAGGCTGAACTCGGTGCTTTATTCTTTAGGGGGTGAGGATAAGTTGGATAAAAGCACTATGAAATGTGTATCATGCCAATTTTGAATCCCTGGTAAGATATGGCATTCTATTCTATGGAGGAAGTGAGCAACTAAAAAGAGTTTTTGTTTGTCAAAAGCGCGCTTTGAGATTAGTTTTAGGAATGGAATATAAACAGACTTGCAGAGGTAATTTAAAGGTTTTGGAATTCTTACTGTCTATGCAATTTACATTCAGGAGATATTATTGTTTTTTTTCAAAAATAGGGATATTTTCGATAATTTCAAACAAAAAATTTTTATCCACAAGATCATTGGATTATACGTATCCCAGTCATAGGCTCACAATATCTGAAAAAGGTCCTTTATACAGATGTCTTAAATTTTACAATAAACTCCCTAGTTCTATGAAAACAATTAACAATCTAAAACAATTCAAAAAGCCGTTCACAAGATGTTATTTGATTTGGAACCCTATGATATAAATAGTTATCTTGATTTGTAACTGGAAAGTGAATTTCAATTTGTTTTGGTTTTTTTTTCTGCTGACACTATTTTGTTTATGTACTCATTGAGTTTTCCTCAAAATAAAGATTGTTTATTATATTATTATTATTATTATTGTGTTACTTTTCAGCTAACCAGTTGTGGCTTGTTACATTCTTGTTACGGTATTATCATGGCTTTAAACCAAAGACAATGAATAGGTGAAGACTCATCAGATGAAATGAGTCAATCTTATTTGATACTAATGTGTTACTTTAAGACTTACTCTTTATGGCTTGTTGCCAGCTGTAACTGAGTTAACAGGAGTTTCCTTCCCTTACCACATTATCTACATTCCTCAGTTTCTGTTGAACCAATCCTCATCATATCTGCCTAAAACGGCAATGTCCTATTAGAAAACCATTAACAAAAGATCTCTCCAGAGTTCTTCTCTTTCAGTTTTCTTCCTCTTCTTAAAGCTTTTGCCTATACCTTTGCCTATACCACATAAGAGTTATGGGCCAGTAACTGACGTTTGTGCTACTTTTCTGTCTAGTCTGATACCTTTTTCATTTCCTTTGATTCCTGAGCGACCAGAAAACCATACTGTAGGAACTCTGTTTAGCCTTACTTACCTAAACTTGGTTCTTGGCCCGTATACTACATCGACTTCTATCGTGTTTTAAAACTACTGTATACTATGTACTTTGAAGTTTTGGGTAGTGTATTCCTTTTTACATTTCTCCTCCTTTCATATCATTGAGTACAGTTTTTTCTCGATGCTCACTGTTTTGATCTTAACATCATTAGGTAGGTCCTCTCTAACTTTCACGTTGTGGATACTAATGTGTTACTTAACGACGTACTAGCTATGGATTGTTGCTTTTATCGCCCTCCGTGTTGAGTTTTCAATTTAAAGTCCAATTCATTCAACTCAAAATATATTGGATCAATTGCATAAATATATATTTCTTAACTTTTTCCTACATCGTAGAACAAGTGCGTTCAGACTCATCCGCATTCAAAGGATTTCTTCGTTCACTAACACATTATCCTATTGAACGCGTTCAAAAATTCTGAGTTTGACTGTATTACTTAGCTCTTTTTACATGCCTCAAATTTCAGTTCACTCAAAAAACCTTCTAATAAGATCATGAATGAAGATAATTTCAGAAGATATCCCAAACAATTTCGATAAAACGAGATCTGACAACAGGAAACTTCATCACCTCCTCACACAGTAGGTATTCATTTCAATTTCTAACAGTTCTGTACCGTCCCAAACAACTCCATTCTATATTCCACCGCAAACAGAAATGGCAGATCAGTTTCGCCAAATGGGAAGACACTTCAAACTCCTTGTTTCAGCTTTGGGATACCCTATCCCCTATGGAATCAACTGTAAAGGGTTTGAGACAGTAATCCCCGGTTAGTTTGCACTGATGTTGACGTTTTTCTTGAGACGCACAGAGGAGCAGTAGAAAGTGAATATTTGGAATTGACTCTTTCGAAACGGTTTTAGCTTGACAGAAGCTGATCCAGTGATAAGGATTGATTATCTTGATTTGGTTAGACATCTCAGGAAAAAAAATTTTTTACGACTGTGCGTTTTTAACCTGTTTCCCGGACTCATTTTAGTTTAAAAAGTGCCACTTTCCCGCACTAGTGCAGGAAAGTAAGAGATCGCTACCTACTTAGGTCTACATAACCCAGAACGTTACACAGGTCACAGGTTTTTTTTCGGAAACGTTTCTAGCAGATTCAGTCGAAGGGATAACCAATAAAAACGTCTTGGAGGCTGGAAGGCAACTGCTGTTCCTTAGAGTTATTTGGAAGACTCCGTAGAACAGAAGTAAACTTTCTCGAATTAAATTCATTCATGTACTTGCAACTTGCAACCGATGCCGTCTCCGTTATCTCCATGTACTTTGCAATCTACGAGTAACAGCCAGTTACCATCAACTAACTACTCTGGACCGGCTATTCTGGACGCAAATTGTGTTTTCAACATTAATATTAATAAATAAATAGTGGATTTTCATGGAATGTTCTGTCGTTCGGGTCAACGGCAGTCGCACTTGTTAGGAAAATAATATTATCATAAATTATCGAAGGTGTATCGATCATAAGTACAATCAAGTTCTCATGGAAACTGAAATGCCAGAATTGAACTATCCTTTATAATGACAGTTTTATTAGCGCAATCATATTTCTTATGATGATCTTGCAATTCATTCACAAGGCTATTGGAAAACGAAGGAGGCTTTATCTTGTCTAAATTTATCCTAAACTGACACACCAAGGTTCAGGAACCACACAAGGCTAAAACAACAGATTGATGCAACAGAAGACAGAAATGGAGCTCCGTAGTGAACAAGGTGAATCCTGAAACATAATATGCTATTATCGCAAGATAAAACATAATGAACGAATTCATCACAACGAAAAAAAATAGATAAATAAAATTCATGCATTCTCTCACGTATTCAACAATTTGCATTCGCTTCCAACACAAGAATTCCCAATGGAAGATGCAGATTGCCGTTAGCAGTAGGACGTCGATATTCTTAGGGTGAACCGCATTTTTCACCCCTATACTCTAGGGAAGGTCAAGGAGGACTTCAAGGAAACTCATTACGGGCGCCATCAACTGCTAATTCCCCAGCGTCACCATCTCCAACTTCGAGATATATCTCGCGACCATGTTGTTATGAAACTTTCTTACTTTGGTGCGTGACTCTCCGACAACACCGGTGGTTCCATATCAAAATGCGTAATAAAGTATTTGACGGAACGTGTGATTCAGCGTTATTGTGCCACGTGACATGGATGAACGGTTTGAACAAGTTGAGATGAGAATTGTTTGAGTTTCGTATGAATTATGTCAATTGGGGATACTGTAGGTATGGCGTATTTGATTATACTTTCAGGAAGTTTTGACGAGAAGACACATCTTGTACATTCGTTATTTCAGATAAAATGGGCCTGAAGTTTTCATAAATTTATATTATACTATATCATAACTTACAACATATTGTAAAATTACCATTCAGATTCAACTGAATGACAATCAACCATTTTTTAGATCGCGCTCAATTCCTTTTAACTTGTTTCATCGTTCTTTGGAGAACAAAAGTATCAGTTTTCCAATCTTTCGAACAGTTGATTTTCATTTGAGCTGCCGTTTACCTTGCTATATACTTTTCTGTTCAGGATTGTCCGAAAATCCTCTAATGGTCGAGCTTCTGTTATATCAGGAGATCCATACTGATAAGGGCGGAAGTCGAAAAATGAGAAGAAATCTTTCATTGGATTAACACACCAGGTTAAGGAGAATAATTGCAGCTCTAACATAAAGACTCACCAAGCTCTATCGTTGTCAAAAGAAGAGTTAAGGATATATTGGACTTCTCATGGGTGTTTCGAGAGATATAACCTGCATAAGACCAGTAAGAAAAACTTGAGTTCTGTAGGTGATGTAGATCGGACGCAGAAACCACCCATCACATATTATGCCAATGAGACGTATGGGCTCGAACCAGACTCACACTACTGAGTGGCAGGACCTAGAGGTCAGCCGAAAATATTCAACTTTGCCAAGTAGGTTATTCAGTTAAAGTTATAGTTTAAAAAGGAGTTACAGTTCACTGTGACCTCAAGATCTATTGTGCCCCCTTACAGAGATGTTCTGACCACACTCTTTACAGCTTCCAATTCTTGGGATCTGATGAAATCCAATATCTGTAAAGGCTTCAACGAGGCCAGTTCCTCAATCTCACAAGTTTCTCGCCCAAGGCATTCTCTCCTCAGGCTAGCAATGCCGAAGCATTCCGTAACTAGGTGAATGGGAGGTTTCTTTCCCCTCCCCACAGAACCTACACTCGCCAGTGTCCTATAATCCCATCCTCAACAGGTGCTTCCTGAGGCGACAGTGTATGGTAAGAAAGCCAGTGAGGGGGTGTAATTGTTTCTTACCAAGATCCAGATATCTTTTGATCTTGCTGTTTCAAAGTTCCGAGGGAACTCAGTGGAATAATTCAGCCCGGGGAGATTCTGCCAGACCTTTTCCTTCTCGTCTTCCTCCTGCTCCAGAACTCTTTTTTAAAGGTACATTTACCTATATCACAGAAGGGTTCTGGACCAATGAGTGACATTCGTGCGCCCTCTTTGGCAAGGAGGTTATCTTCTTGAACAAAATATAGCTCTAGTATCGTAATGCACTAAAGACCGCATTGGTGGCATTGTAAAAATATACTCTAAAATGATCTACCACGAAGGTCTAGTCGTGGTGTCGAAGGCTTGTCCAACACAATTTGTTGTCAGTAGTGTCTATAAAGGGTGTTAGTGAATAAGGGCGACAATCCTGTTTCGTACCAGATTTCCTGGAAAATTTCAACATAAATTGAACTGATGAAGTCGAGATTAATACACCCTTCTGACGAGTCATGGAAAAAGAGACGTGATTACAAGCCACCCCCGCAAATACTTCAAAAGGCTCAATAATTACATAAACGAAAATCACGGTTCATTTCAGGCACATTCCACATTCTTTTTCATGTAAAATTAGCGCGAATTCTTCCCGTCTACGTCGCCTAATTCAATGACGTCTAATTAATTTTTTCCTAGAATTTCATCAGCGCAACTTTTTAATTTCAGTTCTTGCTCTTTGTAGTCAGTCCGCCGTGAGAAGAAGTGTGATAATTGCCCGTGAAAGAAAGGAGTAAAAGTAGAAAAGACCAGCTCTGCCTCGGGGAAAAATCGTGGATGATAAATTATTCACTTTTCCCACTTTCCTGTTTTCGAGATTCCTTGCCAATTTCGAGTTTGATACTGCGAGATTTGATGCAATTAATTTCGGTGATTGTCTTCAGAACAAGATTCATTTGAATGAGAAGTTAGGACAAGTTCGTAGCTGGTAGGGTGGAAAAAGCTCTCCGATTTTGCTAGTAGATGATTGAGGATTTGTTCTCCGATTTGATTTAGCAGGGAAATTCTGCCTCGAGGTGTTGAGCAGATTTTTCTTCAACGCGAGATAAATTTTGAAGTAGACTAGGAGATCCACCATGACACAAATCCACTTTTTGGTGGAAAAAAGGTTGAAGTTGTTGGGTTTACAGTAATTATTGAAACACTTGACGAGAAATAGAGATTGTTGGAAAAGACCATTAATAGTCCTCTTAATATGCATGCTCTTTCTCTAGAAACAAACGAACAAAATTTGATGCAGCGATTCATATAATTCCTGTATAGAATCGGCATAATAACAAACTAATAAATAAATATCAGAAAATACCCAACGAAACAGTATACAGCTCCATCGACTAGAATCGCAAAAAATGTAGCGGAAAATAGGCAATGAATTTCTTCCGTCGAATGAAATTGAAATGTAAAAGGACCAATATCCTGGTCAATTCGGCTCATAAAACTCCCAGGAATTTCATAGGCGATAACTCATATTTTCCCCTAGAGTGTTTAATACTGTCGAGGTATATACGATGATCGATTTTCGATAATACGAGTACTTATATCGAAACACGTAAAAGCTCGCTACGATGTCACCTAACTGATAAAAGTATAGTTGAACCGTTTACCGCCCGTACTAACCAGTAACCACAACAGTTTCAAGAAAAGAACTATTCGCTCAGGTTTACGATGCATGAAATGCGTTAATTTTTCTGCGGTCGATTGATATTCACGTCAAAGTATGGCCGTAAAATTTTTAAGTTGTATTGAGTCAACTTAACGGGGTTCTCGATGTGAATTTTGTAGTGCATGTCGCTTGCTATGTACATTTTACGGACTATAAAATAGTTGGAATGGATAATGCGATGTTTCCTGGTGCTCTACACTCTTCAATTTTACGCTACTTGAGTTTCTGGCGTTTTCATGTCTGTAGAAAAAGTGGTTCTAATTTGGTGACAATGTCTCTTTTTATTAGCTACTTTATGCCATTATTAATATTGAATTTGTTCTTGAAATAACTTGGAAAATTTTCATCATTTTCTTCTGTATCATTCGATGCTTCGACGAGGATTCACCAGCCCTTTGAACTTATTTAATTCATAATATTTTTTTTAATAATTTTATTAATCAGCTTTCGTTACTTTTGGAGATAATTTCTACTTTCGAAAGTTTTCTACAATTAATCATCAATTACCTAAATTGATTCTTACTTTTTTGATCTTCTAGCAACTCGAAATTTCATTGCCGCCCAAATGTTTTTGAGATCTACAGATGGTAAGTTGTTTAATTTTCATTAGATATCTAGTAGAATGAGCGATAAGGCTATTGTCATTATTATTATTATGAGAACACTGGTATATGTAGATATTTTGTTCTCTTCTATATAAACCCGAGAAGGTCGTCAATGGTGTTGATGAAACCGAAAACCTCATAGAAGTCCAAAACCCCTTTTCCCCATATAATTGTTCTTAAGCCAGCCAGCTCTAGACTCTTGCATACCATGTATTAGCTGTTTCTGCTCCTGATCCATAAAGCCCGCAAATCTCATTTGCTGACTTTTCCATAGGGCACAAATGAAATGTATACCGACAGTGCCCCGTCAACAGTCCAAACATTATCCGAAGCTCAGCTTGGGGCAGCTTCATGAGCTTTTTGGTATAGTTAGGTGAAATCATCACGAATTTTTGGGCCCAAGTAAGTTTAGGAGTGTTCCTTCAGAAGGTTATTATGTTATTCAACTGCCATTAGGTTTGTTTTGGTTCCGAGTTCAGAACTGTTCAGGACGGTTCCTACATGCGCCGTTGCGAATTTTAAACACAAATTCGGAATATGCGTACTTGCGAACCGTCCTGGATCAGTTCTTAAGCGTAACCAAAACAAACCTATTGCTTGACTGATGTCTCATATCGGTATTTTACAAGCCCACAGAAAAGCTCAGATTCAGGAGGTGTTAATCTTGATGCATTTTTCGCTTTCATCGGCTTTTTCATTTTCTTCAACACCAAAATAAACTGGCACCCATAGTAAAGGTGAAAAGTTTCCACTCCCTGAACTTTGACCGTAGGTACTACAATTGGGAATAGTTGATAGTTTAAAAAGAGGTTACAATTCACTGAGACCTCAAGGTTTCTTTTGTCCTCTTACAGAGCTGTTCTGACCACACCCTTCACAGCTTGACTTCCAGTGCCAGAGATCTGATGAAAACCAATATCTGTAAAGGCTTCAACGAGGCTAGTTCCTCACTCTTACAAGTTTCTCGCCCAAGGCATTTGCTGCTTAGGCTTGCAATGCTAAAGCATTGTGTCTAGGTGAATGGAGGTTTCTTCCTCTCCCCTACAGAACCTACACTCGTCAGTATCAGACAATCCCATCCTCAACAGGTGCTTTCTGAGGCGACAGTGCCCTGTAAGAAAGCCAGTGAGGAGGTGTAATTGTTTCTTACCAAGATCCAGATATGGTTTGGATCTTGCTGTTTCAAAGTTTCGAAGTAACTTAATGGAATGATCCATCCCTAAGAGATTCTGTCAGAGTTTTTCCCTTTGGAATTTCTCTTTCTCCAGAAACTCCTTCTTATAGGTACATTTACCTATACCACAGAAGGGTTCTGGGCCAATGAGTGACATTCGCGCACCCTCTCTGGCAAGAGTATAGGCCTCTCCGTTTCCTTTGGTTTCCGAATGGCCGGAACCTAGGTTAAAAAGACCTTATATTCTTGCCTCGAGAAAAAATTGGGAATACTTTTCCTTAATTTTGACTGAAGTGTACTTCGAACCATTTATACAGAAATGTTTGTAGCTGTATGTGAGAAATAAAACTGACCTATTCGAACCAAATTCTAAATTCCTTCATTAATCATAATATGTGCAAGGAGGTCAACAGAGTCAGGCGTGGCACCGAAGTGAATTCGAATATTCAACGACAGTACGAGAAACTCCAATTGCCATAAATGAAAATTCTACATGCGTTACCGATGGATGAATAATGGTTAGTGCTCATGCTTCGGTGAATTTTAAAATCTATTTTGCATCGAGAATATAAATCGTTTTGAACTCGGGGCAGGTATATGCAGAACCGTGGCGGTCGGGGGCAAAAAATGATTAATGACCTGTATTGTCTCGAGAGTCACACGGTCCGTTCCAATAAATAGGGCGAGAATGAAGCGAGGATCAGGATCCTTCGATTTTATGAGAGCTCAGTTTTTTGAGGGAGTGGATATGCGTTGGTGTTTTTAAAAGATTCCTATATATTTTTTTTTCATTGAGAGCTAACAGAATAGAATACATGAAACAAAAAGTACCTAGCTGAGGTTGGTGCAAAACAGTGTACCATATTCTTCTGGCGTATGATACCAGAGCACAGGGAAAACCTCAGTAGAAAAAACCTGCCTCGCCGTTTTTACAAAATTGAAACTTGAAACTGTTCGAATTACCTTCATTATTCAGATACGAAATACTTAATTCTTGCTCTTGAGCCAGGAGACTGTTTCAAACCAGGTCTGGCGTTCCAAGTGATGATTTTGTCGAATCTTCTATTCTTCTAAGACCGCTACATGACCCTGCTGAAGGGTAATCATCTCCAATAGAATTAAAGAGTGGTATTTAATCCTAAATATCGAATTCAATTTCGAAATATTGATAAAAAACGAGTGACTAACTTATGTCAAAACGGCAAAGAGATTCCTATGATTTGCAGCTTTGAATCACAGTCCATTGGTTCGCATTGTTATCACTATGGTATCACAACTACAAATAGACAAAACTTGGAAGTGCAATCAAAAGCTCTTTCGCGATTGTTGATCTTGGAGAAACGATAAGTCGAGTTTTAATATCCTGGGAGCTACTGGATTCATTTCATTAACTTATGAATTCAACTGTTCTATTCAAATCTGGAATCTACCTTGAAAATTTTAAGTATTTGTACCGTTATTCCAAGTACTTTCATTTAATACCGCATAGGCCTCAGTATAACTATTGAGCAGCTAAATACATAAGTTCCACTTGATCGGATTACTATCTTTGAAGTTAAATACAAGTAGAAAAACAATTCTTCATAATTTGACTACCACTCAACCGATAAGATCATTGAAGGAACTAAGTATGACATTGAAAAATATAGCTAAAAGAAGAATGAATTCTTTTTATCGATCTACTAGGGCGTTCAATAAGTGGTGAGCCTAAAAAAAATACAAATAAAACTTCAACATAGACTTCTTTTAGCTAGACAGCCCAAAGATTTTCCAACATTGCGATGCCTTTTAAATAGCAAGATTTGTCGAAGTACCCAAAATATGTTTCAGTTTCCCATTTGACCTCTTCATCCTTCTCAAATTTCTTTCCTTGGAGCCATTCCTTCAAGTTTGGAATCAGACAATAAATCGCTTGCGGTTGAATCTGAGAAAGCTTAATCCATGAATTTTTGCCATTGTTTTTATTGATTTGTTTGCTGGTGTACTGTCTTGCAGAAAAAGGCTTTTCTTTCGATAAATGTGGCACTTTTTTGCAATTTCGGACTACGATCGGTACAGTAATGCGAAGTTATAGTCTCTATTGATTGTTTTTTCAAACAGTTTATGCTTCGGCTTCCCGGCCAATGATTGGGTCTTTGCTCGCTTTGGTGCGATTCAATTCTTTTGTCGATTCTTTTGATTCTGTTGTGTAGTGGTGGATCTATTTTGCATCAGTAGTTACCAATCGACGCAAAAAATAAGTTCAATCAAGGTTTGAAAGGTCCAAACAATGCTGAAAAGGACGAACACGTTCACGTTTTTGATCGATTGTTAGCAAACCATGAAAAATTTAAACCACCGACTCAGTTAATATACCTATGGTCTCAGCTACCCTATACGCACATTTAATTTCGGATTAATACAATATCGTGTATTTTTTCGATGATTTCCTCGGTAGACACCTATTTTGGACGACCTGGTCGGTCTTCATCAAAAACTCTTCTATGGCCACGTCTAAATTCAGCTGTCCACCATTTAACTAATGTAATCGAAGACTAACGGTTACCATAAACAGAATCCAGTTCAGATTTGATTTCATCATTCGTTGTTCCTCTCAAATGAAGGAACTGCTCACTGCTCTGTATTCAACTTTTTCCATTTTTCAAAAAATCACTGAGGTGGTTTTAGAGACTCAAAACAAATGAATTTATGGATAGGTTTGGCTCAAACTTTGACAGTAAGTGTTTGAAGGATGACAAATGTTTAAAATGAGTTTGGTTTTTCGTTTGTAACTCCACCTATTCGAAGGCTCATTATATATTGAACGCCCCAGTATGATAAAGCTGAGACTGTGTTATTTATTCTTGTTTTTTATTTTTCTTGATCATAGTTTAGCAAAATCATTAGTTACAACTAATATACCGACAATGCTGTAGTTAGGTATACAGTGATAGAAAACATATTTTTTTCTGAAATGAAACTCCAACATTGGAAAACTTGTTCAACTCACAATGTACCCAGACATGTAAAACCAATTTCTGCAGCAGCAACAAAAAACCAAGTAGAAAATTTCCACTGAAATTAATTAGGGTCTCAAATCACTCGCCGAAAGAGCTTCATTTAATCTTTTAGCCACTCTGGAGCTTATAATTAAATTTCAATTATGAAATAGAGAGCGGGTGAAGTCCGAGGGAAACACTCATACAACATGGTGAGAGTGGCCTTCAACTACTTCCGCGACTGTTGAGTTTATGGGCCCCGTGGCTGCAGGAATTAAATATAATTTTAGAGCTTGTGGAGTGCCTCCTTCTCCGTCTGTAATTCAGTGCACCGTTTTGCATTTCCTTTAGGAAATACACAAGCAAGTTCACCTTGAAGGGGAGGTTTGAAATGAAGAAAGCTTTTAAGCTCTCACATAAATTCCTTGTGTACGATGCCGTGTACAGAATTAAAACGAATGCAGCTCGAGCTCTGAATGTTCACCGGGAAGAACAACATATATATTACTTCCATATATGAGCTACTTTATTCAGCTTAATGCATAAATAAAAAAATACGTTTTCTTACGAGACAGCTCCTTTTGTCAGTTGCGGACTGAGAAGTAAGCATTCATTGTAGCTTTGAGTTAGTTTAGAAAGAGGAATAATTTATACAGGTTGTTTTACTAAAAGGAAAATCAAGAAGAATAATTGATGATAACACTTTTTTTCGGAAGCACGTTTATTTTGTTCGGAGGTATGCTTATGTGATGAAGTTTACACAGATCCAGTGAGTCATACGAGGTTTTAGGCCCGGAGTTTTACCAAACCATTTATTTCAGACCCTATACATCGCTGTAGATTTGGTATTTCCCTAATTAAGGTACGAGTTACAATCAGTTCTTCTTATACTAAGCGACATAATCGTTTTTCCTACTTTGCATGATTTTAAAATAATAGGCATTTGAAAAAACATGCAAAATTCCACACCCTGTGATAGTCTTTTCACTCCTGTTGCCACAAATATCAACTTTTTCCAACTTTTTGCTGTGTAACCCTGAATAATGCTTTTCTAAACTGTAATCAAAATTTTGATACCAACAGTCTCGGTTTCATAAAAATAGGGCTAACTTTTCAGAAAAAAATCAAAATGAACAATTGCCTATAGTCCGTTCACGAAAGGTTGAGCCGTCGGTTGGTCATGATAATTTGACATATTCCACTGTGTATATTAAAATTTTAGGTTATGATATTTATTTTCTTGTCAGATTGATAGGCAATGTTGTAAATATTGCATAGAGTTCTCTGATAACTCGCAAGCTCGTCGGACGAGGCCGGGTACATTCGGCAACATTGAATTTATTTTACGTTATGACAGCAAATACTGCCAACTTCAGATAAATAAAGAAACGCCTACTATGTACTCAACCTTTCGTGAACGGAGTATAGTTTCAACTGACTGTATTGAAAAAAATGTACTACGCAAGTTTGGCATGTTTTGTCAAAAGTTGGCGCATTTAGTAGGTACGTGGTAAATTGCAGCTGCTGTAGTTCAAATTAGCTTACGATTGCCTTTGGAAACACTTTTTCTGTGGATAATGCGATGTTTCCTGATCAATTTCACCCTCCTCAAATTTCTGGCGTTTTCATGTCTTGTAGAAAAAGTGGTTCTATTTTGGTTGGAATCAAGTAGAATAATTGATAATATCACCTTTCTTTCGAAAGCACGTTTATTTTTGTAGGGAGGTACGCTTATGTGATGAAGTTTACACAGATCCAGTAGGTCATACGAGGTATACATAGTTTTACCAAACTATTTATTTCAGACTTTAAACGTCTATGTAGATTTGTTATTTACTTAATTATTGTGCGAGTTCCAATCAATTTTTCTTATCCTAAGTGATCATCGTTTTTCTCACTTTCCCCACATTATATCAATGTCAAGTCCAATTTTTTCTCCCTATGTAACATCACATGTTACGATGAATAATAAAAAACTTCCTCTCCCATAATAAATACATCCCAATAGACCATACCGCATGGCTGGGTCCTGCAAGCTTTTCGGACTCCATAAATGAATAAACAGAAATAAATAATCTAATATACAGGCCGGTATCGGGGCTAGCTCTTCCGTATCCACCAGATGAATAAAAAATACATAAATTCTCATGTTCGACTAGCCATAAATAAACTATTATTGAAGGAATATAACAATATATCAAGAAAGTGAAATGGAAATTCCGTTACCAAACAGAAATCGAAACCTACGCCCGGGGTGATTGATGATGTCCTATTTTTAGAAAGGGTTGTCTCTATATTGTTCTGCAGGCCGGATTTTGCTGGGTTTTCCCCATTTTATATGTCTCTCGCCTGCGGGTATCCTTGACTGAACCAAAAAACATGGTATTTGGAGAGAAAAATGCGGGAAAGAACTCAGGGCTTTGCTCTACCCAATTTCTTTTGAATATCGGCTTTGAAGAAGGTCGAAAGTTTCGACGGCTTGAAGCAGATGTCGAAAATAATGCTGTTGATATGTTATAATTCTTCAATATAAAATGAAGCTCAACTCTCGATTCCTTGTTTATCCTCATCTCATATATTCCAATAATGACCTTCTGCATTGAAGAACGAATAAAGTTCCATAAATTTGATGAAACTAATAAAAGAATAATTGCTTCATTTCAAAGTCGTCGTCTTTTTCTCATCACGCCATCAATTTATATCTATGTTTTTCAATCTCGAATATTTTTATCTTCTAGTAAATTCTTCTCAATATCTTCATGGAAATTGGAGACAGTACAAATGAGGAATTATTTCCATACATTTTTCAATATAAACGAATTTATTGTCAGACTATTGACATTTTCATTCGTTTTGAAAAATAGGATGAGGACAGATTACTTACATAATCTTTTCCATTCAATCTGCTTTCCAAGGAATAATCTTCATTACAAGAGAAGTAGAAGAAACTATGCAGTTCTGATGTTGACTTATAAAAAGTAGGTAGATTTCATTTTAGGATAAAACACTTACTCTGAAGAAATTGATTCATGTAAACACCTATCTCTGATGTACGTACCTACCTGAAAGAAAAAGTAAAATTATATGCTTGCTCTTAATGGTTTCACATAATATGATATTTGAACTATGATCAAACATTAATTTCTAGATATCTATCAGTTTTGCCATATAGTCCGTTCACGAAAAGTTGAGCCGTCGGTTGACCATGTAAATTTGGCATATTCCACTGTGTATATTAGAATTTTAGGTTACATTGCTTATTTTCTTGTCAGATTGATACGCAATGTTGTCAATATTGCATAGAGTTCTCTGATAACTAGCAAGCTCGTCGGACGAGTCCTGGTACATTCGGCAACGTTGACTCTATTTAACGTTATGACAGTAAATACTACCAACTTCAGATAAATAAACAAAAGCCTACTATGCGCCCAAACTTTCGTGAACAGACTAAAAATGTTGCAAATCTAATGAAAAATAGAAATACAAAATATTGTGTCAAATGTATTTCTTGTGAAAAAGAAATTTAACTCAAATTCTTGATGTGGTCGACAGAAATCACCGTTATTTATAAACTTATTGATTGAATGACTTATATCTATCAATCGATAGTATTTTGCAAATACCAAACTCAACATGTGTGAAAATATATAAATGAAAACTCAATTCTACGGATATCCACATTTATGATATCAACCTCATGTTCTGGAAGTTTCTGGAACACATATGAAACCACATTCCTACATTATTAAAAAAAAGTTCACCTCAAAACCACCACTCGTGATGCAGGTTCCAACACAACACTTAACAACCCCAACTAAACCACGCCACTGCTTAAACTTTCAGAGGAAGCAATCCTCTCGGAGATGGTGAAATTCTGCCCACCAAATCCTTGATTTTCCTCGAATAATTTGTGCCAAATGAAGCCTATTTCAATTTCTCTCCGTTCCCGGAAACCGATGTACTTATAACGATCATTATAAAGTTCCGGATAGGAGCGAGATCTCCGCAAATTCACTGGAAGATGATATCGTTTTCTTTTCGTTTTTTCCGATTAAATCGGACTTTTGGTAAATGGCAATGCTGGAGATCAGGACTGGATTCTGGGATCGTCTGTAGACAATACCAAAAAATTCAGTCCACCAGTTACAAAAATACAGGATTATCCTTTTAAGTTGGCCTATTGAACGTCTATCTCAAACGCATATCTAGATACTCTCTTATTTCAAATGGAACTTCCTATATTTTCATTTATGTATCGATTCAATGCCGAATTCGCAGTATAATCTGCTGAAAAAAATTTGCCAAGTGATGCACAAATTCTTAAAATTTTTGACATCTGCATTGCCAGTTTGGAAATGCAATATCTCGATTATAGTCTATGCGAATAGACCCAAACTCAACAGTCTCATACTAGAAAATTCATTCATTCATGTGGTAAATTCAGTTTTTTTGATACATCTCCTTTCACACTAATTATTTGTTTTGGATAGATTTCGAATGAGATGAAATATACTGTATTTTTTTAGGAATTCAGAATCATGATCGTATTTCAATCATGAAATGAATTCACACATAATTCATATTGATATCGTCGGCAAAATCTTGTAATCAACTCGATTTTCATTCGAGCGACTAATGGTCTCGAACTATTAACACATTAAAATAACTTGACCATTAGTCGCTGTCTTTAATAACCTAGTTGATTAAATAACTATTGCTACTGTCGAAAGCCACCAAAATGTCGATGGGTCTCTGTTCTCAACTTGTTACACTTTGCCCTTCGGTAAAAAGCCGTACGTGAGGATTTCGGCTCTTGTGCCTATAAAATACAGCCTGTGCAAGCCAAATGAACATGTGCGAATGTAAAAATGTTGATGAGAAACCATTCATTTAAATATTTCATTTTTCAGCCAGCATTCGCCAGCTGTCGTCGGAAAAATACTTCAGAGTAGTAAATTTCAGAATAGCAACTTTCGTCGCTCTTTTATGTTTCAAATATTTTGTCAGTCTTTCATATACTTGAATACGACGAAAATCTTTTTGTATACATAACTTCAGTTCATCTATGTTGAATTCGACCCCCTGAGAGCCATACTCAGTCTAAAAGAAGCATTTGGAATTATTGTTATAACCAACCGAAATCACAAACTGTCCCATTTCCAAACAAGCCAAACAAACATCGATGTTCAATTCGAAGTCTAAAATCCTAGGATTTGTGTTCTCCAACTCTTGTGAAGCTCTCCTTCGAAGACATTCGGTTTATAACAATAATAGAGAATTCCTTGGACCTCCGCTTTGACTTGACCCATATATCCTGCTTGGAATCGAGATGATCCTGTTCTATAATTTCGCAGAATTCAGCTCATATGGGCTCTAGCCCTAAAGCGATTCCTCTTCAATGCATCCATTCCATCGACGATGATCCAAGTAGAATACTCCTTGAAGGATCAGGTTAGATTAAGATGTGAAATAGTTCATCTCAATAATGAAGATATATCGATAGATGTTTGCATCACGATTGATCGTGTTAGAATCTTGTTGGAAGGTCACACTGACCAAACTGATTCGATTAAACAACATTTGAAAATAAATCTTTGAATGCACTATTTCAAAAACTCCTTATTGAAGATTTCATGAACTGAAGAAAGTGTTAGCTGTGGAAAAGCTATAACAAATGAATAAGATTATACAGGGTGTTCTGATTTGTTTCCGACAAACTGAAATGGGTAATAGATCACATCATTTTAAGCAAAAAAGTTCCTATGAACATGGATCCGGAAATGCTTCGTTTCCGAGATACAGGGTTTTCTTTAATATCTTTCGACTGATTCCAAATAATTGCATGAAAGTTGGTACCTTCGAAGAAAATAAAAAACTCAATATTCGTAAAGCATCCCAACAACTCAATATTTCACGAAACAGAATATTCAGAACACTTAAAAACAACAATTACATAGCATATCACTTCTATTGATTAGTGGGCAATAAAAAATCCGCATGCATTTCACCTTAGAAATTTTCAAAATGATTTTAAATCAAATATTTGAATGGGAATAATTTTCGGAGAAGTTTTGGGACCCTTTGGATTTAAATGCATTTTTCTCTGAAACGATTGCTCCTAGCGACTTCGATAAGGTTTTTAAGTAGAAAGGATGAGAAAATCGATTTTTTCGTTCCAAAACGGTGTACAGAATATCACAAAGAAGTTGCAACGGTTTACATGGGTTGAAATAGTTGCCGGTGGCGCCCTCTAGAGAATACAATTAAATCGACCACAAATTCGAATTTATCGTCCCAAAAAAAACCTGAATAAGAAATTTCATGAAAGGATTTCGAAGCAGTCAAAACATATCAAAGAGAACGCCAACTATTTTTTCAACTTCAACACCCTGTATCTCGGAAACGAAGCATTTTCGGACCCATGTTCATAGGAAATTTTTTGCTTAAAATGATGTGATCTATCAATCATTTCAGTTTGTCGGAAACAAGTCAAAACACCCTGTATATTGGATAGTATGCAAATACAAGTACAATATTGAAAATTTTGATTGTGGAGACGTTTTTCCTTCTGCAGTCATCTTACAAAGAGTGACCACAAGTTCTTCATCAGGTCACAAGTGTCCAAGAACCAAACAAGCTACAAAAATCTACCTAGTTCCTATAATGAACAGCCAAAAATTTTCTTAATACTCAAGATTAACTCTCAATTTCAAATCCTAAGCTCTTGCCTTTGAATTCTCCCACTCCAGTTATGCTCCTTTTGAAAATATCATAATGGCTTAGGCTCCAACACATGCATTACCCATAATAGTAAGAACGACAATTTCTAGCCTTGTAGTGTTCTTTCTTTCACAATCATCCTACAGATCAGCCCAGTTTGATAGATTTGAGATCAAAAGACCAAAGCGTGCCACAAAATCCTACCTCAAAAATGAAGAGTCAAATAATTTCTATACACGTAAACTCCGATGTTCAATTCTAAATCCAAAGCTCTTGCGTTTGAATTCTCCAACTTCTGTTATGCTCCTTTCGAAGACGTCACAATGGCCTCGGCTCCGACACATGCACCAGCCATAATAGCAAAAAAGTCCACGTACCTTCGCTTTGGTCTGACCCGCTTATCCGGCTACAAAGCGGGATGACCCTATTCTTCAGATTCGCAGAATCCGGCTTCTATAAGCCCTTGCTCGAATTCAATTCCTCTTCGATGCATCCATCTCATCGAAGACGACGTTCAAAGTCAAATACTTCTTAAGGGACAAACTAGAACCCGGATAACGATGTTACCATTTTTTACACGGATTGGTTTTTCTGCATACTTATATCTGCTTCGTTTGCCTCACTTTACTGCGTAAACATTTGCAAACGTCACTTCCAAGCCTGAGGTGTTCTTCCTTTCACAATGATCCCACAGATAATCCCAGCTGATAGATCTGAGATTGGCCAAATGTTCCTCAAAAGACCAAAGCGTACCACAAAATCCTACATCAAAAATGAAAAGTCAAATAATTTTTATACACGTAAAATCCGATGTTCAATTCTAAATCCAAAGTCTTGCGTTTGAATTCTCCAACTTCCGTAATGCTCCTTTCGAAGACGTCACAATGGCTTCAGCTCCGACACATGCACCAGCCATAATAGCAAAAAAGTCCACGTACCTTCGCTTTGGTCTGACCCACTTATCCGGCTACAAAGCGGGATGACCCTATTCTTCAGATTCGTAGAATCCGGCTTCTATAAGCCCTTGCTCGAATTCAATTCCTCTTCGATGTATCCATCTCATCGAAGACGACGTTCAAAGTCAAATACTTCTTAAGGGACAAACTAGAGACCCGGGTAACGATGTTACCATTTTCTACACGGATTGGATTATCTGCATATATCCGCTTCGTTTTCAGTCATAATAGCGAAAAAGACAATTTATAGCCTTAAGGTGTTTTCCCTTCTACAGTCATCTTACACAGAGGGACCACAAGTGCCTCATCAGATGACAAGTGTCTAAGAACCAAACAAGCTACAAAAATCCACCTGGTACTCATAATGAAGAGCCGATAATTTTCTTAATACTCGAAATTAACTCTGATGTTCAATTTCATATCCTGAGTTCTTGCTTTTGAATTCTTCAACTGCAGTTATGCTCCTTTAGAAAATGTCATAATCGCTTTGGCTCCAACACATGCACCAGCCATAATAGTAAAAAAGGCAATTCCAAGCCAGAGGTGTTCTTCTTTTCACAATCATCCTTCAGATCAGCCCAGCTTGATAGATCTGAGATTGGCCAAATGTTCCTCAAAAGACCAAAGCGTACCACAAAATCCTACATCAAAAATGAAGAGTCAAATAATTTCTATACACGTAAACTCCGATGTTCAATTCTAAATCCAAAGCTCCTGCGTTTGAATTCTCCAACTTCTGTTATGCTCCTTTCGAAGACGTCACAATGGCTTCGGCTCCGACACATGCACCAGCCATAATAGCAAAAAAGTCCACGTACCTTCGCTTTGGTCTGACCCACTTATCCGGCTACAAAGCGGGATGACCCTATTCTTCAGATTCGTAGAATCCGGCTTCTATAAGCCCTTGCTCGAATTCAATTCCTCTTCGATGCATCCATCTCATCGAAGACGACGTTCAACGTCAAATACTTCTTAAGGGACAAACTAGGGACCCGGGTAACGATGTTACCATTTTCTACACGGATTGGATTTTCTGCATATATCCGCTTCGTTTTCAGTCATAATAGCGAAAAAGACAATTTATAGCCTTAAGGTGTTTTCCCTTCTACAGTCATCTTACAGAGAGGGGTCCACAAGTGCCTCATCAGATGACAAGTGTCTAAGAACCAAACAAGCTACAAAAATCCACCTGGTACCCATAATGAAGAGCCGATAATTTTCTTAATACTCAAAATTAACTCTGATGTTCAATTTCATATCCTAAGTTCTTGCCTTTGAATTCTTCAACTCCAGTTATGCTCCTTTAGAAAATGTCATAATCGCTTTGGCTCCAACACATGCACCAGCCATAATAGTAAAAAAGACAATTCCAAGCCTGAGGTGTTCTTCTTTTCACAATCATCCTACAGATCAGCCCAGCTTGATAGATCTGAGATTGGCCAAATATTCCTCAAAAGACCAAAGCGTACCACAAAATCCTACATCAAAAATGAAGAGTCAAATAATTTCTATACACGTAAACTCCGATGTTCAATTCTAAATCCAAAGCTCTTGCGTTTGAATTCTCCAACTTCTGTTATGCTCCTTTCGAAGACGTCACAATGGCTTCGGCTCCGACACATGCACCAGCATTAATAGCAAAAGAGTCCACGTACCTTCGCTTTGGTCTGACCCACTTATCCGGCTACAAAGCGGGATGACCCTATTCTTCAGATTCGTAGAATCCGGCTTCTATAAGCCCTTGCTCGAATTCAATTCCTCTTCGATGCATCCATCTCATCGAAGACGACGTTCAAAGTCAAATACTTCTTAAGGGGCAAACTAGGGCCGAGGTAACGATGTAACCATTTTCTACACGGATTGGTTTTTCTGCATACTTATATCTGCTTCGTTTGCCTCTCTTTACTGCCGAAACATTTGTCAACGTCAGTTCCAAGTCTGAGGTGTTCTTCCTTTCACAATCATCCTCCAGATCAACCCAGCTTGCTAGATCTGAGATTGGCCAAATATTCCTCAAAAGACCAAAGCGTGCCACAAAATCCTACATCAAAAATGAAAAGTCAAATAATTTCTATACACGTAAACTCCGATGTTCAATTCTAAATCCAAAGCTCCTGCGTTTGAATTCTCCAACTTCTGTTATGCTCCTTTCGAAGACGTCACAATGGCTTCGGCTCCGACACATGCACCAGCCATAATAGCAAAAAAGTCCACGTACCTTCGCTTTGGTCTGACCCACTTATCCGGCTACAAAGCGGGATGACCCTATTCTTCAGATTCGTAGAATCCGGCTTCTATAAGCCCTTGCTCGAATTCAATTCTTCTTCGATGCATCCATCTCATCGAAGACGACGTTCAAAGTTAAATACTTCTTAAGGGACAAACTAGGGACCCGGGTAACGATGTTACCATTTTCTACAGGGATTGGATTTTCTGCGTACTTATATCTGCTTCGTTCGAAAGGACAATTTCTAGCCTTGAGGTGTTTTCTTTTCCACAGTCATCTTACAGAGAGTGAGCACAAGTTCTTCATCAGCTCACAAGTGTCCAAGAACCAAAAAAGCTTCAAAAATCTACCTCGTAAGAGTCGAAAATTTTCTTAATGCTTAATATTAACTCAGATGTTCAATTTCAAATCCTAAGCTCTTGCTTCTGAATTCTCCAACTCCAGTTATTCTCCTTTCAAAAATGTCACAATGACTTCGGTTCCAACACATGCAACAGCCATAATAGTGAAAAAGACAATTTCTAGCCTTGAAGTGTTCTTCCTTTCACAATCATCCTACAGATCAGCCCAGCTTGATAGATCTGAGATTGGCCAAATGTTCCTCAAAAGACCAAAGCGTGCCACAAAATCCTACATCAAAAATGAAGAGTCAAATAATTTCTATACACGTAAACTCCGATGTTCAATTCTAAATCCAAAGCTCCTGCGTTTGAATTCTCCAACTTCTGTTATGCTCCTTTCGAAGACGTCACAATGGCTTCGGCTCCGACACATGCACCAGCCATAATAGCAAAAAAGTCCACGTACCTTCGCTTTGGTCTGACCCACTTATCCGGCTACAAAGCGGGATGACCCTATTCTTCAGATTCGTAGAATCCGGCTTCTATAAGCCCTTGCTCGAATTCAATTCCTCTTCGATGCATCCATCTCATCGAAGACGACGTTCAAAGTCAAATACTTCTTAAGGGACAAACTAGGGACCCGGGTAACGATGTTACCATTTTCTACACGGATTGGATTTTCTGCATATATCCGCTTCGTTTGCCTCACTTTACTGCGTAAACATTTGTAGAACGTCACTTCTATAAACTTTCTAAATGGATTCGGTCTCATAAAACAACTAACTCTGTCTGTGCCGGGTTTCAAGAATTAGGCGTAGTTTGGACTGGAAACTTGTATACCTATATACAAACGAGTAAACATAATTAGTTTTCAAGAAAAGCCAACGGCGTCAGAGGAGTTGTTGGAAATGAAGATGTAGCAGCCTGAGAGTCCTGATTTGGATGAAATTAATAATAGTATTTTATGCAACGAGCGTATAATGATAGCTATTATTCGTGAGGTGAAGTTTAGGCCACGAGCTGTAGGCTAGTGGCTCAAATCACCGAGTGAATAACAGCCATTATAAATGAGTAGTATACTATACTTTATCAACGACTAATGAATATATTTCTTGAAGATTTTAACATTTGGCGACCGCGACAAGACCCTTCTATGACAAGCGTGTCAGGTTGACACATGAAAAATTTGTGGAGAACTGGTCATTGTATATTTTGTAATAAAAAAAGCGTTAATTGATATAATGAAAGTAGATTTGGCCCTCGATTAACAAGGTATGCCCATATTTGTTAGATAGAGTACTTTAGAATACTGAAGAAATACCAATTCAAAGAATATTATATCAAAGCTGAATCTATGAATCATCTGACAGCAGTGATTCATAATCTCATGTAACCCCTGTTTTAATTTATGGGTATCATTAAGGCCGAGCACAGAGACGTACAATGGACGGATTTTACAATAATCGTGAATAAAGAATTAATTTTTATATGGAGACAATTGGAGATGATGATATATGAGTCTCATTCGTCTATTTCAATAACTGTTTTCAGGACACTATAGATCAGTGGCGCAGCCAGGATTTTGTTAGGAGGGGGCTGAACGAAACAATTCTTGATGATACAACATATACGAAAGTTGCAAAAAAATGAACAAGAAAGGAATAACGACGAAATTGATCTTTGGGTGTGGGCTGCAGCCCCAAAGCCCCCCCTAGCTGCGCCAGTGCTATAGATAATACTTTTGAATTCTCTTTTACTCAGAATCAGCAATCAAACATCAGTTCGGTTATGTAAATTTGATTTTTTACGAATTGTTGTTAGGCCAGCCAGCTCTGGATTGCATACCATGTGCTCAGCTGTTTCTGCTTCTATTCCACAAAGCCTGCAAATCTCATCTGCTGGCTTTTCCATACGGTACAAACGATGTTTGTACCGAAAGTGCCTGTCAGTATACCTATTAATCAGTGTTAGGCACCATTGACCCTGCAGAGAAAACTTTTTCGTCGTTATTCCACTGATCGCGACCTAAAAATTTTACTCTGTAATTTTTTGAAAATTCGTATTCCAGCGCTTGCTTATCTGTCCTCATTCAAAAGCTCTTAACACTCTTTTTGAATGGAAAATGACCCATGAGGTCGCTCGTTATTGGGTGTCTTTCTCTTGCCACTCTGAGAGATTATTTGGCTGTCTCGCATTTCAAGAAAAGGTTACCTATGTGAGTATTTTGTCGTTCAATAAATCTGCATTAGATTACAATTTAAGTCATTGGGAAAAAGTGACCTCAGGCGAATAAAAACCTCAGCTATTAGAGCAGTTTCAGTAAAATTCGTCATTTAACGATTGAAGCAAAACTTTCTGATAGAGCGGTCACTCGATCGCAAGCAGAATTGAAATATATAATAAGAGTAACGCCTTGAATTCAATGAAAAGAAGCTAGTTTCATTCCAGACACTCTATATGAAACCTATATGGGGCCTGTTGCACCAAAATACTTTGCAACTTTTCACTTCGTACTTTGCATTCTGACAAATTTCAAAAGTAAAAATTAGTTACGTCGCACAACATTTCTCCCAACATTTAATTTCTACGGAGTTATTTTCACTATGCACTTGGCTTTTCACGTTGTATTTTTCAATTATGAATGCGTTTGGTGCAACTTAATTCATTAAAAAAGTGAAAAGTTGCAAAGTATTTGGTGCGTTCGTCTTATTAACTGCTCTTTGTCCGGTTCATCAAAGTGTTTAAATTAAATCCGCCGTACAGAAAGGGAGCACAAAAATTAGTGCTTGACATATATCTCAATTTTCACAGTTATTCATCTGATATTCCGTAAAACTAAGTTATTTTCCTATGATGAAAAAATGAAGGTTCAAAATTTGTGATGAAGCTTTCCTTCTACGAAAAGGAAGAGGACCTTCAATAAACCTTCTTTCATTCACCCAGAATTATCAGAATATTTTCCTTACTCCCTTCTTATTCCACCCTTCTTTTAGATCGAACCATATTTCCCGTAAACAAATCTTCTTCCTGTGTAACGAACTATACGGAAACAAACTTGATTGACATCTTCGTCCTCCCTTCACATTCTCCCTCGTTAGTTGATGATGCACCAACGTTATTTCTATCAAAGTCATTATGAATCGATCGGAACAGGGCGTAGTCTGCAAATGTTAACACAACCTATTTGCATTCCCAAGTATCCACTTCGATCCTCTCTGTACCCTGCTCGTTTGCTGCTGACAATGTGTCAAATGCGACGAGCTTGTCCAAGCCACAGATTCAGAAGATAAATATTGTCAGCCTCTGCTGCAATTTAGGGTTGAGAAACGCTACAGTGACTTCGCCGAGAAGGACGTAGAAAAACATTGTACGTTTGACTGAATAGATAGCATTCTTACTAACAATGACTTATTCCAGGTTTTTGTAAGAGTGGATTAGGACTCATTCAGTGTGTATACTAATTATGGGATACAATTGTGCGCTTAGAATATGGACCAATAAAGTGAGTTAGTAGCGATTTAGATTCACCATCGAGATATAATAGAGAAGAGATGCTGTGACATACAATTGAGTAAGAAAAAATAGTTCCACTGGGCGGGGCTAATTCGGGGACCAATATGGAGGAATGTTCAGAGTTGAATTAAATTGCCAGTTTTTTTTGTTTACAAATTTCACCCGAAAATTATGACGTGTTGGTCTTTAGGAATCCTGTTCAAATAAGGTCAATTGACAATCAAATAAACACTTTTCTTCAGGCGATAATATACACATATAAATAGAAATCAGATTACCAAGACAAACTAGCAAAAATTTCGAATGCTGATCTGTTCAATACCCATCCCTACCTGTGATATTTTTTTCCTCTAATTTTCTTTTTATCTGTCTCTTCTCTCATTGGAGAAAGCCTTATAATGCACGATACCATTTTATTGTATATTATTAAGCAAAAAAAATCACAATTTAACTAGAAACAGGCGCAAGAATCATAGTTCCTCCAGAAAATTCAACGATTGTCAAATTTGACGTTGGGTGGTAGTAATATTGCGCATCTGATACCACGTTTATTTCAATGACGGTAACTCTATACTATCCTATCTCTATGAGATTCACGAAACAGATCTGTAGTAGAGTCAAAGCCATAGTGATTGACATGGATACTTTCAATAGGCGAATTCGGTTCCTTATTTTACTGTCACCATGGTTATTATCACGGAACTAAAGTTGAATGTTGCTTTTTTGCTATTACCTTCAGACTTTCAATAAATGTCGATTGAATATTCGGGAGACAACTTTTTCGTCGGAAACCCATATTTGATAGTCATTCGCTCAGTTGCAGGAACGTCCATTAAAATTTAAAGTTCCATTAAACTCTTAAACCTCCATTATTACAAGGAACTAATGGAGGATTAAGGGTTTAATGGACCTTTAAATTTTAATGGACGTTCCTGCAACTGAGCAATTGACACTCAGTATGATAGTCATTGACATAATTTCATCTCACTTTTTCAAAAATTTTTGTTATAATGTCATCCTGTTTTCTCTCACTCATACATTCTTAATATATGGGTCAATGAGACATTCATACTAAAAATAATAGATAAATAAGAAGATTCAGTCAATTTTTTCCATATAAACAAAGAAATAACAAAAAATATTAATGATCTTCACATATATACCGATGTAATGAACTATTGGTGATATCTAGGGTTTTTCATATGCCTCTCAATGTTTCAGAATATTTTATTTCTATTTGAGTCCTCAGGTTATCATGTCGAAAACGGCATCATTAGATATTTGGCGCGAGATTTTGCAGTAATGTCAATAAGTATATAGGTTTACTTAAGGATAGCGACTGCACATAATTGCCTATATTTCTGATTTTGTTCTGTTTCATATTCGTAAGAAGTTTTCTATTGGTTGCAAGGTTCCAAGGAATATTTAATCGATGTAAGTAAACCCTTTATATATATTTTTTATATATTAAAGTTAAAGCCCATGTCATCACTGTTCCATGTAATTTTATTGACAGAGTTTTTGACATATGGTTTGAACTTAATTTATTAATCATTAAAAGGTTTTCTTTCATCAATAAAATATTCCTTGGGACCTTCCAAACAAAAAGACTTCTAACGAATATGAAAAATAAGAATATCGGAAAATAAACGCAATTGAATGCAGTCGCTATCTTTAAGTAAACTCTAACATATACACTTATTGACACTACTGCACAATATCACGGCAAATATCTAATGATGCCGTTTTCAGGATGATAACCTGAGAATATTGAACTTGACCAAATAGAAATAAAACATTCAGAAATAGGTAGAGGCAGATAAAAAACCTAAGATAGCACCAATAGTTTATTACATCGGTATACCTATATGTGCACAGTGTCAATCACTATCAGGGTGTCAACAACCGAACCCCTCACCCTATCCCGAAGAAGAAATTGTTTGAAAAGAGCTGCCGCCCTTAAAAAAAGAAAGGCAAATACTATTTTCACCGGACTCTCATGATGGATATTACCCACATTGATTAATTCAGAGGTTGAACATTGGGAAAAGGAGAGAAACACTCTCACTCAATCTAATCATAACTATCGCGTTCTCTGGTAACGAATTTTCATCAGAGAAAATCATAAAAGCAGAGGAGAGACCAAAAATCACAGAATTTTCCAAAATTACATACCAAAGAACTGTTAAAATCTAGCCCTCCCGTATGATTTATCCTGATGTAATGTCAGCCACATGATCTGTCAGCGATAAAAAATACGTCATCGTCCAAAGTTCGACATCTGTCGAGATTTGTGGAGCAATAATAAAAGTCCATCAGGAACTTTCGTCATCCTAATCTTCCAGGAAACCTAGCTCGGCCGTTAAATCGAAATTTATGAACTATATATCTCAGTTCGGGGAAGTCTGAACGAACCCGACTTGGAAGAACGACCGAGATCGCAGAAATTAATTAGAGAGAGTGTCTGTGTGTACCGCCAGAGTCCTTTCTTCGGATATCGGCTGTCAATCAGGACAAAAGAAGGATGAAATAGCTGGCCCCTCCCTGCGCGACGCTAATGAAACGGGCTGGGCACAATTTCCCTTTAATTACCGAGAAAGTTTACCAAATTTCTCGTTATTTAACGAAATCCTATATTTCCTACGGAACTGGGAATATCCATGCTTAAAAGCTTCCTGTCACGCTAATTAGCGAGGTATCTTCCTTCAGGACTCCGGACTATGACAGGGGGCGTTTCTCACTTCCGCAGATGTCTCTGTCGCCATACTTTTTAGTCTTGCTCAAGACGAACATAAGGAAGTTTTGATCTGGAGACCGTAATTTATTTTCGACGATGGAATTATACCAGCAATTTTCTGTAATCATATTTTTACAACTGTAGGATTCAGTTTCGGCAATATCGATCAGGCAAGTTAAATTGAAATTTCAATATCTTGAAAACACGAATGATCTTCTTGAAAGTGCTCTTCGATGATTAGTTGGTTAGTTCTGATCTAGGAACCTCAAGAGTAATCGGGAAATAAAAATGTTATTTGTTATTATCTGGAAAAACACTCCTAGACTTACTCAGGCCACTTACTATCAGAAGTGTGATATAGCCATATATTCAGATAGTCAAGCGGCTATTTAAGCACTGAGCTTCTAAGTCATCGATTCTAAAATGATCGGGGAGTGCCAGAACAAACTCAATGAGGTAGGCAAGAAAAATAACGTCTCTTTAATCAGGGTTTCCGGCCACTCAGGAATAAAAGGAAACGAAGATGCCAATACACACATACATGCCAAAGTGTGCGCACGAATGTCACTCATTAGCCCAGAACCCTTCTGTAGTATATGTAAATAAGAAGGAGTTTCTGGAGAAGGAGAAAGCCGAAATGGAAAAACTCTGGTGGAATCTCCCAGGGATGGCTCATTCCACTGAGTTTCTTCGGAACTTTGAGACAGCGGGATCCAAAAGATATCTGGATCTTGGTAAGAAGCAATTACACCTCCTCACTGGCTTTCTCACAGGACATTGTCGCCTCAGAAAGCACCTGTTGAGGATGGGATTATCGGACACTGACGACTGTAGGTTCTGTGAGGAGGAGGAAGAAACCCCCATTCACCTAGTCACGGAATGCCTTGTCATTGCGAGACAAAGGAGAGAATGCCTTGGGCGAGAAACTTGTAAGAGGGAGGAACTAGCCTCGTTGAAGCCTTCACAGTTATTAGATTTCATTATATCTCTGGAACTGGTAGGCGAGCTGTGAAGGGTTTGGCCAGAACAGCTATCTAAGGGGGTACAATAGACCTTAAGGTCGTAGTAAACTGTAACCCCTCTTTAAACTAAACTAATCTAACTAAACTACTCAGGCTAAAAAAATCGTGATGATTTCTTCCATCTATACTATAAATCTCATGAAGAGACTGATACCGTTTCTTTTATGCTCAAGTAGAGTCGATTATCCCTTAATATTCCTTGAGAAAAGGCAGCTATGCTTATGAGTTCATTCTTTTTCTTCTGGCCACACAAGCAGTTTATATTATCTACAAACATTTCTATCATGTTTTTAATCTACATCCGGTAGGTCATTTTTGAGCAACGAAAACAATAGAGGTCCCAAGACAGATCCCTGAGGAGCACGAAATTCTACGCCTCTCACTTCAGATCTTCCCTACCAGTGCTCTGTTGATCAATGATGATGATATGATAGGAAGGACATTCGTTCATTTCTAAAGAACCGTACAGTCTATTCATAATAATCCTCAAGATATACAAACTTGAATTATGATTTCCCCCATGTATTCAAGCGCGGAAAAGCTTCTCACTTCATTTCAGTACTACTCTTGAATTGTTGATCTAATAACTACAGGAACAGACACAGATATGATAAAAATAGCAACGTCTGGACAATTCTATTCAAATTTCATATCCGACTTCCCAGTTCTTTTCGTTCACTCGAAAATCGTCACCATCCATCCGCTTGAACTATTCTTTATTCGAGGCGACGATAAGAAACTTGGCAAAACTTGACGGTGAAATCTGCGACCGACAGCAAAATAAATTATTGCGTCACATAGAAATATCTCCCAGGTCGGAAAATCTCGTCCTCAGATAGTTTAAGGACCGACGCTGCTGGCTGGCGGGAACACAGTTAATTTTCCTCAATGTAATAAAAACTGGAACAAGTTTCCAAATTAAGTTTATGTAGAGTTGAGACGTAGCGGGCGATTTCTTTCCGCGTTTGCTCTTTTACTTACCTGATATGTTAATAGTTCCGCAAGATTTCGGTGAGTTGTGAATCTTTTTCAGACAGTTCCTGAATACTAATCATCCGCGATCGGAAAAACTTTTTGCCCGGAATTTCTTGCGGTTGGTTTTTTGCTCGTGATCGATTTAGTGAGTGGGCGAACTCAGTCCTTACCTCAAGTAGGGCGAGGTTAAGTTAGACGAAGCGAAGTTATTAGGAAATGTTTCAGGAGAATTTTCAAATTTTGGAATAGGATTGAGCTGAACGTTGAACGAATCATTCTCAACAGGAATAGAGACTATGAGATTTCAGTTATAGTTTTAGTAGTAGTATAATTAACTGCATATAGCTGTTGGTCTCACACAGGTAGTTTAGTTTATAAAGGGGTTACAAATCACTGCGACCTCAAGGTATATTGTGCCTTCTTACAGAGCTGTTCTGGCCACACCCTTCACAGTTCGCCTTCCAGTTTCAGAGATCAAATGAAATCTAATATCTGTGAAGGCTTCATAGAGGCTAGTTCCTCACTGTTACAAGTTTTTCGCCCAAGGCATGCTCTTCTTAGTCTCGCAATGCCAAAGCATTCCGTGACTATGTGAGGTGGGTTTCTTCCCCCTCTCCACAGAACCTACACTCTCGTCAGTGTCCGATAATCCCATCCTCAACAGGTGCTTCCTGAGAAGACAGTGTTCTCTGAGAAAGTCAGTGAGAAGGTGTGATTGCTTCTTACCAAAATCCAGATATCTTCTGGATCCCGCTGTCTCAAAGTTCCGAAAGAACTCAGTGGAATGATCCATCCCTGGGAGATTCCGCTGGAGTTTTTTTCCTCTAGGCTTCCTACTTCTCCAGAAACTCCTTCTTATAGGTATATTTACCTATACCACAGAATGGTTCTGGGCCAATGAGTGGCAAGTGTATTGGCCTCTTTGTTTCCTTTGATTCCCGAGTGGCCGGGAACCCAGATTAAAAAGACCTTTTTTTGCCTACCTCATTGAGTTTGTTCCGGCACTCCCAGATCATCTTTGAGTCGATGACATAGAAGTTCAGTGCTTTAGTAGCAGCTTGACTATCTGAGTGTATGGCTATATCACACTTCTGATAGTCTCATAAGTAACCAACATCTGTCTGCACTTACTGTGTTAGGCATAACCTCTTTGTAGGTTCTTGGGACGACATACAGGGTAAAAAAGTTTCAATTCTCACAAGTTGACTACCAAAACTCATAACCTGATCCTAGAGTACTTGGATCATTCAGAGTTCACTGCACTGATGACAGCCAAAAAGCCATAAACAGCTTTCTGCAGATTCTCTGAGTGACAAAACCACCATGTAGATTTCTAGGACGATATGCATGAATATCTCAGGAGACTGAGTTCAATATTTGTTGATTTTATGGTGAAATATTATTTTCTGTTCAATGTTCTTATTCAGACATAATGCACTCTGCAGTAACTTGATATTGATTTATATTTATTATTCTGTTATAAATACGAGAATGTGCAATAATGCGTGAATAAATATTTGAATACACCACTGCAGCCTCTCAACGATCACACACACGCAGGTGTAACGTTTATTTCATTAAAATCGACCCAATCGAGCCAGCAGACCAATCAATTCGATTCGGGAAAACCACTTGAAATAAACGATTTCCCGGATTTGCGTCCAGTGATTTATTTCTCGGGACTTCACAGAGTGTTTTTACATTTATATTGAAACGCCAAACGCCTGATGGAAGTTCCCAGCCTGAAGGGGTTCCGTGATAAGTTCGTCGAGATTAGGATGGAAAAACTGGGGCCTTCCACGACAAACACGCAATTAAAAGACAAGGGGAGCTGGAAAAACAACGAAATTGTTCTCGGTTTCGTTTGCGAACTGTTCAGCTGTCTGAATTGAAAGTTATGTGTCAGATATGAGCGTAATGTGGCGAAAATACGTGAAATATGAATTTTTCGTGATGATGACCGTCTAGGCGTGTTCGATTATTCTGTGTGCGGAATAGATAATTTTTCATCCATTGTTTTCCGTCTGGATGGACAACAAACGAATGTGTTTTCTTTTAATTACGGAAAAAACGAGTCTTTTCACGTGTGCACCTGATATGCGAACTAAATATATGTGCCATAGTGTTGTCTCCTGATCATAGAGGGCGCGGCACATTGTACGTCACCAATATGTCCCGTTTTGAAATTGTTGTATTGCTTAGACAATACATTAAGATCAATATAAATGTGGAAAATAGAAAAAGTTGACCAAATGTATTGTAGAAATTATCTGAAAATAACATTCAAGGTTCACACAAAATCAATTAACTGAGGGCTGACAAGAAAAATAGTTCTGATTGCGTTTCATCATCGGTAGCACATGAAAAATATCAGATATTTATTTTATGTGGGTCAATCACATAACATAAACGACATTTGTTTTAATCTCTATTCACAATGAATTTTCTGACTTTCATTTCAGGTTTTTTGGAACCATTTTCATTTAGGCAAGGGTTTTCTTTGAAATATTTAAGGAAATGAAAATAGTTACTAATAAAAGATAAAAAGCTGAGACATTTTTGGTTAAATGATTAATAAATAAAAATATAATTCTGACTTCTATTTAAGAAAGTTCATCCTGATTCCCGAGTAAGAAATATTGACATATCTAATGGATTCAATAGAAACGTATATAATACAAAAGTAGAAAGCTAAACGTTTTTCCATATTTTAACCACCCCATGGGTTCTCCGAATTGTTCATTGTAATGTTACAGTCACAATCAAGGAAAACTCTCTGTTGCCACTTTCAGTAATAAAGTATTATTCTTCAACACCCATAACCACAAATTACAAAAACAATTCCAACGTCGGCTCCACACTAAATATTCACGAATCCTCAAAATAAATAGTGGCAACTGAATAAATAACGCATAGCAATTTAGCCATTATAATAACTCCATTTCGGAAATAATCCTGAGCTCTGAATAGAATTATAGTGGAGAATGGTCTCGCAGTCTCATTTCTTCGGAATGATTTAAAATAATTACATCTGGATCCAAGAAAATAACTCTTTCTTGTCGTCAGCAAAGCCACCAGAGAGTGCGAGAAATTTTTATGGTTTTCGGTCGTGACACCAACTTTTCGGCCAAAAGTCAAGTATCAGCTTTTTGGGGTGATTCATGTTCATTATGAGACCAGCGTTGAACTTAGTTGGACTCTTGTTTGAAAGAAGGAAGCAGAAATGATTAAAACATCAACTTTTTCATGCGGGAGTAAATTACATCGTTCACGGTCCGGCGGGTTCATCACCGGAGGCAGATAAAATCGCACGGAATGCTGGAAAGACGCCCTGTCCCAAACTCGTGGAGGAAATTACGTGCGTCCGCTCGTACAGAATTTTTTTTAATCGATATTATCAGAAGTGGGTCCATCCTGTGATGAAACTTCTCCACGGTGATGGCATATTATGGGACGATTTTAAGTGCCAATTATTTGCTGATGTTTTCATTGAGGTTTGATGAATTATGGGGCAATTAAAAGGACCGAAATGATTTTTGGGAGCCTTATCGATTCGAGTTTTTGTCCAGAGATGTCGCACCACCTACACTAGTACCATTTGGTTGCTGCACGAAGTTGGTAAAACGTCAGTGGTGCAATTGGACTTTCAGAATGTGAAGAATTCTGCTTTCAAGACATCTACGGCATGGCCTCCATTAAGTTGAAGCTAAACTGGAGAGTCCTTCAATGTCTACCAAGGACAAAACACCTTCCCTAATCTAAAGTTTTTGAGTTCCTATAACCACAACATCAACATGATAAAAGGAAAAGCAAAAAATGAAGATTAATCACATTGAATCAACAAGTATCAGTTCTGTGTCAACCTTTGAGGATCTGCAAAAATGATATAAGTGATCTGAAAGTGTCGTGAACTTTCATTTCGTTTTATTGAGCGCTTGTTCTCCCTAAACCGGTGCTATATGATTTTTCCCAAATGTCTGTAATTTTCGAATTTTGAGGCAAGTTTGTTATTATTTCTAAGATATAACTCCGTTTGTGCAGAGATTCTGCATTTGTTTGAATAGTAGCAACCTCAAATCACATATAAAATTTTGAGGTGGTAGTCTTATTGCTCCACCAAAGAACGGGTGCTCAAAAGCTTCTGCTCAGGGATGTTCTCAATTAAATTAAATTTATTTCGTTAGAGAGCTCAATTTTATTACCAGGTTTCACTTGAAAAAGATTAGTACCAAGAGGCATTCATTCGGTTCAATCTATTTCTTGTGAGCTGAACAAGGAGAGTATTCAAGTGAAAATTGAAGAGGGGTGAGTGGTTTCTGAGCATCTGAAGTAACAAGTGGAAGTGAAATCATTAACCCTCTCAAAAGAGAAAGGCCAATCAACGAGTACCTATAAACCTCAATATCATAAATGATACGGAAATATAGTACCAGCCATCATATTCGAAAAATTTCAATTGAGCAGCTGTTATTTCCCCAAGCTGAAAGTGGTTGATATTATTCACCCCACATGCTTCTTAATTGTTTCATCCTGTATTTATCGTGTTTGCACATACCATACAAACCCTCCAACATAATACACAGGATAACTATCTCATTCAACCCTTCTAGCAACGAAAAGCTATCGTTCACAACTCCGGAGTTCATCGACAAGCCAATTTCCGCTGAAACCGAACACTTCGCAGTGTTTTAGTATGAATAATTTCCAACAAAATCTTGCCAAAGTATCTGTTGAACGTTCTCTTTCACCTCCTAATCGTCGACCCTAAACTCCGGCTCACCAAATTCACCAGGGGACGAAAGTAAACTTATTTCAGCGCCTCCCCCACGAATTCCAGCTCAAAGTGGGCGAAATTCCGCCAAGGAGGACAGTGCTGATTGACCTGGGGGGACAGGGAGGTGACGCTGTCCCTTTGATGCTGCCAGACGGGGCAGGAATTATTTTCTTCATAAACAATTAGGTTGGGGCGACGTAATCGGTTTTTCCTACGCAGAGCTCCCCCAATTTCGCGGGTAGGTTTATTTCGGAAATTAAAACTTCATCCTGTCTACCGGGACGTTTTAAGTTTGTTTGTTCGTCCATGTCTGGTGCTGATGAGAGTTCGTGAGGTTACATCTTTCTGGTGGTTTTGGAGGATGAGGTTCTGCGAAATTACTCAATTTTAGTGAGATGCACTGGTGAAATTTCCTTGAAATAGGAATTTTATACATGGGGATTAAATTGAGAGCCTCTTTAAGATCTTACTGATCTAGCAAGTTGGTAGATATTGATAAAAGTACACCGTCTGAGAAAGAAGCGTTAAAAAGCTCATGCATCTAGTTCTGAATATGGGGCTAGTTTCGAAGAACCTTGTTTTAAATTCAAACCAGGCAGGAAAAGCATCCGATATCTCTAAAATTTTTGAGCAGTCATTCGATAACTGCTTCCTTCGTGTCTCACTTTGGATTCCAACGGGGGGATTTAAAATAGAATAATGATAATATTGTGGGATAATGAATGATAGGTTACGAGGGCAGCCGTAATAAAAAATGAGTTAGTTATTTCTGCGAATAAAAATTGATAAGTATACAAAATCTTCATGCAGAATTTTGTGGCCATAGACCATGGAAAATTCAATTGGAATATTGAAAGAAGAATCTTTATATTTCCATAACAGAATATCCGATTCGAGTGAAATTTATTTTGCAAATGAAAACTCCTATACTGAATGTTCATGCACAATTTCAAAGGGATCGCATCATCAGAAGCATAGAATTTAATTTTTGTAATTATTTAGTTTTTACATTTTTCAGTTTTTGAATAATTTTCAGAATATAATTCCGATTGTGCTGAGATTCTGCATTTATATTTTTGGTATCAATCTCCAATTCCGCACAAAATTCTGAGGTAATAGTCTTATTGCTCCCCCAAAAAACGAGCGCTCAAAAGCTCCTGCTCTTCTTAAATTTTTTCAACCATTGGATTTATCCGGAATTTAATCCAATCACTGAATTAACCACACACACGTGTACAAAAAATTATCCGCCATTACCTTATCGATACTGTGGTTTTTCTCCTTCCACATCTATTCGAATAAATCTCTCATCAAATATTTCGCCTAACGAACTAGAAACCTCGCAATATCTCGTCCAAACAAAAAGAACCGCTCTGAAGGCCGGAAAGAATTCGAAAAACTCGGGGAGTTGGTGAACTTATCCACTAAGCCGAATCAATTCGGTCAGCCCGACCGAGTGAAAAATGCAATTCTGGGTTAGTTGGAGAACCGCAAAAGCCCCCAGCTCCGCTCTGCACGCATTTTATGGATTAGGTAAAGTTGTAATTAATCGAAAAAGGTTTCATTTCGTGCTACTATAATTATAACTCTGCTGAAATTATTATAAGAGTATCAGAGGATCTTGTGTACTTTGTTACGTGAGGTGAAAATTATACGCTTCTATGATTTCAGTAGAAAAGTTAATTAAATCGAAAGAAAGTTTGTACGAGGAATTATGAAAAATGGAAAATTGGAACCGTGTGTTCTAGTTTTTTGTATACTTTTGAATATGAGCGTTACTTCTGGATTTTCCTCCCTATTTTTGGGCGCCAGTTCTAGCTAAACGAGTGCTATATCCTTTTGTGAAAATGTCTATAATTTTCTAATTTTCTGCCGAAAATTGACTCAAATAAGCCGAATCAATTCGGTCAGACCGACCGAGTGAAAAATGCAATTCTGGGTTAGTTGGAGAACCGCAAAAGCCCCCAGCTCCGCTCCGCACGCATTTTATGGATTAGGTAAAGTTGTAATTAATCGAAAAAGGTTTCATTTCGTGCTACTATAATTATAACTCTGCTGAAATTATTATAAGAGTATCAGAGGATCTTGTGTACTTTGTTACGTGAGGTGAAAATTATACGCTTCTATGATTTTAGTAGAAAAGTTAATTAAATCGAAAGAAAGTTTGTACGAGGAATTATGAAAATTGGAAAATTGTAACCGTGTGTTTAAGTTTTTTTATATATTTTTGGATATAAGCATTACTTCTGGATTTTCCTTCCTATATAATGCCTATAATTTTACGCTTTTTTGTGAATATATCATTTCCTATCGGTTTTTTTTCCTATTTGTAGCCAGAATCAATATTGTAGAATACAAAATTCTCTAAAAATTTTGTTTGAAAAAATTTCCGATATGATCGACCGTTTTCGAGATAAAGGGCGGAGAGCGCGCGGTCACAGCATCACTTCAGGTCAACCGGCGCCTCCGGTCAAAAACGCGCAATATACAGTTGATGAACTATCGATAAATCAATTATTATGAATATTTGTCAATTTTTATTAACAATTATATTCTATTTCATCAATTAGAAGCTGCAACTATTACTACTAAACAACCCAGAGGTGATGCGGATGTTCTTATTGTTGAAACTGCAATTGAAGAATCAAAGTCTTACTTGTCATTTCGATTGGTCATACACTGTCTAACGAACATAAAATTTCCTTCAAAAATGTTTTGATAGTTATCCTCATTCCAAAACTCATATTTTATTCCTGCACGGAATAAGTGTTCCTGCCCTTTTCAAAAAGAAAAAAAAATATTTTTAAAAGCTTTTAAGAAACTGAAAAATTTGGATGAACTAACTGCAGCATTTGAGAAAGAAAATTGTTCGACCCAGAGATTATTAGAGAGTGGATCTCAAACCTCAGATAAGAACCATATAATACTATCCATTTGTTCGAATAAATTATAATTTGTCAATTCGATAAAGCTGAAATTTTGTAGTAAAATGTTCCATACCAATTCAAAGCGCTAATACAATCTTAGGAATATCTATTGTAATTTCGAAAAGAATCCTTATATTCCAAGGAAAATCTTTCGATTGAAATGAAACCGAGTATGAAGATTTAAATTTCCGAAGGTAATGATGATGTTAATTTTCGAAAGGATTGTAAAAACAAACCTCCAATGCTCCACCAATGAACGAGCGCTCGAAACCACCTGCTCAGGTCTTTTCTTATATTTTTCATTTGACATAATATGTCAATTTATCATCATTTACTATTGAGTCTATTCAAGTAAAGAGATAATAACTTGATAAGAATGTGAAAAAATAAATTGGTACTCAAATAGAATGAGAAATACATCAGAAAATAATATAAAAAGGTTCAAACAAAATATTGAAAATAATAACCTTTGAAATAATTGAGAAAATTGTACGAAGAAAAATGATGAGAAAAAATAAAAATATAAACGGATTTATGCAGAAAAGAGAAACGTAAATAATCATAAAAATAAAAACCGAAACAAGAAAATTGGATTCATTTCTACTCTGAAGTTATTCTTTCTTGGAATTTTCATGATGTTAAATGATCGTTTTCCCATTATGATCAATCGTGCTGAAGCATCTCTGACTTGTTTTCACGATAGAAGTTTATTTGTTTATTGTAATCCACTATTATCACAAAGAGTTTGTGTAAATCATAATAATATCAAATTTTGGCTGATATGTTAATAAATTACTACTGAGATGGTTTAGTCTACCTCAAGAACAAATTGTGCAATTGTTTCAAAAAATTCAGAAACAATAACCAATCCATCCAATCTCGGTCGAAAATCTGCTGGCTCATTGCACCAGAAGATATTAAGTTCCTTATCACTTCCACCTCTATTGCGGAAATTTCCCAATAATCCGCAGATATGCCCCGGAAAATTTACATTTATTCATCTACTTTAGCCAAACTTTCCAGAAAATTTTCGAACATTTCAAATTATAGTTGAAAGGGTGCGATAAGTTTGATTGAACCGAACTTCCGTGAAATCTTTCCGATATTGAATTTTATATAATCCCTGACTCCGCATTGAACATCCAGGAAGGGATTAAAAAACAAGGACTCATCTCTACTGTTCTAACAGTGTATAATGAATGTAAATGTGCTCGCGAAAATTTCATGCATAAAAGTTCATCCTGTCGGGTTTTATAGTCTTGGTTCAATTAATGCAGCGGATCGTAGCAATTTCTTTAGGAGCAAACTTCCTACCTGCGATATTTTTCGAAGAAATTGAATTTTCCTTACTGAAGTTTTTGGAAGTTTTGTACTATGATGCAGGAATATGGAATACGACAAAAGCTCATAGGTTCAATGATTCCTCTTCTACATTTTTGCTACGAACGTGCGCAAAGCAGTTGTTTCAGCACGAGCTCTGGTTGCTAAAGTAACAGTTTCCCGCATATTGCTGAAAGAATATTTCCTTTTCTTCACGAACTTAGTTGTTCTCGATTTACCTAATAGTTTATATGTTTCATTCCGGTCAATTGAAACTCGCAAAATAGATTTCTATTATAATTTGTGAATTTGTTCAAGATAATTCATATAGTTTAGCTCAATTGCATTATCTATTGAATTAAATAGTGTGAACTTATAGATTAATTTAAGATATGAAACTCGAAATGCATGGAAAGCTTTAGCGGACTCCAGATATAGGACATTTTGGCAAGAGTTATTTGCTCTGGAGAAGTGAATTTTACCAGATGTAATAATTCTTAGAATTCACCCGTGTCTGATAATATGACGATATTTCACATGGTGATTCCCATTGGTATAAGTTCCTACCACTGCACTCGTATCGCTGTGAAAGTGTATCAATGAGATCACGTGAAGTAGTGATTCAAGTATAATAGAACTGTCTCGACTTCAGTGAGAACCGAGGTCGAATGAACCAATGAGCAGCAAAGAACCTTTGTGATGAGTCAGTGAGAAAACACCAGTTCAGAGTAACGCGAGAATTAGAGTATAGTTGAGAGAATTAAAAGAACTAGGCGTTGAGTTTATACAGGTTTGGAAATTCACATCTGAAACATACGATATACAATGCATCAGACAGAGAATTCTTCCGTCCAGTTGCCCAGATGAATAGTCGAGACAATCACTTGCTGTAACACACTGAGTTCAGTTGTCTTACTTCTTTATTCTAGTCTTGTCTCTCTCTTATCGTTTAGAGGAGCGTAATTCTTTAGTATGGTAGGCAACAGTAAATACTTGAATCGAGTATTACGGGCAGCCTGACAAATTAAAAATTCTATACGTGTAGTTCGGGTTCCCTACCATACTGCGATAAGAGAGAGACGAGACTAGATTATCGCAGTAAGACAGTTGAATTCATTCAGTTATCGCACTTCATTATCTCGCCTATTCATCTGTGCAACTGTAGGGAAGAATTCTCTGTCTGATGCCTTGTATATCGTATGTTCTCGATGTGAATTTCCAAATCGGTATAGGTATAGAAAGTAGAAAAAGTTCAGAGATAGGGTAGAGAGATTTGAGTAAGTAAACTGAATCAATTGTATAGAAATACTTTGAAACAAACGAGAAGTTGCTAGAATACACAAGAATACACAGTAAATGTGTAACCTTTTATTTCGAGTTGAAAGACTAAAGGAAACCGAAAATAAGTCTAACTATTTGGCACAATCTCCGAAAGTGGCAAAGTTGACTCCTGATGAAATTTTCGAAAAACCTCTTTCCTTCATCCTTGAGAGCCCGACCTAATTGAAAATATAACGGAGGTAGACTTTCCGCCATGAAAAATGGATTATTTAATTAAAATGAAGGCTTAAGGCATTTCCACTTGACTGGATTCTCCTAATTGACCTCATGGGTGACCCAGTTAGGTTCACATGATGCGAAATTCACTACAATACGAGTTGGATACAATTCACAGCCGAGATATGATTATTCTAAGAATCTTGGAATTCACCTCGTGTCTGATAATGATGACGATATTTCACACGGCGATTTCTATTAGTACAAGTTCCTACCACTGAATTTGAATCGTTGTGAGAATGGACCAATAGGATCACGTTGGGTAGGCGTTTAAGGGTAGCAGTACGGCCTAACTCAAGTAAGCAACGGGGTTGAGTCGATGAGACGCATAGAACGCTAGACTTTGAGAAGAGTTAGCCGAGAGATAGAAATCGATTGAAGTTCGGAGATATAGTCAGATATTTGAGCAATCTGAATTAATTGTAAAGAAATCCTTTGACAGAAACTTATTTTGGCAACAAGGTGAGCTACAAACTTCTTACATACTTTAGTAATTCATTCCATAAGTCCCTATAAGAGGAAGGACTGAAAGAGACTGAAAATAAGTCTAACTATTTGGCACAGTCTCCAAAAGAGGCAAAGTTGATTCCTGATGAAATTTTCGAAAAACCTCTTCCCTTCATCCTTTTCAGACGAGCCCGGCCTAATTGAAAATATAACGGAGGTAGACTTTCCGCCGTAATAAATGGATTATTTAAATAAAATGAAGGCTTGAGGGATTTCCACTCGACTGGATTCTCCTAATTCACCTCGTGGGTGACCCAGTTAGGTTCACATGATGCGAAATTCACAATCTGACGAGTTGGATTCAATTCGGAGCCGACATTTCATGGCTCTTTTCCTTTTTCCTACGAAAGCGATTTTCGTATCTTGGATTTTGAGGTTTGAGCAACTCCTCGAACCTGTGCGATATGAGTTATATGGTCGGGCGAAGAAAGTGGAATATGGATATGGAGTTTGAGGAAATATTATTAGGGCCACGATTGGATCTCGTTTATGTTGAAACATGAATTTTTAAATGGGGATTATTTTAACGTGGTATCGACTAATCTTGGCTTGTTCGAGCTCACAATTTTCAGATATCATAAAACGATGGAGTTGGTAATAAAATTCGAAAGAGAAAAAATGTCATGAATCTTCGAATTTTTAAAGGAACCCTTGCGTCAGTGGTTCCTAACTGGTAGTCAGCGGACCCCTGAGGGCGAGATAGGGCTGAAGAGTCTACACAGGGCTGAAACCAAATTTTGGGGGAAGGACAAAGTTTCCAAAATTATCAATTGCATTCTATGATTAAAAAACCAATGGTGAAAAGGGGTGGTATTTTGATTTACGATTCAATGTTTTGTCCCAGAGCTTCCATATTGATTAAAAAATTCTGTAGAGATTCCTTTTCACTTCTGCATTACCAGATAAATACACTATAAAGAACTACAAGGCAACGGTTATCATTTGTAGGTGATGTTCTTATAACTGCAGAATGAAAATCAAATTATTACACGATTTTTAAGAAATGAACTGAAAATTCATTACGATTTTGGAAAAATATTACGGTTCTTTCAATACGAATAAACGTCAAAAGGCTTGAATGATTATTACATGGAGATATAATAGAAAAGAGACGCTATGACATACAATTGAGTAAGGAAAAATAGTACCACTGTGCGGGGCTGAGTCGGGGACCAATATGGCGGAAAGTTCAGGGTTGAATTAAGTTGCCAGTTTTTTCAGTTTACAAATTTCACCCAAAAAATATGACGGGTTGGGTCTTTAGGGATCCTGGTCAAATAAGGTCAATTGAATATCAAATGAACAATTTTTCTTCAGGCGATAATATACACATTAAACAGATATCAGATTATCAAGACAGACTAGCAAAAATTTCGAATGCGGATCTGTTCAGTACTTATCTCTACCTGTGATATGTTTTTCCTCTAATTTTCTTTTTATCTATCTTTCTCTGCTTGAAGAAAGCCTTTCAGTGCACGATACCATTTTATTGTTTATTATTAAGCAGAAAAATTACAATTCAACTAGAAACAGGCGCAGAAATCACAATTCCTCCAGAAAATTTAACGATTGTCAAATTTGACGTTAGGTGGTAGTAATATGGCGCATCCGATACCTATTTCAATGATGGAAACTCTATACTATCCTATCTCTATAGATTATTACAACAGAAATATATCCAGAAATGTCATATAACAATCATATCAGCGACATAGAATCGTTTGAATTTTTTTCTTAAATCTTAAAATCATTCGAATTTCATGAAATTTTGCAGACATGAGAGGATCACCAATTAAGTACTGAGTTTCATATCGGCCGGATGAGCAGTTTTTGAAATAAGGAAAATATTCCATTGTCAACAACTTCGAAACCATTAAAACGATCGGGCCTGCTAAATAACTGAAATGAGATATTCAGGTCCTTTACCTATCCTGAAACTTTTCAACTCTTCCCGTTCGAAGGTTTTAAGTGTTTAGGTCCAAACCAGCAGTACTTACTAGCCAATATTTCAATTTTTTTCAAAATATGAAGAAATTTCGGACAAATATTCGCGTCGCTGTCCTAGTTGAAAATAGCAAGTTTACGATGAGACCCGTCCCCTCACAAAATAAATGAAAATACATCTCCCCCTATTATTCTCATTCTTTTTTCTTTCGAACGAAAATTGCTGTTCCTCAATATTTTATTATTTCTTCAAAAGTTTACGAAACGACAGTCAGTTCTACTTCATTATGCAAATGTTTCATCATGATTATGCAAAAAAGGACACTTTCACAGTTATTATGAAAATGAATGAATGAATAAAAATAATAATAACCCAAATTTGAAATAATATTTACCTCCTCAAGGAACCGTTCTTTCTTTATCCTTCTTCTCTACTCCAATTGATAAAAGCTTTCGAATGAAAAAGCATCGTAGCTCTTTTAAAATTCAAGTTATGGGCGTGGTAATTCTATTTTCATCGGTTGGTGGAAAATTGAATTATAAAGGTAAAACGACGAGTAGATTGAAACCAGCTCCGATCGATGAAGAAAATGTTCGAGGAAAGCTCAGATGCGTGGACAGGAGCTGCTTTTTCCATCCTATCGACAACAAACCTGCAGAGCTGTTTTCCAACTGGCTAAAAACCTAGTGTTACATTACTCAGCTTCATCTAACCAGTGTTATATCGTTTTTTCTAGAAAACTTTTCAGGTTCTCACTTCCAGTCTCTGAACAAGAAATATTTGAAAAAATTTTAATCAAAGTAAAATGCTCCTGTGTAAATTCTTGCACTAATTTGTCAGGAGCAAATTGTTGCCTAATAGTTAATCTAAAAAAGCAAATAAATGAAAAGTTTCGGTGTCTATATCAGACTCTTTCTTCAGGCAAACTTGTGATATTTTTGGAATTGTGTATTTTTTCCTTTGTAGTCTTATCGACATTGAAAGTTGTCAACACATAGAGATGTTGATTTATTTAATTTTGAAACTTCCTGATGATGTTATTTCTTCCTCAAATAAATCAATCCAAGAAGAAGGAGTCTGATACAGACACCGAAACGTTACATTATCCTTTTTATTTATTTCCTTTTTCAGTTTTACTGTCAGGCAACAATTTTTTCAAAACCAATTTGCTCCTGACAAATTATTGCAAGTATTTACGCAGGAGCATTTCATCTCAATTAAAATTTTTTTATTCATTTCTGTTTCAGAGACTAGGAGTGAAAACCTAAACATGCAGAATCCTCCCAGATTATATTTCAATCAATATCTATATCGCTTTAACTAAATATCTATAATTTTTTAATTTTCAGCCGAAACTTGTCTCAAACGATAGGATCCGACTCCGTGATGACGAATCTGTGGTCAAATTTAATTCTGTCCATGGGCCGGCCGGCCGCCGTAAGCACGATAACTTTCTAAGAGATTGTTCTAGAGACTTGAGATTTTCAGGGTAAGTTTGGTTCCCAAATGCCGCGGTTGAGTTTGTTAATCAGCCAAATGGTAAAGAGTGGTCCATAAAATATTGGCCATTCATTATTTTTGTTTCTCGAATCTCAGACAAACGAAACCAATCGAAATGAAATATTGCTGTCACATGAAAGATGCTCATAAAAAGCCTCATGAAAAATTTTGGGGCCTTAGTGTTAACAAACCATAGAAAATTCGATTGGAGTATTGAAAAAAAGAATCATATAATTTCCATTACAAGATATCCGATTCAAGTGAAATTTATTTTGTGAATGAAGAGTGATATACTGAATGTTCATGCAAAACTCAAACTAATGAAAGAATATCAATTTCATCTGCATTCCTGCTACAGTTAACTTTAAAATCAAATCGAATAAAATATCATTTCGCGCACACCAATAGTAGCTTATGACTATCCATCGATCAAACTTTAGAGGGATAACTGGGAAAATTAGAGAAGAAGAAATTAAATCTCATCAGAATGAATAATTGGACACTCGAAGAACTATCAATTTCTAAAGTAACTTCTGCGTTGCGCGAAATTGTTAAAGAGTTACGATATTAAGTTGGCTGGAAGTCTAGGATAAATTAATTATTTTGGCGCATTGAAGTGATACTTAGAAAGTTTTCTATAATTTATTTTTTGGATACCAATTATCAACAGGCTGGTTTCGTGTTGCTCAAGCTGAATGAGGTAAAAGGATAATGAACTTTGTTCGGTAAGAATATTTTTTATTCAGTATATATCACTAAAAATATTTTTTTGTACATTATGTATTTCAATTCAGAAATGATCAAAGTTTAGTTTGGTTACCTCTAACCCACTCATCTCGAAAAAAACTGAAACTGATTGTAAACATTGTTTTCTACGGAAAAAATGATTATAGGAATATTATATACCGATAAATTACTGCTAGCTGTAATCCCTTCTACAAGGGGTATTATTGTCTTGAAACAGAAATATCTTTTGCTTCAACTGACAGATTTCTTAGCTTTCCTATTCATTCAGACTAAATCCTCTCGGAGTTCCAGTGAAAGAAATAGCAATTTGAATCTAGAACTTAAGGGTTTTCCAATAGGGGGTGTTATTTTGAATATATTTCGGTAGATGTCACTTTCGAAGCTGTCTTTTTTGACATTTGACAGGAAGAAAGTATACCATTGATGAAAATGATACACCCTTCAAGAACACATTGAAATTATTAATTATTCACAATAAAGATGGTGAAAATTTGGCAGAGACGGTTCGTGAAAACTCGAACATTTTTGGGTCGAAGTAATAAAGGAATTGGTGGAAATATTCGGGAAAAGTTAGTGATGTGAAGAATAAAACGCGTGCACGTCGCTCAAGAACAGCCGAGATATTGCTGGTGTAGTCGAAAGTGTTGAAGAAAACCCAGGTTTATTCATTCCTCGTCGTTCTTTGCAATTAGGCATTTCAAAAACGTCATTACACTGTAGTTTGAACAAAGATTTGGGCGTTAAGCTTTATGAAGTTTAGTTAGCACAAGAACTCTAGCCGGCCGGGAAAAGCTTCTGGACCGTGTTATCTCTCGAGAAGGTTATCACAATGAGGGCTTACCGCGTATGAATTTTCCGCTAGAGGCGCTAGTGTTGCGTGAGGTCCACGAGAATTTGAATTGTCAAATATTCAAACGTAATTGTGAATCTGTATTCTGTTTATTTTCAATCTTTACGAGGATGTGAGGACTATCACATACATATTCAGATTAATAACAGCAAATATGAATCACGGATCAATGAATATCACTGCTTTGAAAGCGGTATTACAGAAGATAGTTGCCCAATTAATAAGCGGGCTAAAGGGAGAGCTAATTCAAGGTGAGTTTGTTCAGAGTTTCAATACGCATTTCTTGCGGAAAGTATGCTTATTATTGAGTTTAGAGTTATGGTTTTTCTTTTTACAGATCCAAATACTATGATAGGAATGATAATTCAAAGTGGAAACGCATTATCATGATTTGAAATAAGTTTATTACAGAAGTAGATTATCATTTCAAGAGAAATTGCTTTTATCCTACTTACATGATACCTGTGATAGCTGAAAAGTGTTAAAACTTGGAGTGGAACAATAAAACCTCACACAATCCTTTCATTTATAATTATAAGTGAATATATAGAAAAAACAGTATGTGCGAAAAGGAAAACCTCAGAGATCAATGTATACTAACTAATCACTAATCACTCATTTAAAGTAGGTAATTTATTTATTTACACAAGTTCTTGATATATATTTTACAATAAATGTTTTCCTCGAGGAAGTGAGTTGATTGATAACAAACATGAAATGTTTGTAGTTGTAAAATCCAGAGTAAAATTGTACCAACTAGATTTTCAATTCGAAGTAGGTATGTTTCTATTACTCTCAAGTTCCGACAAAAAAGCAGTATCAGTTGAGCTCTCTTGACTACATATTGATTTTCCTCTACAGTTGAAACGATTCTTGCATTTTCAAATTTCTTTCTGCGTTCAAGAACTCTCTCTACTAGTATTTTATTCATATCTGTCCTCACCTTCCTGGTACCAGAAATTGGCTAGGTATTGATTTCAGTTTTAATTTAGGAATAGCTGAAAAATTTTCAACAGTAGATTACAAGTAATACAACTATGTATAACTAGATTTATTCAATTGTAAAAGTAAAGTGTCTGAAGCAACATAATGTAATAGATTATTGGTACTCACGGTTTTCTGTATTAGGATCGTTAGATCACGTATTATAACCAGGGTTGAATTTTTTTCACGAAAATAAGAATGTTTTGAAGGGGTAAATCAGCTGCTATTGTACAGTATTCAAGGAATAGAATGTACACTTTTTTCACACGACTTATAACACCGAACACTTATAAATATGAATTTGCTTTAATAATAATAAATTAATGACAGTACAAGGAACTTTGACAGGACCTCACGCAACAGAGGCGCCAACTAGCGAGGAAAAAAACGGCAACCCTCATTGGCCATCAAGATCTTGTGATTCAACACCTTGCGTCTTCTTCTTTTGGGGTCACGTGAAAGAGAGGTCTACGCAAATAGACCGCCAAGATGGAATTTGAGGCTATCGAGGACATAGGGCAGCAACTTCACGATTTGTTATGAAAAATTTCATTAAAATGATATGGTCCTGTAAGCGTGGTCGTGGTGGTCATTTGCCTAATGTTATTTTCCACTATTACGGCATAGCTTCTTCTTTATGATGAAATAAACGTCCGATCATTTATATCGAATAATGGTATTTTTCTTTGAATATCAAAATAGCACCTCTAATTGGAAAACCCTTCATCATAATTCCCACTTCGATATATTCCAACTGAAAATGTTTTCACCCCCATCAATGTTGATTAGTCGGTTACCTCCATCATCCAACATCGTACATCCCTTATCTCCAGGGCAAAAACTAAACCCCTACTTCCGTCCAGATTTTCCCCAAAATAAATGTCTTCATGTCTCTCTCGAGTACAAAGTCACTTTTCTAATATCTCTGCTAACAAAGTGGTCGTCGCGTGTTTGCGGGACTTAAGCAAATGAAGACAAATGAAAGACATTATTACCTTAGTTTGCCAAGGCATCTGCCAACGGATATGCTGACGTAGCCCTTCTGATATCGACGTAGGTCTACGGCGTCACTGGATTCTGGCGTCTGCTGACTCGTCAGATTGTCAAATTAACGTAACGTGTGTCAGGGGAGCCTTTGAGGAAAATCTGCGATTTCGTGTCTTTCGGCGTTTGAACGGAATTTAACATAAATCTGTTTATGCCGATTGGAAATGAGAGGAAGTTAAGGTTTCTCTTGACAAGGTTTTTTATGTAGGTATCTTTCAATTTTAAACGCTTGTAACGAGAAAGAAGAGTAGATTTGATTGAACTTGAAGCTTTAGAAGTATCCGAGTAAAATCTTCATTATATGTACCTATGATTTGCCTGATAGGCTGTGAGATTGAAGGTACGCTTGATGTGATCACATGAAGGTAGTATTAAGTTGGCAGTATTTGCTGTCATAACGTAAAATAAAGTCAACGTTGCCGAATGTACCCGGCCTCGTCCGACGAGCTTGCGAGTTATCAGAGAACTCTATGCAATATTGACAATATTGCGTATCAGTCTGACAAGAAAATAAACATCATAACCTTAAATTTTAATATACACATGCAGTGGAATATGGCAAATTGCCATGGCCAACCGACGGCTCAACCTTTCGTGAACGGACTATACACTAACCGGAAAAATAATCGATCTACTCAAAAAATTTATGGAGTTTGTTAATTTATCAATATGTTATTTCGGGTCTTATTCGATTGATTTTTTTTCCAATTGTAGGTATGTTCACCCTTAATCAATCACATGTTTTGAATTCCAAGAAAACTTGACGTACGTCGTTTCATACAGGGTGAAGCAAAATCTGTTTTTAACCCTATAATTATAACCACCCCCGGTGTGTTGCAGTTGTCTCACTGTGTGTTTTCTCATTTCGTCATCAGGATAAATCTTCTCTTGACAATTTGGTTCTTTATTCATAACAAAAGCTCAATTTTTGTTAAGGGTACTGGGTATTAAGAGCAACATTAAACTCCACAATTTCGCTATGGCTATGAAAGTACTTTCACAGATTTAACCGTTAACCTGAAAGTTATGAAAATAATTGAAAACTGAGGTAAAACATAAAACAAGAGAAGTTTTAGCTCGACATATTATTTGGTATGACGATTTCGTGTTGATGCTTTCAAAGCCCGACCTATCAACCGCTTGTGGCTAGGATTGCCAGGGAGTATTTAGCAGAGGTTGATATCCAAAATTTCAACTGGCCTGCTCCAAGACCAGATCTGAACCCAATTGGACATGTTTGGATGCTCTTTGGAGGAAAATTCGACCTCGCGTATCAACTCCTGAATATTTGCAGTTGCTCAGTGATGCTCTAATTGATTCAGAACCTTAATGAGGACATGCCGAGATTAATTGTTATTTGCATCTGGGCGGAAAACACATTATGTTTTTGACTTAGTTTTCCGTTTGTTTTCATTGGGTCCGAATTTTAGGTTGAATTTGTTGAAATGCTGTTGTACCCTTAACGAAATTTAATGTTTTACTGAAAATCCCGTATCTTCAACAAAAATGGAGCTATTGTTATAAATGAATAATTATATTGTCAAAAGATGTGTCTGGATGATGGAATATGAAATCACACGGTGGAACAACTGGAACACACCAGGGGTGGTAAAAAAACATATTTTGTTTCACCGTATATAAAATGACGTACGCTGTTTTTTCTTGAAATTCAAAAATGGGGATTTGTATGTTGCATATAATCCGGTCTCTAGTCTTGAACTATGCGCGTTTTGCTTAATATTAAGCGTGGAATGTATTTATCTTGTTCACTGTAGTTTGAAAGACGCAGAAATATAAATATGAGTTCTTATTGCTCGCTTTCTAGACCTACCTATTGAATGGTGGTAAGCGCAGTTACCAACCATTTTTGAGAATCATTGTAATCCAAATTTCATCGAAATCACCAAAAATTTTCATCCGATCAAAAACTTCAGCATTGTCATGGTGAATAAGAATCCTCCTAATCATCACCAAAAACTACAGTAGCTTAAGCATCCCCTAATCACTTCACGCTTCATTTTGTCACCGATATCGGGGTAGTTAAAGTTGATCATGCTGTTTTCCCCCGATTCCGAACAGAACATATTCCCGAGTGAGGAATAATAATTACAGCTCACGTTCCTATTCCACTTCCCCGTTAGATAGTGGCGGTTAAATTGAACGTTCTCCAAAGTGTTTCAGTGAAATATGTTAGCGAACTCATATCCGGAAATGCCTTTTCGACTGATTCACCTGCAGCGCCCCCTATCTTAACCTCTACCCATCTATCTGACTTGGTGAAAATTATTTCGGTGGTTTGATTTCCTGCATCGGGAGGAATTAACTTATCAATTGTGGGACTGCGAGATGGAATCGGAGAACTTGGAGATCGATCGGAATTAGGTCGTCAGTAGTCAGGTGAAATTTGTGATGTACAGGGTGTGGCAGAGGAACTTGCTGATTAAGAGGTTCAATTAAACGAGAATCTGATTTGGTTAGGTTAGGTTGGGTTTGCTTTAATCAGGTTACGTTGAATCAGGTAAGGTTATCTTCGAAGACAACAGTGCCAAGAATTAGGAAGAGTTACAACTCAAAAACTTATTTTTCACTGATAAAATAAACTCAAAAACAGGTCTGTGCAGTAAACTAAATATTCACCGAAAACCTAAGCAAATATCGATTTGTTAATTTTTCATATTCAAGTACAGCATTCAAAGTTTATTTCCAGAGAGTTTTGAGGTTGATTTCTACCCATTGTTGTCCATTATTGTCATAACACTGCGTTAATCGTTTTCGGAAATGTCGGACAACTCCAGCATTTTGGTAGATCTTTTGGCGATAGCCTGAATGTTTTTCTTTAAGTTGGCCACAGTCCTGGGACGATCGTCGTAAACATGTAATTTTAGATATCTCTATGAAAAAACCGCAAGGGATAAATCAGGGGAATGTGCTGGAGTGCTGAAAACCACAAGAGTACTCCCAACATTCACAAAGTGAAACTCTGTTTAGTTTGCACCCAGAGGAAGAAGTTTATCTCTTAATCTGAGAGTGTATTACACAATGAGTTGGAATAATTGGTCAATTTTTTTCACGTACGTCATACTCAAACACCGTTTCTGATCTTTTGAATTATTAGTTTGTTTCAGTGACTTCAATTTTCTTTTCCAAAAAACTTGTCTACGAAACAAACGGATTATCAGAAATCGATTGCGATATAATCTGAAAGGATTCTGCATTTCTAAAAACCTTTTCAGATTTTCACTTCCAATTTCTGAAAGAGAAATGATTAAAAAATTTTGATCAAGATAAAATCCTCCTGCGAAAATCTTTACACTAATTTGTGTCGACAACTTTCAATGTCAATTAGACTACAAACGAAAAAACACACGATTCCGAAGATTTTACAAGTTTGTCTGAAGAAAGTGTTTGATGTAGACACCGAAATGTTACGTTAGCCTTCATATTTATTTCCTTTTTTAGTTATACTGTCAGGCAACAATTTCTTCAAAACCAATTTGCTCCTGACCAATTAGTGCAAAGATTTTCGTAGGAGCATTTCATCTTAATAAAATGTTTTCAATTATTTCTGTTTCAGAGACTGGGAGTGAAAACCTAAAAAGTTCTTCAGAAACGGATAATCGCTTTGAGTTTCTCAATTCCATAATTTCCAAAATAATTTTTTATGAAAACGCCCATTCATGAGAAAAACTACCTAAAAAATCAAAATTTTGTCGCTGATGAATCAAATTGTTAATTATTACAGGATTAAAATTGAATTGTTTAAAAAAACTCTGAAAAATTACCATGAATAGATAGATTACTGTACATAAAGGATGTTTCTAAATTGAACGTACAAACGAAAAGGGGAGATTCCTTAAGTGAGTTTAAGAAAAAAAAGTCCCATATAAACATGGCATCGCAAACGTTTCGTTTTCGAGATACAGAGTGTTGAAGTTTGAATTTTTTTCAAGTTTTTTTCTCATAGTATCTACACTTCACAAGATATTCAACTAAAATTTGGCACAGATATTACATTTGAGAGTTCTCACTCTGTATCTCGAAAACGAAACGTTTGCGATCCCATGTTTATGGGACTTTTTTTTCTTAAACTCACTTAAGGAATCTCCCCTTTTCGTTTGTACGTTCAATTTAAGAACACCCTGTATATTTTGGATATTTCTGTCATGTGTACATAAGTGTAAATAAGTAAATAAATAAAATTGTTTTCTACCTGAAATGACACTGACTATAGGAACCTACCAATAAAATTTCCAACGAGTGAAATAAGTGATCAAAATGCCAATAATCAATCTTGGAAAATCAACAACGATCTTCCCAATCTTCTGCAATCTCTAATTCCGATTTGGGACGAATTGCTTTCGGCAATAAATTCCTTTTACTATGTATCGAAAATAGCCGATCGAATGTCAAGATAAAGCCAAGGAAATCTCTTTTTTATATCAGATTGAGACCTATGCGTTTCGGAAATAGGCCTAAACTTGATTTCCGATAGCTCATAAAAGGACCCCATAACACCCGAAATAAGTTTGCTTGTTGTTAAGAATAAAACATGTAAAACCCATACACCCTCTCTACTTTCACGATATATCGTAAAGTCGAAAACGTACTTCGTAAAATCACGGGGCATAAAATTACTCTCACATTTTCCAGATTCATTGTCTTTTACCGGATATATCCACTTCATCGAAAGCCGAGAGGCGAATAAAAAGAAAATCAAGTTTCGACAGGTTCACAGACTGGCGCATAGAATATTTCAATGGATACTCGACAATGTCATGGCGGAGATTCCACTCTCAACTTTTGTGCCTTATATTGTCCTAGTTTCTAGCTTCCGAGGCTTTGTGAATGGAATTGGAAGCATTCAATATATGGAGAGTTTTCCTTTTAACTGTTACGATTAGTTTAAGATTCATTTGATGAATGAGCATTTCCAGAATATTAAAATATACGTTTTTTATGTCACATTTTATAAAAAAAATTCAAGTAAAATGCTGAATGCCTTATAAAAATTTATAAAAACCATATCATGTTAAAATATAGAATCGAATAATGTTTGACTTGTTATGAAAATTATCGTAGCATTATGTAGCAATAGGACATAATTGACGGAATGCGTTAAAATATACAGTGTGTTTGGTCATGACTTAGCGATAATTTAAGGGCATGAAATACACCTAATATTATCGACAAAAACACCCTAACTTGGAAGTTAATCCCCTTTGTTTTGGAGTAGCCCCCATTTTAAATATATCTTTTTATTTTCGTTGATCCTTTCAAATAATATCGATTTTTTGGACATAAAGGTCCTACAGATGTGAAGAAAATATTTTTTGAAAGATGATACTACCACCTTTCATTGAAGTACAACAATATAAAAACATTTAACTTGAAAACGCCATAAAAAAATTCTTTAAAAAAGTTTTAGTAAAAATATGTACTAATTTTCCTAGTAAATCCGCAATAGTACAAGAACTAGCACATTGAAGTATAATTTTTTTCAATGATTTAACACACAAGGATATTAGCTACAAATCAACACTCACATAATTTCTGTAAGTTACATATTTAGAAAGTAATTGCTGTTCGAACATGACCCTTATGAAAAGTGATAAAATAAAAAAAAATTCAGTACTGTATTTTCGATGATTTTCAAATGATCAAACAAACAAATTAATCATAAAAATTGCTCGAATGGGCCGCCTCTGCTCTGTAGACAGGCAGTGGCCTTCATGACGACCTATCTTGTGTCTTTTGCTCGCGTAGTGATCATGTTAGAACAGCAATAACTCTCAAATTATGTAACTTACAGAAATTATGTGATTGTTGTTTTGTAGTTAATATCCTTGCGTGTTAAATCATTGAAAAAAAATTATACTTCAATGTGCTAGTTCTTGTACTATTGCGGATTTACTAAGACAATCAGTACATATTTTTACTAAAACTTTTTAAAAGGATTTTTATGGCGTTTTCAGATTGAATATTTTATATTGTTATACTTCAATGAAAGGTGGTAGTATCATCTTTCAAAAAACATTCTTTTCACATCTGTAGGTCCTTCATGTCCAAAGAAATCGATATTTTTTGGAAGGGTCAATGAAAATAAAAAAGTAAATTTAAAATGTCGATAATATTAGGTATATTTGATGACATTAAATTATCGCTTAGTCATGACCAAACACACTGTATAGAATCGAATAACCTTTGACTTGAAAATTCATTGTAGTTGATAGTTTAAAGAAGGGTTACAGTTCACTGCGACCTTAAGGTCTATTGCGCCTCCTTACAGAGCTGTTCTGGCCAAAAACCTTCACAGCTCGCCTTCCAGTTCCAGAGATCTAATGAAATCTAATAACTGTGAAGGCTTCAACGAGGCTCGTTCCTCACTCTCACAAGTTTCTCGTCCAAGGCATACCTTCCTCAGGCTCGCAATGCCAAGGCATTCCGTGACTTGGTGAATGGGGGTTTCTTCCTCCTCCCGACAGAACCAACACTCGTCAGTGTCCGACAATCCCAAAAATTCATTGTAGCTGCAATAGGACATAATTGACGGAATTCGTTTAAATATATATTTCATGCAGAAATTACAGATAGATGAACGGAATGATTGCGCATTAAACTATCACGCAAGTACTATAAATAACATAGCCCACGACATTCGTAACATATCTCCTTTTTATCTAAAGTTTTCCCTCCTAAAAATAAGGCAACTTTTACAGTATTGTACCTCGAATTTCTGAAGGTCAGCTAAACATATCCATTAAGTCGGAAATGCATTACAATTGTCATCGATTCGAACCTTTTATTCTCCTATTTGATCAACAAATTACGGTAATAACAGCCCACTGAACGGAAAATGAATTATATGAGTTAACACGCAACGTCTATGTCAATAACTTTGATATATAACCGCATTTTCTCATAGAACGAACAACATTAAACAAATCGTTATTCTTTTGTCACGTTATGTGTTCGTATGTCGATAAAAACATCTGGATTGATTATTCGTAATTCGTTTTTACATTCATAAGAAATAATTCGAATGCTGTAGCTTTTTTTTAATAAAAACTGTATACTTTTTCATTCGGAACAATTGAATTAAACAAAATTACTATTTTCACTATAACTCATTATTGAGTTTTCAATAAATCGAGTTTTGTAGTGTTATATTTTTTCACTGAGTACACAGCATGAGTGCGTTTGTAAAATATTACAACTGAAAACTCCTGAGGACAAAAGAAATATATTTTTCCTGCACCAACTTTTTCAATTCAGCTCCGTTGAAAAGATACAGGCTATCGAAAATTCGATTTTAAGTTGAATCTAGCAAACGGTCCAATCGAATGAAATGATTTTGGATATAGTATTGATCAGATAAATATTCTTCGAAGACAATATTTATTCACTTCATCCAATTTCTCAAAAATTACCATAATTTTCTGTAAAGGTAGCAGAAATACAAAAAACCCAACTCTTGAAAATGAGTCGAACATTATTCTGTGAACATTTTGCCATTTCGGAAAATTAGTATTATTTTTTTTTCGTGTGATGCAATGTTTTCCGGTTATTTTTATTATAAAATATTATTTTTTTCCGAGACTTCGGTACGCTGGCTGAATGCAAATCTGTTTAAAAATTCACAGAATTAAATTTTTTCCAGGTTGCCAAGTCTATAATTCGGGAATAGATGTTCTGCATTCTTAATTCGGAATGATTGGTAGGCGGAATATAAAAGGGGCCAAATCACAATGATAGTTATCATTAAGATCTCCCTACTAATACGTGATAATCAAAGTTGAAACTACAAAAAACCATACAACTCATACATTCTGGATTCTTATAAGAAATTACAGACAATAATCCAAAATGATAATGCCCCAAAAGACAAAAGTATTCGAATCAATTCTCAGATGCGTAGCTTTTCCCATGACATAAACGAAATCTCAAAGGAAAAGATATTCATTAACCTGAATTTTCATCTACCCTTTCTCATAAACCGCGCAAAACTTCAGATATCAAACAAAATATCTGAAATGTCAAGAGTACTCTTTATGTACACGTAGATAACTAATGAATATACGTACTAATGAAAGATTCACTGCGTGTTGGAAACTCACAAAAACCGCCAATTCAAACTTGTCGTTCGTGTGTATGTTATCAAGTTCCTGCCGTTACAGCATGTAATAACTAGGCTACAGAAAGCTCTGAAAAGAAATTAATAGAAAGTCCTTATGGAACTTTCATGGGACATATCCTTTGAAGGTTTTTTGCAACACCTAATTACTCCATATTTTCACAATCTCACTGAACCTGAAAAATCCCAAAATGGATATCAGAGTGAAAATAAGGTTTAATTTTCATCTGGAAATGCTGTAACACAATGGAAGTATAATCCTATTCGTGGTATAAATTAAAGTGTTCGCGAAATCTCCAACATTCTCGTTTAAGGGAAAATTTCATTTACTAATGCTTTGTTACTATTGCCGGTAAAGAGTTCTGGTACTGAGAAACATTTCTCGAGCATTGTATTAACGAGAAATTATATGGGAAAGTAATTCTGGCCCACGGTAAATAACAATCAACATAACACTTCAGAAACCAAATTCAAGAGTACTCTTTATGTACAAGTAGATAACTAATGAATATACATACTAATGAAAGATTTACAGCGTGTTGAAAACTCACAAAAACCGCCAATTTCAACTTGTCGTTCGTGTGTATGTTATCAAGTTTCTGCCGTTATATGATGGAATAACTAGGCTACAGAAAGCTTTGAAAAGAAATTAATAGAAAGTCCTTATAATGGAACTTTCATGGAACATATCCTTTGAAGGTTTTTTGCAACACCTAATTACTCCATATTTTCATAAACTTACTGAACCTGAAAAATCCTAAAATGGATATCAGAGTGAAAATAAGGTTTAATTTTCATCTGGAAACGCTGTAACACAATGGAAGTATAATCCGATTCGTGGTATAAATTAAAGTGTTCGCGAAATCTCCAATATTCTCCTTTTGCTGGAGAATTTCATTTACTAATGCTTTGTTACCATTGCTGGCGAAGAGTTCTAGGACTGAGAAACATTTCTCGAGCATTTTGTTAACGCAAAATTATATGAGAGTGTAATTCTAGCCGTCGGTAAATAATAATCAACATAACACTTCAGAAAGCAATTTCAAGAGTACTCTTTATGTACACGTAGATGACTCATGAATATACATAGTAATGAAGATTCACCGCGTGTTGAAACTCACAAAAACCATCAATTCCAACTTATCTTTCGTGTGTATGTTATCAAGTTTCTGCCGTTACATGATGAAATAACCAGGCTACAGGAAGCTCTGAAAAGAAATTAATAGAAAGTCCTCATAATGAAACTTTCATGGAACATATCCTTTGAAGGTTTTTTGCCTAACACCTAATTACTCCATATTTTCATAATCTTACTGAACCTGAAAAATCCCAAAATGGATATGAGAGTGAAAATAAGGTTAATTTTCATCTGGAAACGCTGTAACACAATGGACGTATAATCCGATTCGTGGTATAAATTAAAGTGTTCGCGAAATGTCCAACATTTTCCTTTTGCTGGAGAATTTCATTTACTAAGGCCTTGTTACCATTGCTGGCGAAGAGTTCCAGGACTGAGAAACATTTCTCGAGCATTTTGTTAACGCGAAATTATATGAGAATGTTATTCTGGCCCTCGGTAAATAACAATCTACAGAACACTTCAGAAACCAATTTCAAGAGTGATCTTCATGTACACGTAGATAACTCATTAATATACATACTAATGAAAGATTCACCGTGTGTTGGAAACTCACAAAAACCGTCAATTCCAACTTGTCGTTCGTGTGTATCTTATCAAGTTCTGCCGTTACAGGATGAAATAACTAGGCTACAGAAGCTCTGAAAAGAAATTAATAGAAAGTCCTATGGAACTTTCATGGGACATATCCTTTGAAGGTTTTTTGCAACACCTAATTACTCCATATTTTCATAATCTCACTGAACCTGGAAAATCCCCAAATGGATATCAGAGTGAAAATAAGGTTTAATTTTCATCTGGAAACGCTGTAACACAATGGAAGTATAATCCGATTCGTGGTATAATTTAAAGTGTTCGCGAAATCTCCAACATTTTCTTTTTCTGGAGAATTTCATTTACTAATGCTTTGTTACCATTGCTGGCGAAGAGTTCTAGGACTGAGAAACATTTCTCGAGCATTTTTTTAACGCGAAATTATATGAGAAAGTAATTCTGGCCCTCGGTAAATAACAATCAACATAACACTTCAGAAACCAATTTCAAGAGTACTCTTTATATACACGTAGATAACTCATGAATAAACATACTAATGAAAGATTCACCGCGTGTTGAAAACTCACAAAAACCGCCAATTCTAACTTATCATTCGTGTGTATGTTATCAAGTTTCTGCCGTTACAGAATGAAATAACTAGGCTATAGAAAGCTCTGAAAAGAAATTAATAGAAAGTCCTTATAATGGAACTTTCATGGAACATATCCTTTGAAGGTTTTTTGCAACACCTAATTACTCCATATTTTCATAATCTCACTGAACCTGAAAAATCCCAAAATGGATATCAGAGTGAAAATAAGGTTAATTTTCATCTGGAAATTCTGTAACACAATGGAAGCATAATCCGATTCGTGTATAAATTACAGTGTTCGCGAAATCTCCAACATTCTCCTTTTGCTGGAGAATTTCATTTACTAATGCTTTGTTACCATTGCTGGCGAAGACTTCTAGGACTGAGAAACATATCTCGAGCATTTTGTCAACTCGAAATTATATGAGAAAGTAATTCTGAGTCTCGGTAAATTACAATCAACACAACACTTCAGAAACCAATTTCCAAAGTCCTCTTTATGTACACGTAGATAACTCATGAATATACGTATCTACTAATGAAAGATTCATCGCGTGTTGGAAACTCACAAAAACCGCCAATTCCAACTTGTCGTCCGTGTGTATGTTATCAAGTTTCTGCCGTTACATGATGAAATAACCAGGCTACAGAAAGCTCTGAAAAGAAATTAATAGAAAGTCCTTATAATGGAACTTTCATGGAACATATCCTTTGAAGGTTTTTTGCAACACCTAATTACTCCATATTTTCATAATCTTACTGAACCTGAAAAATCCCAAAATGGATATCAGAGTGAAAATAAGGTTTAATTTTCATCTGGAAACGCTGTAACACAATGGAAGTATAATCCGATTCGTGGTATAAATAAAAGTGTTCGCGAAATCTCCAACATTCTCCTTTTGCTGGAGAATTTCATTTACTTATGCTCTGTTACCATTGCTGGCGAAGAGTTCTAGGACTGAGAAACATTTCTCGAGCATTTTGTTAACGCCAAATTATATGAGAAAGTAATTCTGGCACACAGTATATAACAACAAACATAACACTTCGAAAACCAATTTCAAGAGTACTCTTTATGTACATGTAGATAACTAATAAATATACGTACTAATGAAAGATTCACTGCGTGTTGGAATCTCACAAAAACCGCCAATTTCAACTTGTGGTTCGTGTGCATGTTATAAAATTTCTGCCGGTTCAGTATGAAATAACTAGGCTACAGAAAGCTGTGAAAAGAAATTAATAGAAAGTCCTCATAATGAAACTTTCATGGAACATATCCTTTGAAGATTTTTGCAACACCTAATTACTCCATATTTTCATAATCTCACTGAACCTGAAAAATCCCAAAATGGATATCAGAGTGAAAATAAGGTTTAATTTTCATCTGGAAATGCTGTAACACAATGGAAGTATAATCCGATTCATGGTATAAATTAAAGTGTTCGCGAAATCTCCAACATTTTCCTTTTGCTGGAGAATTTCATTTACTAATGCCTTGTTACCATTGCTGGCGAAGAGTTCTAGGACTGAGAAACATTTCTCGAGCATTTTGTTAACGCCAAATTATATGAGAAAGTAATTTTGGCTCGGTAAATAACAATCAACATAACACTTCAGAAACCAATTTCGTAAATGTAGAAAAAATTTGTTGAAACCCGTTGAGGTGATTTGAATGAAATTATCGCGGTCTAGAAAGGAGTCTGTTTTAGATGGGACGGCTCTAGGAGGTTGGCCACTTCCTCTAACAGCTAAAGTTAGAGATGGCAGTTAGCAACACAGCAATGATTAAACGTCCCATTTCCTTTCAGCTTGATTTACCCTTTGGAGAGCTTTCGTGAGGTAAAAAATGGTTTAATAAATGCAAAGAGTAAGTGAAGAGTTATTTTCCAGAGAAATTTTCTGACTTCATTGATAGACAGCTATATGTATAAAGTTCTTAATTAAATATATCAGTTATTCTAAATAACAATTCTCTCCATAAAATATCAATGAGAAAATAGTGAGTTCAGTCATCTCTCAAAAGGAAATTTCTAAATTTTTCGTCGAGCTCAAAATAAGAGGTGGTTTTAAAGTTTACGAAATTAATCAATAATGCCCCATTTTATTATTCAATTGTGCTATTGTCATGGGCTTCCGAACATAAACTACCTTTTCGAAAGCAATACGAGTAATGTTAAAATTCTACTGGAACATAGAAACATAGACATTAGATAATCAACTATTAATCGCTAGATCAATAACCTAATTGATTGAATAACTATTATTCTTGACACAAGGTGCTCTGACATCGGAGTATTATTATTGACAAATACAAAAGTCAACAGAATGCTTGCATGTTTTCATCAATGGAAAAACTGTTTCCGTCTTCCTCGAAATAAAAGGTGAATTCAATGTGTACGAAACTGAAAATTAATTATCTGTTTTCTGTTCAATTTATGCTATTTTGATGTACATTTGTCATGGACAACCAACCACAAAGCATTCAGAAGCAATACGATCAATGTCAAAACTCTACTGGATTATAGAAACATAGAAACTTATTATTATTTATTATTATATTCATAATGAGGTCGTAATGAATTCGTTTATAAATCTAGCGAATAACTGTCTCGATCTATTAACGGTATATCCTGATCATTAATCGCTGCAATCAATAACCTAGTTGATAAAATAATAATTTCTGTTCTGTTTTCGATATCACTATACTAATGCGGGTTGACATAATCTTTTGCTTGGGATTTCATCTTCGTATTTTCTATCATACGCAGAAATGTATGGAGCATTTTACACACATCTCGCTAGTACAGAGGAATATACATTTAATCTATTGTGACAAATTTTTCATCGAATTGGTTTAGCTGATTTTCATTTGTTCACTTTCTATGATTCTTTCATTCACTGCGTTTCTACTCGAGCAGTATAATACTTTCGAAATTTCTCTACAGTATCCTAGGCCAGCCCTGACTCTATTAGTCTTAAGAATCTCTCCTCGTCCACTTTTACAATAATTAGATTTAGTTTTCGACCCTCAAGAACTCGGCTGACAGATCTGGGCGCCTATATAAATCAATGTTATAAAAGGTGACCTTTTTTCCTTTCAATGAAATCAGGTTCCATGAAAGAATGGCTTCGGGAGAGGAACTCGTCGACATAATTCAACACTGCTTTCACCACTTTGTTCCATCGAATCCAATCTGATATAGTTTTATGTTTCGATAGCCCACATCTTTGGAAAAAAATAGGTGGAGGTTTCAAGATTCAGTGAAAATGCCTCAAGGGTACCGACAGCTCATATTTGAAATATCAAACAAATAACAGAAGGATTCAAATAAATGTTCATGTAAAGCTTCACATACAGGGTTTTCCTTTTAAGTTGGCCTATTAGACTTTTTTCTATGATATCAATGATCATCGAACACTTTTTATGATTTGAACCATAGAATGTACTTCAACAATTCACGCCATAATCATAGAACCATTTCATCGTAAACAGGACCATAGATCATGAACTATAAAACTGAAAATTTCAGTATTTTTCATCTCATTCGAAAACTATCCAAAATAAATAATTAGTGTAAAAGGGAGACTGCCATTCATTTTTCATTTCGAATCGAATGCTGTAAAATAAATATGGGGTTACCATTTGAAAATCTCGAAATATTTCAATTTTGAATTTCACATTTTCGGAGCAATATCTTCGAAAAACCTTACGATGTATCAAAATACTGAATATACCACATGAATGCATGGAGTCTTACTATGAGACTGCTGAGTTGGTTTCGTTCGCATAAAAATAATCGAGATATTGCATTTCCAAACTGGCAATGCAAATGTCAAAAGTTTCAGGAATTTGTTAATAACTTGGCAACAGTGCATACCAGAGAAATTTTTTTTAGTGAGTTATACTGCGAATGTGGTATTGAATCGATACATATTTAAATGAAAAGATAGGTAGTTCCATTTGAAATAAGAAAGTAGATATGCGTTTGAGATAGAGGTGGCAACACTGTCGACTTGAAAATATTTAAGGCGAAGAGTTCCTTCACCCTCAAGGCTGCACCTAAAATTTCAGAACGAAATATTCACTAGTTCTCCTAAAACGTCTAATAGGCCAACTTAAAAGGAAAACCCTGTATACTTACTTAGTTAGTTTGGTACCGGCGCTTTCGCCATTTTGTTATCCTTTATAATGGGAGCAAATTTAATGTAATACGGGATGTGTTATTGAGTTAATTTCAAGAGATGTATGACTTTTATGTTGTGATTTTATGTAGTAGTTGCTTGACCAGCATATATCATCTTTCAAACATAATCTGTAATTTGAAAACTCTGTAAGTATTCAAAATTTGTATTATCATCTTGACACGCTGTCAAAATCATGAATGCAAGAACATCATTTTGTGGAATTCATGTTATATAACCGAAATATTTAATTTCTGAAAAACTTTTTTTTGGTTTTCACTCCCAGTCACTGAAACATAAATAATAAAAAAAAATTATGATCACAAATCACTGATCATGTATGTTCAACTAGCGGAGATCATATGATGAACTGAAACAACACAAAGATCCTAATGACGGAACCTGATAATTATAAAAGAAGAATTAGGGAATCTTTATGTATTTTGTTATGGATGAAGTAGATAATTTGGCTAATTGTTCTGTTGGAATAGATCGTATTTGAATTGATTAATTAAAGAGAAGAATGACATCAGGAAATTTCAAAATTAAATAAATCAACATCTCTATGTGTTGACAACTTTCAATGTCCATTAGACTGCAAACGAAAAAACACACCATTCCGAAGATTTAACAAGTTTGTCTAAAGAAGATGTCTGATATAGACACCGAAACGTTACATTATCCTTTTCATTTATTTCCTTTTTTAGTTTTACTATTAGGCAACAATTTTTTCAAAACCAATTTGCTCCTGACAAATTGGTGCAAGATTTTTCGCAGAAGCATTTCATCTTAATTAAAAAATTTCGAATTATTTCTGTTTCAGCGACTGGGAGTGAAAATCTAAAAAGTTTTTTAGAAATGCAGAATCCTCCCAGATTATATTTTAATCAACATCAAAATATTTCAGTTCAAAATGTCGTCAAAATCACAGCGACGAACTCGAATATAAAAACGAACAGTCCATATTTTTATCGAGGAGGAAAATGAAATGAAACATCATGAAATAATTATCCCAGTACTTTTACGCTCAGTTATTTTCACCGGCGGGCATGAAATTTCCTCTCCGATCATTTATTCAACACCCAAGTAGCGAATTAACAATTTATAGTCACTACAGCAAAAAAGGCCTCCATTATTAATCACTTCCTGTAATACGCTACAATTTTCATCCAGGATGAATTGGTGCTTTCCGAAGAACATATAACTCCATATATAACCTAGAACAAATAGCAATGACCATTTCATTATTTCGTGAAATCGGGGTATAACGTATTAAATTTCTACGTTGCTTCTCTATTCACTGTTTCCATTGTTGAATCTAGATTAACGCTTTGTTCTATAAATCACATGGCAATTGTGTTGCTGAGAGGAAATAGGAAGGTTCAAAGGTTTTCAGATTGGAAATATCGTTCTGTATCTATATTTGTGAGTGTGAATGTGCGGAAATATCTAGAAGTTCCCCTTTCTCCCCTTTCAATGAAATCAGGTTCCATGAAAGAATGGCTTCGGGAGAGGAACTCGTCGACGTAATTCAACACTGCTTTCACCACTTTGTTCCATCGAATCCCAATCTGATATAGTTTTATGCTTCGATAGCCTACATCTTTTGAAAAAGCAGCGAAAAAATAGGTGGAGGTTTCAAGATTGAGTGAAAATACCTCAAGGGTACGGACAATTCACACTTGATATATCAAACAAATAACAGAAGGATTCAAATAGATGTTATGAAAGCTTTACGTACATTTTGGTACCGGCGCATTCGCCATTTTGTTATCCTTTATATTAGACGCAAAATTAATGTAATACGGTATGTGTTATTGATTTAGTTTCAAAAAAGATGTATGACGTTTGTGTTGTGATATTATGTGGTAGTTGCTTGACCAGCATACATCATCTTTTAAACATAATCTGAAATCTGAAAACTCTGTAAGTATTCAAAATTTATATTATGATCTTGACACACTGACAAAATCATGAGTACAAGAAAATAATTTGTTGAATCCATATAATATAACCAAAATAATTCATTTCTAAGAAATTTTTTATGTTTTCACTCCCAGTCGCTGAAACAGAAATAATAAAAAATTCCAATTAAAATGAAATGCTCCTACGAAAATCTTTGCACTAATTTGTCAGGCGCAAATTCGGTTCGAAAAAATTGTTTGGCTAACAGTAAAACTAAAAATGAAATAAATGAAAAGGATAATGGAACGTTTCGGTGTCTATATCGCGATTTTTCAACGATACATCGGAGCAAACAATGAACAACCTTTCAGTATTAGACGCATGATCATGTATGTTCAAATAGCAGAGATCATATGTTGAACTGGGACAACACGAAGATCCTAATGATGAAACCTGATAATTATAAAATGAAAATTTTGGAAACCACATGTATTTTGTTAGATGTAGTAGATAATTTGGCTAATTGTTCTGTTGGAATAGATCGTATTTGGATTGATTCATTGAAGAAAGAAATGACTTCAAGAAATTTCAAAATAAAATAAATCAACATAACTATGTGTTGACAACTTTCAATATCAATTAGACAGCAAATGAAAAAACACACAAGATTTTACAAGTTTGTCTGAAGAAAGTGTCTGATATAGTTACAATATCCTTTTCATTTATTTCCTTTTTAAGTTTTACTGTAAGGCAACAATTTTTTCAACACTAATTCATTCCTGACAAATTAGTGCAAAGATTTTCGCAGAAGCATTTCATCTCAATTAAAAAATTTCGAAGTATTTCCGTTTCAGCGACTGGGAGTGAAAACCTAAAAAGTTTTTTCAGAAATGCAGAATCCTCCCAGATTATATTTCAATCGAAATCAAAATTTCAGTGCAAAGTTTATTCATAATGTCGTCAAAATCACAGCAACGAACTCGAATATAAAAACGAACCGTCCATATTTTTTATCGAGGAAAATGAAATGAAACATCATGAAATAATTATCCCAGTTCTTTTACGCTCAGTTATTTTCACCGGCGGGCATGAAATTTCCTCTCCAATCATTTATTCAACACCCAAGTAGCGAATTAACAATTTATAGTCACTACAGCAAAAAGGCCTCCATTATTAATCACTTCCTGTATTACGCTACAATTTCATCCAGGATGAATTGGTGCTTTCCGAAGAACATATAACTCCATATATAACCTAGAACAAATAGCAGTGACCATTTCATTATTTCGTGAAATCGGGGTATAACGTATTAAATTTCTACGTTGCTTCTCTATTCACTGTTTCCATTGTTGAATCTAGATTAACGCTTTGTTCTATAAATCACATGGCAATTGTGTTGCTGAGGAAATAGGAAGGTTCAAAGGTTTTCAGATTGGAAATATCGTTCTGTATCTATATTTGTGAGTGTGAAAGTGCGGAAATATCTAGCAGTTCCCCTTTCTTTTGTGTGACCAATCGATTTCATATGTTCACTTGCTGAATTTATTTATTGTTTTCATGGTTAGTTGATCTTACAGAAAATTAAAAAACAACCCTGAGCATGATCTTTTGAACGCTCGGTTATTGGTGGAGCAATAAGACTATCACCTCAAAATTTTAAATAGGACTGATAGATTTCGACTCCACTGATGAATAAAATCCACTTGCAACTTCTGATTTATTTCTAGGAGTTGAGGAGCCAATGTTTCATACCTATAAGGTTTCAATTTTGATTGTACGAGGAACCATCCGTTTTTTATTACCTTCAGAACTGGGTTTTCAGCAATCAAAAAGATCTTGGCGAATTTAATAGCAGGTTACAAATTAGCGAATGCCTCTTTCACAATCATACTCCTAATGTCCCAAATGAAAAAATTTCCAGAAGAATTAATTTACAATGTCTCGTGTTTTTATACTGAATGTTGTTATCTCACAGAATTTACAGTTTATAGATTTATTTTTGAATGAAGATATACAGGTTTGGAAATTCACATCTGAAACATACGGTATACAATGTGTTGTGTAATATAAATTTTTTTGTTTATTGATTCACTAGTTTTCAATTTGAATTCATTTCATTAGTATTTGCACTGGACAGCCTGTATATTCTCAGTTACCTGGAACTGATATCTGCTGTGCCTGCGCAATTCAACAAATTTGAACAATATGTGAGTGTCTAAGAACAACCTCCGACTATTTCTCTTATCGCTACCGCTAATTTTCTAAATTGTATTTTCTGCTATTTTATATTTTTTCTTATTTTGAATAAAACTTGTGTTCCGCTATTTTAAGTGAACAACGCTATTTTTTGTGAAAGAGACACTATTATTGAAGAATTGAAGATCTCCGACCCCGTCCGAGAGTAGGTACTCTCCAGAAGATTGGTCGAAGAATACTGTTGATGAGTCGGTTGTTTTCATTTGCAGCAAGGCCTCCATTATTAATCACTTCCTGTATTACGCTACAATTTTCATCCAGGATGAATTGGTGCTTTCGAAGAACATATAACTCCATATATAACCTAGAACAAATAGCAATGACCATTTCATTATTTCGTGAAATCGAGGTATAACGTATTAATTTTTACGTTGCTTCTCTATTCACTGTTTCCATCGTTGAATCTAGATTAACGCTTTGTTCTATAAATCACATGGCAATTGTGTTGCTGAGGGGAAATAGGAAGGATCAAAGGTTTTCAGATTGGAAATATCGTTCTGTATCTATATTTGTGAGTGTGAATGAGCGGAAATATCTAGCAGTTCCTCTTTCTTTTGTGTGACCGATCGATTCCATATGTTCCTTGCTGAATTTATTTATTGTTTTTATGGTTAGTTGATTATACAGAAAATTTTGAAAAAGCCCTGAGATGGAGATTTTGAGTGCTCCTTTATTGGTGGAGCAATAAGACTACTTCTAAAAAACTTTATAGGTTTTCACTCCCAGTCTCTGAAGCAGAAATAAATAAAGAATTTTTGATTAAGATGAAATGCTCCTGCGAGAATCTTTGCACTCATTTTTCAGGAGCAAATTGGTCTTGAAAAAATTGTTGCCTAACAGTAAAAACTGAAAGAAGGAATAAATGAAAAGGACAATGTAACTTTTCGGTGTCTATATCAGACACCTTTTTCAGACAAACTTGTAAAATCTTCAGAATTGTGTGTTATTTATTTGCAATAAGACTATTACCTCAAAATCTCAAATAGGACTGAAAGATTTCGACTCGACTGATGAATAAAATTCACTTGCAACTTCTGCTTCATTTCTAGGAGTTAAGGAGCCAATGTTTCATACCTACAAGGTTTCAATTTTGACTGTACGAAGAACCATCCGTTTTTTTATTACCTTCAAAACTGGGTTTTCAGCAATCAAAAAGATCTTGGCGAATTTAATAGCAGGTTACAAATTGGCGAATGCTCCATTCACAATCATACTCCTAATGTCCCAACTGGAAAAATTTCCAGAAGAATTAATTTACAATGTCTCGTGTTTTTATATTGAATGTTGTAATCTCACAGAGTTTACAGTTTATAGATTTATTTTCGAGTGAAGATGTACAGGTTTGGAAATTCACATCTGAAACATACGATATACAATGCATCAGACAGAGAATTCTTCCGTACAGTTGCACAGATGAATAGTCGGGATAATGACGTGCTGTAACACACTGAATTCTTATTGCAATATTCTAGTCTTGTCTCTCTCTTATCGTTGAGAGGAGCGTAATTCATTCAGTATGGTAGGCAGTGAATACTTGAATCGAGTATTACGGGCAGCCTGACAAATTAAATAATTTTATACGTGAACTGCAAGTTCCCTACCATACTGGGATAAAAGAGAGACAAGACTAGATTATTGCAATAAGACAACAGAATTCATTCAGTTACAGCACTTGATCATCTCGACTATTCATCTGTGCAACTGGAGGAAGAATTCTCTGTCTGATGCATTGTATATCGTATGTTTTCGATTTGAATTTCCAAATGTGTATGCTGTTAAAGCAACCATTGAGATCTGTTCAACAGTTGAGTTCACTAATATACCAGTTGTTCGAACAAGCTCCTATTTGTACCAAATATACTAAAGTCATGCTCTAGATTGTCCAATTTTTAGTTGCCCATCAATCGCAGCGTTGTTATTTCGATCCATTCAACTGCCACTCCCGATTCGGTCCTCAATGCATCAATTAGAAAACTAAATTGAATCATATTACGAGCAGGTATTCGAGCCATTCCATTCGATACATTCACAAGCTTCGGCGGTTCTCTCTAGCTGCAATCTCTCTCCAGTTCTAATGCCGCAATAAAAGCAATTTTGTTTTGCGCCGAAAGGCATCGAAATTGCAGCGAACGGTTTCGAAAACAACACTTCGGGGTAATGAGACCATTCCACACTTGACCAGCTTCGAATAATCATGTCCGGGGCATTTATATTGTCCCACCCTTCTGTAGAGGAAATCGGAAACTGCCGATGTCCAATTTAAGGTATGGATGGCGGGCATTTACACATCCTGTAGGAGATTCGGAGAGCAATTAATTAAAGTGTGGCTCTACCTTTGGTGGTTTGTCGAGAAGTGCGTTGAGGCTGGAGCAGCAGAATTGGATGAAGGTTTTTGATTGGCGATATATACAGGGTTTTACATAGAAGTATGTCACAACTTGTGGGACCTAATATACGTATAATTTCGAGAAAAAAAAATTCCATATAACCATAGGTCCTCAAAAGCTTAGTTGCGGAGCCTTGGCTTGGTGAATCCTTGATTTTGCCGATGTGGGCTTGAGAAATTCGAAGACTTCATTTTATCGACTCCAACTCTGATGTTTTTTTATATCGATTTGGCCTCTAAAATATTTCGAATGTAGAAATCTATCAGGTTCATATTAAGTGAATATGGAGACCTCTCTTGTGAGGAGAAATCATTGAGTTTATGTCCAATGGTTTAGAATGAATCAGAGTCAAGCCACCTCCTAATGGCAGAAAAAAAATTTGACTTATCTAATGTTTAATAGCAGTAACTTTTGGAACAAAGTGAAACAGTGAATACAAGTTGCATTACGATTTTTGCAAATGGTGAATGCGCTAGTTCCCTCTTAGTTTTGTATAGTCCGTTCACGAAAGTTTGAGTCATAACAATTGGCATATTCTACTGTGTATATTAAAATTTTAGGCTATGTTGTTCATTTTCATGTTAGATTGTAAGCAATGTTGCCAATATAACATAGAGTTCTCTAATAACACGAAGTTCGTCGGACCAGGCTGAGTACATTCGGCAACGTTGACTTTATGTTACGTTATGACAGCTAATATTTCCAACTTGGGATATAATACACAAACGCCTACTATGCGCTCAAACTTTCGTGAACGGGCTATAATTCAACACCTGGGGGGTACTGGCGCATTCGCCATTTTGCAAAAACCGTAATGCCACTTGTATTCACTGTTTCGCTTTTGTTTCAAACGTTACTGCTATAAAAATTTAGATGAGTCAAACTTTTTTCTGTCGTTAGGATGTGCTGTGCAGGAATATCTGACAGAAATAGAGATTCATTCTTCTGGTCAAAATATTGACTCTGATTCAACCAAAAACCATTTGACATAAACTCAATGATCTTGTGTTATGACCAGGAAGGACGAACAACAATCTGCAACAAAGAGTTGTCACAAAAGTAGAAGGACCTCGAACGTTATGGTTCGGGTGATACCATAGGCATACAAAACTTTCGTTAACAGAGCATGGAGGTTTCAAGAAGACTCGACACCGCCCAGAATGCTCTAAAATATAAACAATTTTGAATAAATGTCGTTCATCGCTTCGTTTCCCCACAAGAGAGGGCTCCATATTCACCTTAACTGAACCCGATGGATTTCTATCTTTGAAATATTTTTGAAACCAAATTTTAATCGAAAAACATCAGAGTTTGGAGCCACTGAAATAGTCTTCGAATTTTTCAAATCTACATCGGCAGAATCAAGGATTTCACTAGCCAATGCTTGGCATGTTAAACAATGACAATGTTTCCTCAAACTTCAATATGTTTTATATATTTTCAATGAAAAAAGCCAACATCTATGAAGTAACATCTCTTCGAATTCGTTCGAATTAACGTCCAACAGCCAAAGCCCTAATTATTCCACCCCAGAAAAACGAAAAGAAACCTCTTCACCCCGTTGATCTAAACCCTCAATCTCTCATTCACCCTCAGGGCATCCATCCCCAAATCCAGCCCTGTCTGGCAGAATCAAAAATGTATTACCTCAGGCACATCGCGGGATGAATTCAAATTCGTATAACGGTCACGTTATAACGCTCCATCGATGTGAAATAATGTGAAAACGTAAAACATTTAACCGATCCTTCATAGCTTTTTTCGACGGTTTGGTAGGTCGCTTCGGAACGACGACGTCGTAACTAAATGTAAATGCGACCAACGAATGACGGTAATTTCGTTTTGGGACCTGGATGTTCAATACATATCCGATATGGACGGACAGTTCGATTATGTCAGTGTGCACGTTCGCAGAATACGGATTTGTCCCAGATGATTTCAATGGATGTTTGTTAAGTCCGTATGAGTGAATCAGACATAGACGATGTTATTGCGTGATGCTACTGAAATATAATATTATTATTACAAACATGTTAAGGATATTTCATACTAGAGTAAGTATTGAGCAGATATACATTTGTAGAATAGGTGAAGGTATCAGTCACAAGGAACTATTTATGTAATAATTATTCAGAACAGCAACGTTTGGAAAATTATTCCCTCCCTCAGGCTTGTGAATAAGAAATTACGATGTGAATCATTTGAAGAAATTCAAATTCACTATTCCATTGATATTAGGAACGATAAGTGCTTTTATTATTTATACATTTTTATTTTGCATTTAAGCCGGCCATAGGCATCGTATTTTTCATCTGTTTTCCTCGCCGCGATTCGAACCACCGAGTCGTATCGCCGAACTGTTTTGCCCACACACTTCAGTAAATTCTGCCAGTTATTTTGCTGTCGTTCGCGATTTAGCACGTCATGAAGATGAAACATCTTAGCAGTGGCGGCCGCAGTTTCGGTTCTGAGTAAAAAAGAAAAAAGAAACGAGACGCTAATGATGGCAAATAACCGCCGATTCTCGACGAAATCCCCACACACAGTCGGTATGGCACCGACAACCGATGGACCGTCGTTTCAAAAATCAAGCAACGGCAGATATTTGGATCGACGATACGTACCGACGGTTTTTCGCCACACACATCGTTTTCGGCGCTTTTGTCGGGACGGTTTTAATCGCCGCGATACGAACGAATGAAAATAACGATGTGTATGGCCGGCTTAACATATTAAAATTCTCAGCGTTTCTATGTTTTAGTCGGATTGAATTGAAACATCACTAGTATTGCTTCTGACTACCTACTTCGAATTCGGTTGACCAAGACAATTTCACATTAAAATAGTAGAAATCGAGCAAAAAAATGGATCATTATTGATCAATTTTGTATATGTCGAACACAACCTAGTCTAATGCGGAGCGATGTTTTAACGTATCGACAGGCAAGAGACGAAAAAGAAGAGGATGCGTTGCTATATCGTGCGTCAACGCAACGCAAGAAGACACACTAAGGGCGTTCAATAAGTAGTGAGCCTAACAAAGAAAACCAACGATTTTTTGTCAAATTACTAATTATTCTTCAACATAATCTTCTTTTAGCTGAACAGAATTAGTCCAAAGATTTTCAAACATTTCGTTACATTTTGAGTAGTAAGATTTTCGAAGTATCCAAATATGCTTCAGTTCACCATTTGATCTCATTGTCCGTCTCAAATTTCTTTCCCTGGAACCATCTCTTCAAATTTTGGATCAGATAATAATCGCTTAGGGCTAAATCTGGAGAATACGGTGGATGAGGAAAGCAATTCGAGGTGTAGTTCATTATTTTTGCCATCGTTTTTATTGGTTTGTGAAAGAAGTACAACTTAATCACTGTCCAGTATTCAGCTTCTTCCATTTTTTCAAAAAATCACTAAGGTGGTTTGCGTTTGACACTCAAAACAAATGAATTCTTTTGATAGATTTGGCTCAAACTTTGACATTCAGTGTGTGAAGGATGACAATGTTAAAAATGAATTCGGTTTTTCGTTTCTGGCTCCACCTATTCGAAGGCTCATTATATATCGAACACTCCGGTACAAGGCATCTTAACGCACTAGTGAAACCTCATTCACACAATCAATAATGCTTACGCTTCACCTGTATATTTTCCGTGTAATTGACACGAAAAATTTCCCTTCCATCGACTTGAAAATCTAAAAAGTAACGTCATTTTAAAAGCGTTACTACTAGTAAACGAAAGATGAAATTTTATCACTTCATGGCAACTACTGAAAATCATGAGGGATTTTATACAGGGTCTCTATAAATGATTGTTACAGCGCAGTTGGCTTTGGATATTTTATTAATTTATATTACTCTGTTACGCAGGTTGGGGTGTCGAATTATGTGGCTAGAATTATCAATGTCAAAGACAGATAGAAACAAATATAGAAAGAGATTTGATAAATGTTTCTTTTGCTTAAAAATCAGCAAATTGAAATTAATTCAGATCCAACTACACTGTTACAATCATTTATAAAGACCCCGTATCTGTAGTACCATCTGTCCGTCAGTACGAGAAGTTTTCAGTCGATGTGATTTGTTTCGGCAATTGGGCCAAACTAAACTGCAACTATTGTATTTCAAAATAGCAGGATAATTGCGAGCAATTTCTCATTTCATCCTAATTAAAGGGGCGTTTTGAAATTCCCTTATTGCCTCAGAAATGATTTCGCAGTGCAGCGAGAGTCCGTAATGAACATTTTGATGGTTTTTTCTTATGCAGCCAAGTTTCCGAAAGCCCATGAATCGAAAAACCATCAGATGAAGCGCGAATTTTCAGACATCCATCGTTATATACTGAAAAAAAATCTTTTAATTCCGACTAAACAGCTACAAAAGCCTATCGGAATTATCAACAGGTTATTGTTTTGATCAACCGTTAGCAAGCAGGAACAATTTGAAAACAACTTCCTAATGGACCAATATTCATGCAAAATTAATTCCACACATTTCTTCGATATATTTAAAGGGTCAGCTAGCCCTTATAACTTTTTCATGTTTTTCTAATATTCAATCACATTCTTAAGCATTCAAGAGCGTGATTATCTTCGGTCGTTGTATGACATCGCATAAACTGCGCAGACTAAGGTCGATCCACACATTTCCGTGACGTGACGTACCGTAGAATGACATTCGGTGAAAAAATATATCGGAAAATACAAGTGTCTATTTGAAGCAGAGGAAAAAGACGGAGGCCTATTCAAACATGTCCGATGCATTGATATTCCAGCGATAACGAGGCACGGTTGTCATGATAATATTTCAATTTCGACAAATGTCATATGAGATGTACCTAGTGTCTTCTTTTATTTTCATCTTCCTCCTTCAAAATCAAGATACTCAGAGCAGCAATACATTTCGCAAGACAATAACATCACGTCAGATACTAGCTCCAAATTGAAAAACACTATAGAGCAGACCCAGCAATGGCGGAAAAACACTGACACGGATGACACTGTAAGTTGCTGTGTGGATGGTGAAAAATTCATAACGGATTATACTGAAGCACTGGCAGCAACGTTCCGTCACGTCACGGAAATGTTTGATCTACCTTAATAAGAAAAGGTAAATTTGCTTGGGGCTGGGTCCGAATAAGTATGAAGCCCTATTAATACGTTCGTTGCGTTGCGTTGCGTCGCGTTGCGTTCGTCGCTGCGTCAATGCTGCATAGTCACTCGCTATTTTCAATGGATTAACATACGAGAGCAGGAAGAGAACTTGACTTTTAATCGATATGAGAATTATTTTTCTTCCATCAACTTGGGAATCTAAAGATAACCTGAACTTTTCAGCCGATGTAACATTGTTCCGGCACCTGGGACAGAACCAAACCGGAACTTACAATATTGTATTTCAAAATAGCAGGATAATTGCGAGCCGATTTCTCATTTCAATCCATAATTGGACGGGCGTTTGAAATCCCTTATTGCACTCAGAAATGAATTTCGCAGTGCATCGAACGTCGCCACGGTTCGTAATGAACATTTTCGATGCTCTCTTATGCAGCCAAATCCCCGATGGCTACGAACCGAAAAACCATCAGATGAAGCGCGGATTTGCAGACATCTAGAAAGTACGACGTATGGAAGGAGCTTTGGACGAATCCAGAGCTCGGATATTGAGGGTGGTTGATCCGAAAATTTGCATGTCCCGGTGCATGCGTTATATGAGGGACTTGATATAAGAGTGTTTTTATTACTTTTCGGCTGAAATTCCAGAGAAATTGCGATTTTTTTATTTGGTGTTTCTGATGGGTATATTCATGAGTGAAATTTCAGTCCTAATCTTCGAATGGTAATTATTCAATAAACTAGTTTTTCGATGACAATGTTTAATGGTCGATATAATATAAGGCGCAAGTGAGCGTTTTAATATTTTGAGAATATTAATTTCTGAATGCCTGTTAAGAAGACACAGAGAACTTGCCAAATAAATACGACGAGAAAAAATTTAGCATCAAAATCCTGAAACAGGTCAGTCTTTCAGATATCGATTAAAATATATTCTGGCAGGATTCGGATTTTTCTGAAGAACTTTATAGGTTTTCACTCCCAGACTCTGAAACAGAAATAATTAATAGTTATTTTTGTATCTAGTGCGCGAAATGCTACTTTGGTGATCGAGAACTGATTTTTTAACGAGGCGCAGCCGAGTTAAAAAAAATAGTCGAGATCACCAAAGTATTTCGCGCATGAGATGTAAACAAAATTTTTTCTACAAACGCTTAGCTTAATATGAAAAAAAATATTGAACTGGTTTGAACTGTTTTTCCAAATAAAGTAATTAGATATTATAACTATGGGCAATATATTCTATGTTGAAAGCAACACTCAATGTTAAAGAAAACGTGGATTTCAAGAAATTTGCCAAGTTAAAATATAAAAATCCCATATAGTTTACATGCAGTGTGCGGAGTAAGTATTTCGCACACTACTTCGCGCACGGTGTCATAGTAACAAAGGAAAATGAAAAAAAGGGTCACTTCGCATATTCTTGCCAATGCACGAACCTTGTCATTTTTTGACGTTTGTAGAAAAAATATTTTTAATTCAGATGGAGTCCTTCTGCGAGAATCTTTGACTTATTCGTCAGGAGTAAATTGGTCTTGAAAAAAATATTGCCTAACAGTAAAACTGAGAAGGGAAATAAATGAAAAGGACAATATAACGTAAGACACCTTCTTCAGACAAACTTATAAATGCTTCAGAATAGTTTTCTCATTCGCTGTAAATGAAAACATACAATTCTGAAGATTTTACCAGTTTGTCTAAAGAAGGTGTCTGATATAGACACCGAAACTTTACATTGTCCTTTTCATTCATTTCCTTTTTCAGTTTTACTGTTAGGCAACAATTTTGTCAAGACCAATTTGCTTCTGATAAATAATTGCAAAGATTCTCGCAGGAGCACTTCGTCTGAATTAAACAAATTTTAATTATTTCTGTTTCAGAGACTGGAAGCGAGAACTTATAAAGTTTTTTAGAAATGCAGAATCCTCCCAGAATATATTTCAATCGATATCTGAAAAATTAACCTGTTTCAGGAATTTGATGCTAAATCTTTTTCTTCTGAGAAAATCAATTTGTTCCATAATTTTGACGCGCATTGTATAATGTAAAAGAACCTGAAATCCTAGGGTTTCACCTGGAATATTGTCACTTCGTAGATGCAGACCATGAATCTATTTATCTTCCGTGACGTAAGCAAGGATTTGAATTTCACGTTTCGATGGGCCGGTGATGGAAATGAAGGTTGCCAACTGCGAAAAGGTGAAAGTTTAAGATCTGCCGGAGAGATGGCGCTGACAGTTTGAAGTTTGAATATTTCATTTCACCCCATTCTACAGTGGGATGTTAGATGCTTCTGAATCCTATTTCATCGATAACAGAATATATTAATTTACTCTGTTTTCTGTGCCCTATTTCTTGGGCTGGTATTGAAGGTTGGAGGCAAATGGTTTTATGTTCTGGTAACATTTAGCGTCAGAAAGTTTTTGATATCAGAATATTTCAACCCGAAGCATTGGCTGAAATCTGATGTTAGTTTCATCGTAACGTGGGTATAAAATGAATTTGTACAAGTTATTTCTCCGCTAAAAACCATTTCTTACTAACATTATCTAAAAATTCTTCTTCTGGCAATAGAAAACCAGAAATTGGATATTTTGGAATCGTTGGATGTATACAAACACCAAAATAATTCAATGAAATAGACGGATCTATGGAATTACACACTTTTGGAAATTCCGAAGAAGTGAACTGACGGAAAAATTCAAAAACCTTCTGACACAAATAGTTATTCACCAGTTTGAAAATGTGAAAGTACTAAGAAACTTAGGTCACTATATAACTGTGAATGCATACAAATATCTTGTGTATTAGTAGTTCGATTGATTGAATTACTTATTTTTCATTAATTATTTCTGCATCTAAGAAATTGAAAAATCAACTTTCATTTACAAAGAAGTCAGTGAATCATTATTCTTTGAATCCGAAAGAAAAAGTAGAGAAAGTATAAAGATTTATTGTCTCCTTTGTGTAAGGTGTCTAGGTTTTCTGAACATTAATAACGATATTGATGCTTTCAGTTTGGGCCCATTGTACCTACCAGAATTGGGAATTTGATGGTTTATAACAATGCCTTTATGGATTGAAAGCTTTTGAAAAACAAAAGCTGTCGAATGGAAGTTTTATCGATGCAAAATTGAAAAACACTGTTTTCGAGAGGAAGTAGGAAAGCCAATTAATGAAATAAAGGGCTGCCTGGATCTCTCCCATAACAATTTTTGATTCATTTTATGGTATGATTTTCATTCGGTGTTGAAGTGAAACATTGTTCCAATTGTTTTCATATGTATATTCGTTCAAATTATGATTTAGTGACCATATTTCACCACACAAATATGAATATTCTTCTTCAATCATCACGGTGATGATTAAACAAGACGTCTCGAATAATAAGAGAATATTTTCCTACCTCAACAGTATACATAAATTTGTTACGCTCTTTTTCAGGTTTTTGTTGGAGCGTTTGTGAGAAAAGCAGCTTTTTTCAACTAACATCAAAGTTTGAATATTTTAATCATTTTTGGAATTGAATGGGTAAGTGACTTGTATTTGTTTCATATTGTTTTTGAATACATGATTTTCCCTAGTAAATATTCAACAACTTTTAAAATCCAAGCAGAATCGAAACGTCAACAGTTCAATGAAGTATTTTCAATTGCCTTGCATATAACTCAAGCTAACTACATAAAAATTGATTACCATAAAAACGTCGTTCCAAATACAAAGAACTTCATGCAACCACACTAACCAATTTTATCACTTTATTGTCCACCTATTTCCCATCCCTCACAAGCTCAATAAAAAAAACGCTTACTCTCAAATGGGGGATGTTGCACCATTTATCGCAATGCATCGAGACAGATCTGAAGAAACAACAAGCATTTGTCGGCATTCGACCTGCTGAAATCTAGACAATTTTATGGAAGAGCCCATCCTGCGGGACGAATATCGCTGTTTCCTGCTCCTGCTACGATATAGTAAATCTTTTATCGATACGTGTGAAGCAATATTTGAAGAAAGGCCAGGTATAAACATCCACAATTCGACACGTTCACTGCAAGATGTATCTAGACTAGACGCCTCGAGTCATAAGAGAATATTGGGTCCCATCTCGACAGTATAAATTTGTAACGCCCTTTTTACAGCTCCTTGTAGGACCGTTTGTGAGAAGTTGTTCTGGCTGAAAGGATTTTTGAAATGTTTCCCTTACTTATTAGTATGTCTTTGACAGAAGTTTTCATCTTTATTCCGAAAATGTATAAGATATTTAGTTCTTATTATCACTGTTTAAATCGATGAGAGATGATAACCCAGTGTTATGGGTCTGGAAAATATTCCCTGAATATCTGAGGATCTGAAAGATCATCAAATGGAGAGCCGGAACTGGTTTCATAAACTCTCCTGATTGAAAAGCAGCTTATTCTTTGAACAAATCCTATTATTCAAATAGTACACCCATTATATGTGGAGGCAGAGAGGTTTCTTCTGTGCTCTTGTACCCCGTTTACTTTTTTTAATACTATGGAATACACATGTCATATAACAACCTAACATACCTAACAAAGTATACGAGAAATTCTGTCAATTGCTATATCAAAAGATCTTGTATCATAAAAGCATTATATACAGGTTGTCCCAAGATTTTCCATACCAATATTTCAGCCCTCAAAGAGTTCAAACAAAAAGTATTTCAAATGGCAGCGAAAACTCTATCAGAATCTGCCGTAAAATTCTGTTTCTGATCACCACCCCTACAAAAACTACCGCCGGATATTTCTTGCAAATTGCACTCTTATATTGTTTCTTCTTTGAACTTTACAGTAAAAAATAGGTATTTCATCATAAATTGCAAAATGGCGAATGCGCTACTAACGGGTGGTCCATTTAAAAATTGGAATTAATTTTGCTATAAAAAAAACTGCTCAATATTTTTCAATGGTTGAACATTTATTTAAAAGGTTTGGTTCATGACATTTATTTATGAAAAATAATTTCGGCCAAATGACCACCACGGCTGACTTGGCAGTAGCCTATTCGTTCCACCCATTTTTTAATACATTTTCGATTGTTTGGAGCTCTATTTCACCATAGCAGCTTGAATTTCGGTCTTGAATTGTTTCTGGATTGTTGGCGTAACACTTCTTTCATCTCACCGCTCCCCCCAAAGATAATAATCCAATGGCGTCAGATCGCAGCTTCTTGATGGCCAATTCACATCAGCATTTCTGCTGATTATTCGATTTCCGAAAATGCGGCGTAAAACATCGATTGTGGCGTGTGCTGTATGGCTCGTTGCACCGTCCTGTTGGAACCAAACATCGTCCAAGTCGTCAGCTTCAATTTCTGAAAGAACCAATCGTTCAACATTGCGCGGTAGCGTATAGTTTGAGTAGAAGACTCACCACTTTGGAAATAAGTTTTTAATATTTCCCAACTTTCTTCAAGCGAATAGCGTCCCATTTCGTAAACTTCACACTTTCAACTAAATATTAGTCACGTCAAAAAGAATAGTTGACGTTTATAAAGTCAAATAATCGGTAGTTCAAATTCCAACACTAGATGGACCACCCGTTAGAGGTTTAGTTTACGTGAAATGAAAAAACTGTTTTGAACATATTTTACTTTTTTTTCGTTCGGATTCGTTTGAAGGAAAAAAATAAGGAATACAATTCTAAAAAAATAACTGGAGGTAACTTTTTAGGGATGATAATCAGAAACAAATTCCAATGACAGATTCTGATCGAGTTTTTCCTGCCATTCGAAATACTATTCGTTTGAACTTTCTACCTTGTCTGAAGAAATCGAATTAGTGCTGCCATTCAATCAGATCTATAGTCCGTTCACGAAAATTGGAGCGCATAGTAGGCGTTTATTTATTTATCTGAATTTGGCAGTATTTCTATCATAACGTAAAATAAAGTCAACGTTGCCGAATGTACCCGGCCTCGTCCGACGAGCTTCGGAGTTATCAGAGAACTCTATGTTATATCTACAACATCAATCTGACAAGAAAATAAACAACATAACCTAAAATTTCCATATACACAGTGGAATATGCCGAATTGCATGGCCAACCGATCAAACTTTCGTGAACGGATTATATCTGAACCCATTATTCTTCGAAAATCTTAAATCTGCAGAATCATCGTGAGCCGATGCGAAAAAACAAATCATAGAATCGCCTCTTGGATGGGCGTATACTAACCGTCAATAATAAAAACTTTCAGGCCCGTCATGGGAATTGGCCACATAAATTTCTTCCAAAACTATTTTTCAGACACTCACACACTTTCATTGCTGTAATCCCAGCCTGTTAGCAATATAAAAACGTCATAAATCCGTGACCGAACTGAAAATTATATGAAATATTTTTTGAAAATCTTCTCAGGCTGGTAAACTTCTCACGAACGGTTCTACAAGGAGTTGTAAAAAGAGCGTTACAAATTATACTGTCGGTTTGGGACCTAATATTCTCTTGTGACTTGAACCGTCTAGTCTAGATAAATTTTACAGTTACGACTGCATATTCGTTGTATTTGATCTTTATTTGAACGTATACAGGCTGCTCCTAATCAACCCTAAGATATAGGGAAAAATGAGAAGCACATTACGATATTTTTCTGTTTTCGAGTTATAAGCCAAAATTATTGACATTAGTTCATTCTGTTATTCAACTTCCATTGCTATTGAGCTATTTTTGGAAGTTCATCATCTTTTCATTTCATACTGAAGTCACTTTGAACAATAGTACCTTTTTCTTAGCTTAATTTCAAGGTATCCAAATTTGTTTTTTTAGCACCTTATCATACCGAGTGTTAAAAATGTAAGCATTAAAATGTACAACCCAGTTCGCCCTGGTAAACTGAACAAGCTAATTGAAATTTGAGTGCTGTGAATTAAGAGGTCCTTATACTATTAATCATATCAAATTTTCATCAAATAATATCGAGTAGTTTGAAACTTATTCCACTAAAATGGATTCCCAGTGGCGTCATTTAGGAGGTCGTATTTTCGTAGGGAGGGCCGCTAGAAAAAAAAATTGGAACTTGTCATCTTAATTTTTAATGTTTTATCTGAATCCGAGAGATTTCCCACATTTTCCGGGACACCCTGTATATGATCGGTTTGAGGAAATATCTTATTTTGCGCGATGGATAAACGACCTTATCGAATTTTTTTTCACGAAACCAAATCTAGAATAGCGAGCCCGCATTTTTTCCATCGGGATTTATGCCGATTTAACTGGAAACAGAGAACGATGAAGCTTTTCCCAGGATCCTGGTGTAGAAAGGTGAAATCATCACGAATTTTTTGGACTGAGTAAGTCCAGGTCTGTTTCTCCAGAGGGTTATTCTGTTATTCAACTCCTATTACTGGTCCGCTGCCTTATATTGATCTATACCAAACCCACCGAAAGGCTCAGTTCCAGCAGGTGTTCTTCTTCTTCTTTGTGAGGTGCCTTTCCGGCTGAACTGAGGCCTAGTGGCTCATTGTTCACCCGCATCGTTCTATAGAGACTCAGCTCCTCAGACACGAAGACAGAAATGTCGCGATCCTGCCAGGAGTGGTCCCTCTCACCATAGGAATAGAAGGTGTTGGATTTCCTAGGTTCCCACATTTGAACAAAATTTCTCAACGTTTCATCAGTACTCTCTGCACCACCGGCATAGGGAGCAGCTCGTCAATCCCATTCTCTTCAAATGTTTGTTAAACAGGTGACCAGTCAGTGCACCAGTCACCAGACCGAGTTGTTTCCTCTCAGCAACAGAAGTCTATTGACCTAAGGTCGCGAGGACGGTCTCTCAATGATAATCCTCGACCACCTCAGGCCCACCCCTGCGCTCCATTCCGAGGAAATTCCCTTTCAGCCAGTTCCTGAAGAAACTTCTGACAGATGTACGACAGATTGGTAGCGCAGGCTCCGGACCAACAAATGCTAATCTGGCTCCCCGCCTAGCCAGTTCATCTGCCTTGACGTTACCAGGTATATCCGCATGAGCCGGACACCAGATTACTTTCAAAAAGTTATCAGAGCCCAGCCTATGCAGAGTTTTCCTGCATTCTTCTACCAAAAGAGAGTCAACTCTAACATCAGATAGAGATTTCAGAGTTCCCTGGCTGTCGCAACATATGTAAATGTGCTGGCCAGAGTATCCCCTGCGAATATTTTCTAGTGCGTCGGCGCTAGCAGGTGTTAACTTTGATGCACTTTGTGCAAGTTCAAGAGCTTTTCTGTTTCCTTCATTACCGCATTATTTTTCGAATTTGGATCGGACAAATTTTGATATCTGTTATTTTGAATAGAATTATTTCAATGAAAATTATATATGATTGGTTTGAGCGTCTAATTTTGAGTATTTTCCACTGAAAAAAATGAAGTTAAAGATTCTACTCCAATTTTCTTCACACGGTCAGATATTTGTCTAGGACTAGCTACCTGTCAACTACTCTTGACTTCACCTTAGCCCTAATTCTTTCGATTTCCTTTTTCCACCGTTCCAATTTACCTCTGCGCGACGAATGAACCAACCTTATCGAATTTTTTTCGCGAACCAAATCTAGAATAGCGGTCCCGCATTTTTTCCATCGGGATTTATGCCGATTTAACGGGAAACAGAGAACGATGGAGCTTTTTCCCTTTCAGCATAACAGCGGCTGGTTGTGATCTCATGGATTTGGTTTGATATATTTCCATATGCGTTCAACCTCGCGAACTCCTCGAGGGGCCATAAATGACACGAGAAGTAGCTAAAAAAGCGTGTCTGTGTCGTTGGCTGAATGCATTCGCTCAACTTCTGATCCTGGCAAAAATTTATTCGCTTCCCATAGACGACGAATTGCTTCGAGGGGTGTTCGGAGGCTTAGAAAATGAGCTCCAGGTCACCAGGTGAGCTTCATGACTCTGGTTTTAAATTCGAAGAAAATGAACACTATGAATTTCTTAGGAGACTTATTCGAAACCTTAAATTTTCTAGGTACACAGACAGCCAATATCTTGGTTCTCAGCCAAGGTAGATGGTTCAAAAATAGGTTATTCAAATGGTATCAGAATTCTGTTACTAATCACCATCCCTAAAATCGACTGCTTAATATTTTTATTTTTTTTAAATTGCAATTTGCTGCTAAGCATTTTCGAACATTTGTTTGTATTTTAAATTGAAATGACAATAAATTTTAGATGTTTGAAGGTGTTATTTGTTTATTGTCTGTATTGAATATCTTGGAACGCCAAAAATATTTCACCATCAATCGTAAAAATGATTGTTGTGACACAATTCCTAAATATTATCTTAAAAGTTTGAATTCATGTATGATTCCTTCGATATTCGAAAAAAATTAAGGAAATCCCTGAGCAGCTTTTGGGCGCTCTTTTTTTGGTGGAGCAATAAGACTTTTCCCCTAATTTTATATGAGATTGATACCCAATGTATAAATGCAGAATCTCAGCACAATCGGAATTATATTCCGGAAATTATTTAAAAAATCAAATATGCAAAAAATAAATAATTACAAAAATTAAATTCCATGGTTGCGTTCCTCTCAAAATTTTGTATGAACATTCAGTATATCAGTCTTCATTCACAAGAAAAATTTTACTCGAATCGGATATCCTATTATGGGAATATAAAAACTCTTCTTTTCAATATTCAGATTGATTTTTGATGATTCTGTTTCCAAATTGGCCAAAAATTCTCCATGAACATTCAGTGTATCAATCTTTATCCATAAAATAAATTTCAACTGAATCGGATACTTTTTTATGGCAATATGAATCTTCTTTTTTTTAATATTCCAATTCAGTTTTCTATGGTTTTTTTCACACTATGGCTACCCAATTTTGCATGAACCTTATTATGAGGATCTTGCGTATCGCAAATTTCATTCATTTAGATGAGTTTCGTTTTGTCTGAGATATTAAGGAACAAAATTCTGAATGACCATATTTTAATGGAACACCCTCTACGATTTGGCTAGTTATGAACTTAACCGAGCCATTTGGGAACCAAACTCACCCTGAAAATTTCAAGTCTCTAGGACAATATCTTCGACTGTTATTGTGCTCATTTTCAAATTATTTGAGTTTTTCTTTTTACCCCATTCTCTGATTTCTTGAAGGAAAATACAAAAATTATGTGGTTGACTGAACTCTGCTCCAAAACTTGGGAAAATTAAAATCATTATATATTAACAAAGGGAATTCATTTTTCAAATATAGTATATTATATTATAAGGATTAAAAGTGCATCTTTTTTTTTACGAGCAAATGCAAAATTGCGAATTAAAATAGGCACTTTTAGTCCGAATAGTATATACTATTTTTTCTCCACCAAGTCAAAATTACAATAAAATTGGTTTTAGTGAAAAATCGTTCATAATTTGGTTATGAATTTGAACACAGAATCATGACAGTGATTGTCAAGTAGACTTCAAATGCATTTACTTCTAATCCAAGGATTAAAAGTAGCGTTTTTAATCCTAGGATTAAAGTTTTGCTAAGTAACGAGTGAATTTTTTGTACGGTAAGGAATTTATGACTTTTGCACTTGAAAATAGTACAAAAATGTCAACATTTTTGTGATGGTTGGAGAAAATAGTTATTTTTGTATTAAGTGCGTAAAATGAGTGTTTTTTTCATGGCACATGAGAGTGTCAATTTTGGCCGAGAACCGCAGGTCGAGGCCAAAAATTCACTCGAATGTGCCATGAAAACACGAATTTATACGCACGAAATACAAACAACATTTTTTGTACAACTGTGAATGTGAATTTACATCGTCTGAAATACGTATAATCATTGAAGATAATGCTTTCAGTACAATATTTGAATGAATCCAGTGATCTTTCTGTGTCGTAACTATAGAAAACAGTTTGTTGAAATTGTTTGAATCTTTGACAGTATTTGCTCGTAGTTGTTTCAATTTCGAATTATTTTAAAGAAGATGAATCTTGAACATGATATTGGTAGTGATACCCCCGCCCGCAGATATGGCTGAAGAAGCAAATACAATTGTATCTTATATGTTACCAGCCAAATCAAAGCTAATATGAGAAAACATATACCCATTTCGAGAATGGCGCAACAAGAACAACGTAAAAAAGGTTTCTGAAAACGTGCTCACATGCTATTTCGAGGAAAAATAAAAAAAATTTTAAACCTTCCAAGTTATGGAGCTCAATGTTAAAAAAAACATCGAATGTCAAGGAAATATTGATATAAGGAATTTTTCAAAATTGGTCCCGCTTATTAAGAACAAAAGCGAGGAAAGAAATCTAAAGTGTTATGGAGGGATAATATCAATAAATTTCTCAGAGATGCTGATGACGAAACTAATTTACTTTATAAGGTACAGATACATCAAATTTTGTGAAATTTGTTGTAATTAAATATTCCTTATTTTTAAGTTGTTCTAATTTTAGTTATCAGCAGTGAAAAAAGACTTTTTTTAACGGTGAAAACAAGACTTTTTTTAACGGTGAAAAAAAGTAATATTTTACGCATCCATAGTGATGAAGAAAAGTCAGTTTTTTTGACAGTTGTACAAAAAAGAAATTTGTGTCTGTTAAAAAACGACCCATGTCAATATGTCAATCATTTTTCTAGACTTAACTATGAATACATTCTATAAAATTCTTTTTTTTCATTCCATAACAATAAATCGAAAATTCACAATTTAATATACATTATAATTTCACTTTTGGAGAGGGATGTTTTCACCCTTTCAAACAATCAGGTTTCACTGAAGTAGATGAAAGACCCAAAATTTGAGCGTATTGTTCGGTAGTCGACCGAATTTTATAAACCGTGATATGATGTGGGATTACATGGGAATGGATTTCGCGAAATAGAATATTAAGTGCTGCGAAAACGGTCCATTGTGGTAACAACCGATTCGAATGTATTTCAGGAACATTTCACGACCAACTCCACCATCTCCCCATTTTGTGCTTTCAAAACGCGTACTGTTACCAAGTATTCTTTTTTGTGATATTCCGAGCATAGAAGTTGGGGGAAAATGAATGAAAATGAGAGAACCATGGAGGTAGCGATACATCAAAAGCTTTCCAAGTACTGCTGCATTAAAAAAATTAACATCAGACACTGGAAGTGAAATTTTCCATTACCGCATAGCAATTTTGCGATGAAACAGTTTTTTGGAACCATAATGAATTATTCAACGCCATTATTGTACAATGAAAATTGCCAATGAATCGATATATTTATTTTTGAACGAAAATACCACATTTTTGGTAGATTCGGTAGATATACTGTTCAATACAACAGGAACTTGGAGGATTTCCAAATTGTTCATCATAATTCGAAGAAAAGACCAATGAGAGTTCACTCACTAGCTGCATGTGCATTCATTTTGGAAAAAGCATAATTCAAAGTTGGATTTGAGAGCATAAATTCAATTCTCTCGTTCAAATCTTATATTATTGTTTCTAGAAAAGATTTCACTTCCAGACTCTGAAACAGAAATAATTAAAATATTTTTAATTAAGATGAAATGCTTCTGTGTAAACCCTTGCACTAATTTGTCAGGAGCAAATTGAAATTTGAAGAAATTGTTGCGTCACAGTAAAACTGAAAAAGGAAATAAATGAAAATGATAACGTAACGTTTCGGTGTCTAAAGCAGACTCCTTCTTTCTTAATTGAAAATTTTAATTATTTCTGTGATACTGAAAACCTCAAAAAAGTTTTCTAGGAATGCAGAATCCTTCCAGATTACATTTTAATTTATATTGACCCCTAAGGCCAACTATAAAGGTATAAGCGACTTGAAATATTCATTAGATCCTTCATATTCTTTGTTACACTTTCGAGTTAAAACTCGAATAATGCAAAGTTAGAAACGACTTGAAATATTCATTAGAAACTAGCGGACCCAACAGACGTTGTTCGGCATACACAAAAATTCAATCAATTCAATCCAGCCATTTAGTTGCAGAATAGATGAATAACCTTGATAACGACTACAGCGCCATCTGTTCATCTGATTTGTGATCATAAACATACGGGCATCAGGTAATCCAAAATACATTCATACATCATAGGTTTAAAATTTTTTGAATATGGCATAAGTAAAAAATTGTTGTATTATATGTTAATTCATACGTTATTTCTGATTGAAATTTTAAATTTTCGATTCACTCGATGTAACTTCACTTTTTGTCTAAATGACAAAATCATTACAACCTATAAATACATATTCTATGACTGCTTGATTGGTCGTAAGAAAAAGGAAAGCTTTTTATTTTTTTCTGAACAATTGTTTGAAAATATTTTGTTGTGTAAACCTTGCCCTAGCAATTATGAACACAACAAAAAAATAATTATCCAATTGGGTGCAGCCGTTTGAAAGATATTGCATTTTGACGGTAACCATATTTTTATTTGTATTAATATAGAAAATTTCAGATTCTTTGCCACACTATTTATTATGAATTCGAACAATGTCAAGAAAGGTCGTACAAGATAGCAAATGCGTTGAAATCCCTTTAATTCACTTTCAAAATATGAGGCTATCGTAAATATTGGTATATTGATGTAGAAAAAACTGAAACTCCACAGAATTAACAAATATGTTCTTATAACTATGGCAAAAAATCGAAGCATGGACAGAATAAGCTCAACTGAATTATATTCCAACAACTCTACAAGTAGGATAGTTATGGAAATCATACGATATTACTTTTCGTTATTTCGTTATATAATCACCAAAATCAAAAACTTGGAATGACATACAACAAACATAATACATATGCGTCTTGTTTTCCAACTTGAAACTGGTTAGTTATACCCAAACCATCTCATATATGTAAGATCAATCAGTAAACCACCCACAACAACCATTTTTTCGTAGTTTAAATCTGCGTGAAACCTAATTTCCATCGCTATCTTTGTACGTCACTCGCATATTCATCTCCAAACTTTCCGTGTATTTCATCTTCATCATTTATGGTGATTTCCGAACGACTGAAAACCCCTACAGAGTTCCTCGTGTTCTCCTGAAGAGTTCGAATCCCACTTCCGAAATTTCTCAAACTCTTTCGACTGGTAAAAATGTGTTTCGCGTCATTATCGTTCCTTCACGTCTTCATTCGCTTTTTTCCCTGAAAATTCAATGTCGAAAACAGCGCGGCACTTGTAAACTTCTGATTGATAATCAAGTTTGGAGTTCGAACGGCACCGGTGAATCGATAGAGAGCTGTAACTCGTAAATAACTGATTCGATTTTTATTGCGGGTGCCCTCGTAACCCATGATTCATCAAGCCACAATATTATCAATTATTCTATTTTAAATCCCCACTTTGGAGCCCAAAGTGAGGCACGAAGGAATCAGTTATCGAATGCCTGCTCAAAAATTTAAGAGATATCGGATGCATTTCCTGCCTGGTTTGAATTGAAAACAAGGTTCTTCGAAACTAGCCTCGAAATCAGTATTACGTGCTTGAGCTTTTAACGCTTCTTTCACAGACGGTGTTATTACTTTTATCTTTACCAACTGGGCTACGACCTACCGTAAAGTTGACAATTGCAGTGAGGAACAACTTCAGAACTTGAAATTTTCAAGAACTAATTCAATATAACTCGCATTGCACATGTGTTGCAAAATGGTGAATGCGTCGGTGTTCTGTACCAATGTTGAATCTGGCCGTATAATTGAAAAATTCAAGAAAAGTCCTGAGCTGGAGCTCTTATGCGCTCGTTCTTTGATGCAATAAGACTATCATCTCGAATTTTATATGGGATTTGAGATTGATTCCAAATATAAAAAACAGAATCTTAGCACAATCGGAATTATATTCTGAAAATCATTCAAAAACTTAAGATTCTTTTTTCTGTTAACCCTATGGACACAACATTTTGCGTGAAGAGACAGTAAATCACTTTTTATTCAAAGAAAAAATTTCACCTGAATCGAATATCCTGTTATGGAAATATGAGGATTTTTTTCGTTTCAATATTCCAATTGAATTTTTTATGATTCTGTTAAAACGATGGCCATGAAATTTTGAATAAACATGCAAAATAGCGCTCAAACAATAGTCTAAATAAAAAATGGAGATATTATAAGTGGAAATATGAGTACAATTCACTCGAAAAATGGCATTGACATTAGTTCGTCGTATGAGAATAAGATATAATACTATACGAATATATTATAATCAAAACTATTTTCTTCAGTTCCAAGAACAAATAAGTCTTTTCGAAATTGAGGCTCTCTAACTTTGCTAATTTTTCATTGGCCAAATATCATTTCAACCAAAATCAAAATATCAGAAGGACAATCGATAGACATTCTAAGTTACATATCATGCATACATACTAGATGTGTTAAAGATAAGTGAAATGGTAGTTTTTACATTGAAAAAGACATAATTCCACATAAATAATAACAACGCTGAGAATTTCAGGTTATGTACCAACAGGACATGTGTGTTGCAAAATGGCGAATGCGTCGGTTGTCTGTGCTGTTGTGAGGCCTGCCATTTTTAATAATAAGATTGAAAAATAGTCTAAATAAAAATGAAAAGGAGTTATTAGTAGAGACATGAGAGCGATATTCTCGAAATATCATAAATGAAAGGTATTTTTCTCCAGATAAAAGTGAAAAGTTCGCGGAGTGACTCTAACTGATGATTAGTTGAAGTGCCTGAGAAATAAAAGATAATCTTCCTCCAAAGTCAACCTTTTGAAATCTTTCAGACGTTACATAGAATAATTAATAGCCCAACTGTTCAGTGCAAGACATTTCACAACGCTTGTTCAGACGAAAACTTCAACAACTCAATTGGGATCCTTGACAATTCGTTATTTGTCTCCCTGTGGACGCTAGATATACATACTCAGTAGCGGTGCATAGATTTCTCACACGAAGATTTTTCAGTGTTTGTACACATCAATAGATACGACAGATCCGGACTATTTAAGTATTCTATATATATCACGAAACCTGCGCATTCGCCATTTTGCACGAGATTTCTCGATGTTGTTTGAATTATTTTTTCTGGAGGAACCGAGATAAATATTGCTGTAAGAAACATTAAAGACTGAATGAAAATTTCTGGTCGTGTTTGCCTTTACAGTTAGCCGTGAAACGTAAATACAATAAGTTAAGATTTGAACAAGAAAGTTCAATTATTTACAGACAGAAGCCTTCCTTTTTTTAGAAAACAGTTTAGGTTTCACTCCCTGTCTCTGAAACAGAAATAATTAAAAATGAAAAATTAGGAGAATTGGTTCTTAATTCAACATAAGAAATGTTTTCAAAACACAAAATACTTTGAGATCCATTCCAACCAGAACGAAACCAATAAATGAGACACAAAAATAAAAAAATTGTATTTACAATATTCCCTGTATATGTGAAAAATCTTATACAGGAGAGACATCAAGACCTCTAGAGATAAGAAAACGCGAACATAAGAACAACATCAAAAATAGAGAAATTACAAGGTCACAAATCGCTGATCATGTATGTTCAAATAGCGGAGATCATATGATAAACTGGAACAACACAAAAATCCTAATGACGGAACCTGATAGAAAGTAAAATTAAGGAATCCACATGTATTTTGTTAGATGAAGTAGATAATTTGGCCAAGTGGTTGTTGGAATAGATCGTATTTGGAGTGATTTATTGAAGAAATGACATCAAGAAATTTCAAAATTAAATGAATCAACATTTCTATGTATTGACAACTTTCAATATCAATTAGACTGCAAACGAAAAAATATACAATTCCAAAGGTTTTACAAGTTTGTCTGAAGAAGAAATCTGATATAGACACTGAAACGTTAAATTATCCTTTTCATTTATTTTCTTTTTAAGTTTTACTGTTAGGCAACAATTTTTTCAAAACCAATTTGCTCCTGACAAATTAGTGTAAAGATTAACGCTGGAGCATTTCATCTCAATTAAAAATTTTTTAATGATTTTTCAATAATTTCGGAGACTGGAAGTGAAAACCTAAAGAGTTTTCTACAAATGCGGAATCCTCCTAGATTATATTTCCATCGATATACGTCTTCCTACATAAATGAGCTACGAGCTACCTTATTTGAGCACATTCAAATTTCTGGAAACTAGAATATTGAAAACATTCAAAACTATCTAATTTAATGACTTGAAACCGATTTGACACAATTCAAAACAACCAAACATTTCAGTAAAACTATGGAGTAACTAACCTTGTTTATCCCCCTCGTACCACGCCACTGACCTGACTGCTGAACATGCGACTCATGGGCACTCCCGACTATTTATGAACATCAGCGTACGAAATGAGATGGGTTTCAGAATATGCTTCGCCGTTCTCAAGTTCACGATTTATTCATGTATGATGCAGTTTTGATTTAAAGATCGTAAATATACGTACGCCGTACCTTTTTCGGATTGTTTGTTCCTGTTTTCGTCCGAGGAAAAGTGGACTAAGCTACTAAACTTTGAAAGTTTTATGTTCCTATTTCAAGATGTTTGATGAATTGTTGCAAATGCTAACCTTCGGTCGTTACATTGTGAGGGTCGTATTTTGGGTGAGTCTTCGATAAACATGGTTGAAATATTATGTACGAGGGTTGCCCTCAATATTTAGGGCTATAATTTGACAACTGACAGCTCTATCATAAGTTTTGACGTTTATCAGCTTATGTATGCTCATAACATTTCTTCATATGTGAAGTATTTGTATTGTGTACAGTTACTCAAATGATTCTATCGGCCACAAAGAGGAGTTAGATCGTAAAAGTTTCTTGTGACAATTTTTTACAATTTTTGTCATGGACAAACTCAGCCACGGTACAACCAATTCCTACTATTGAAAAATGTGGAGAATAACAATATTACGAGATCCACGATATTTTTATTCTGAAAATATTAATCCTAAAATGATTATTAAACGCAAAGATTTGTATATCCTGTCAAAATGACACTGAAACCAATGATTGGTAATACATGTTAAATGGGATAGCAGTTAGAGACCAAAACAAATGATTCGATTTTATATTTTCCAACTGAGAGTAAATCCTCTTTATTTAAAAAGAAATATTCAAAAAACATCACTCTTTGAATGGGTGTTGGTACGTAATAAATCCCGACCTCAATTTAATCATTACGGTGGGCAGAGATATCCTTCTGAAACACTTTAAATACACCCCTGGCTGTTTGTTTTCAATCTAACTATCACGCCAGTGTGAAAGTTGTGCCAAAATGTCTCAAAGGAAGTGCTTAAGTTTGAATAATAATTCAAATTTATCAGTGAAGTCGACCGCGACATTGCCGACTATAGAAACAAACTTCTTTATAACGAATTTTTTTGCGGATTAAGCTGTATGAAAATGAGACTGATGTCTGGAATTTGAAACTGCGTTATTGAAATTGTGTAAAACTGTAATTCTCTTCTACCTTATAAACGATATCAAAATATATCCCAATCTATGATTACCTATGGATGGAATAAATTTCCAATTGATTTCGTTTATTTTTCAATTATCCCATAAAACGTTTCATCAATTCATTCCATATTAAAATCAACAACTTTTAAATGAAAAGAATAAACGGTTTTCTGTATAGATTAGTCACGGTTTCCACGGTCAATAAACATCATCAGGCCGTTTCTTGTTTAGAATTCCGTCATTTAACGTCTGTTATCAGGAAAACGTAAATCAACGTCATAAGCGACAGACGTGAATACATTATACTTTTCCTGTACAATAGGACATAAACCGATAATCTGCACTACAATACGTACATGCATTACAATAGGAGGGTTATACATATTTATGTATCTCATTTGTGACGTAAGGCCGATCAGAGCACAATAGTTTGTTCGAGAATGGGAACTAAGTTGGTATTATTTTGCGTATGAAGCAGAAGAAAGAGAGATCACATGATTGAATTATAAAAGAATGTTTTGTCGTTCGTAACAGATGGTCGAAAGGAAAATATTCGCTACCATAGTTTTAAAAAACGAAAGAATGTTGCATTATATAATTTAGGAATTAACAGGTACTAACATCTGTAAAATTTATTTTAACTCAGATTAACCAAAGATATATGTTGCACAATAGTATCTGTAAATTTGGAGGAAGGTCCAGAAGATGCCCCAGTAGGGCGAAAATGTCGAGCGAATAGTAAAATAAAATGAAATCCTTTTATGTACAATTATTCTATTATTATCATAAAAAAAACGGTTCATTTGTAGGATAGTAATGGGTGGTCAACTAAAGAATTCATATTTAAAAGTGCCCTAAAATTGTTTTGAATAGTAATAGTGGAGTGAGTTGGTCTTAAACGAAGGAGGGGTTCACGGAATTTCAGTCTTCATGTTCGCTGGACCGGTGAGTAGCGTTCGTTCTGTGTGCTTGCTTATTACCGAAATCAACATTTTTTTCTATGATGAAGCCCATTTTCATCCCAACGGCTACGTAAACCAACAAAATTTCCGGTAGTGGTCTCCAAAAAACCCCAGAGAGAAACATGAAATGCAATTGCATAGTCTGAAGGTCCCAGTTTGTTGTCCAATACACGAACAAGGCATTATTGGCCCGTACCTTTTCGAAGACGGACGCAGTTGAGCAGAAACAGTGGATTCTGATCGTTATGTGGACATGTTGAACAATTTTTGAACCAGCCCTTCAAGACTTTGATGGATACAATCGGTACACTTGGTATCAGCAAGATGGAGCCACTGGTCACACTTCAAATTGGTCTTCACCTATTATTCAGGCGCTTTTTCCTGAAAAATTGATTTTTCAGCGTAGAGATCTTCCATGGCCCTCCAGAAAACCGGACTTGACGGCTTGTGACTTTTACTTAGGGGGTAACCTCGAAAGTGTAGTCTACCGCAACAATACCCGCACTCTAATTGAGTTGAAGGAATATATCCGCCAGTAAATTCAAGCCATCGGTCCAGAGATTTTACTATTTTCGTTTTCATACAAATATCCTATTGTTAAGGGTTTTCCCTCAAGAATATAATGTTTACTAGGCTTCTTACAAGTTAGATTTAGGTTATATGGTTCGGCTGCAGAAACCACAGAGCACATATTATGCCAATGCAATGTGTTGACGCAAACCACATACTCTCTTGGATGGCGCTGTCTTGACGCTAGCCGACATAAAAACGAAGTCTCCAAGGATAATAATGAAATTTGCAAAAGAGTTTAACTTTCTGGGCAAAGTGTAGCTTTAGTATGGTAACACACAAAAGACCTCATTGGTCGCAACGCAGAAAAGACGTCACTGTACCAATCGACCACAATCTAAGATGATTCAATCCAAAAATGGTGAAAAAGTTTGAGCTGTAACGGCCATTTTAAGATGGAAAGAATTGAAACCGTATAAGTCGTTACAAAACTTCTGGGGATATCGCTGCTACAGCTCTTAGGGTTGCAAACTCTCAGATTTGTCGATCTTGGGAAGAAGGCATTCCACAAACGACATACACCAATTCCAAGGCAGTTAAAAATGTTTCCCCAAAATTTAAATATTTTTCGTTCTCCCATCATTTTCGCTCGAAAAAATATCAAAAATTTAATCTATTCGACCAATATATTTCATGTTATCTTAACTTTTTCGGTATCAATAAAGAATCAAGGCAAAACCAAAAATATTAGATAAGGATTCGAATAATAAGCATTCAAATCGGAGAATCCAGAAGGCAATATTATAAATTACCATTTAATATATCTACATACATTTGACACACTTCCGTCGCTAAATATTAAACCTCAGAAAAGCATTTTTCAAATATTTCTCCCAAATGAAATTTCCGGTACAAAAAAATTGAAAAACTCTCGAAAAAACTTAAATTTTACTGGTATACCTATCAATGAGACTTAAAAATACAACTTTCAATTTTTCCAGTAACTTCCATGATTAACTACGAACAAGACTGTCTCACCTGTAATTTTCAGCAAGATTCAAGAAGAAATCTTAATTATACATTCGACAACCTTTGACCTCATACAAATATACAGCATCAATCTGGAAAGTTCTCAACTTCCAATAGTACCTAGCGCATTCGCCAATTTGCATCGGCAGCAGCAAAAAATGTTGAATGACATTTTTGGTTAATTACAATTCGAATACATAAAATTAAGATAAATTAACTGATAGAGGGGCAATCTAAAGCCATAAAAATCAAACGAATCCGATTTTATCAGATAAAATCTCTCGACAATAAAAGCAATTTGTTTACCTCTTTTCGAGTTGACTTTGGACGCTAGCACTCCACCACCTCCATGGACATCGTGGTGCCGGGGGGCGAGGATAACAACCAGTCCACATAAAACCCACCACATTGTTCACGTGAAAAGCGCATGGTGCACGGCCATAGTCAAAAACAACGCTCCTATACGGCTCCAGAGCACCTGAAGAGGCACGATCACGCGCGCGTTTATCCTGGCACGGTGTGCACGCTACAGCTGCCCGACTTAGAGTGCGTGCGCTGGGGCCCAACTGGAGGCTGCGGCGGCGCATTTAGTGCTCCCGTGCCCTACCCTTGCCGTTTGTGCTCACAGCTCACACCCCATCGCAGCTTCCCGGACATAGCAGCGAAGCCAGGCACAGACGACCTACTCTCACGGCTCCGCTCTCGCTGAGGATGTGCCGGCAATAGGCGTTAGAGGCTGTTGGCGATACTGGCACCCCGAATATCGGCGCTCCAGATTTGTCCGTAGATTTTAGGAAATTTCGGTAGATTTGTACCTGCGCCTTGTGGGTTCTTCATGAGTTGTGTATTGATGTGGCAACATCGCTGGATGCAGAAAGGGTGCTTCAAGTTTGATATCGTCTATTATTTCCGTCATTCTTAACGGGTATATGATTATTTATTGTTGAATTTTTATATATTGGATACATCTTTGTTGCATAAACAGCTGAATGGAACGTTCATGGTATATAATAAAGAAAACACTGAATCATTAGCAATAACCTCATTGTGTAGAAATGAATGAGGTCTGTCAACATTGTCCTATGTTATACTGTGAAGTACAAATGCTTCAATGTTTAATACGATAACATACAATAAATTTTAGCAGCCATATCTCAAAAAAATATAAAACATGAATGTATGAGCGGAAAATAATATAGTTTTATATAAGTATGTACAATATACTGCATTGGGCTTGAAATAATTCTTGTCGATATTCGAAGAGGTTTCATTCAAAACTAAAGTTATTGAATGAGTGCTCTCGATGAGGAGGTGCTGATAATAGGCAGTTAAATCTTGCAACTCGAACGTCATGAATATCGGTGCTTCAGATTTGTCGGTAGATTTTAGGATATTTCGTCCCCGCACTTCATGAGATATATATCTGATATGGCAACGTCGCGGGATGCAGAAATGATATTTCAAGTTCAATGATGTCTACTATATCCTTATCAGATATACCATAGTCATTGGAAATATAGATTATAAATGTTCTTCCATCTTGAATATTCATCTCAATTATTTATTATTAATATTTATTATGCTCATGAAACATTTTGCTTTTCATCTTAATTAGAAGAATAGATTAATAAAACGTTTCTCGGTGAACTCTCAATTATCATCACAAACTACGGTTGAAGGAACATCGATTTTCTTTCTCCAAACAATGTGTTTAGATTCAAATGAATCAAGTTCAATGATATTTATTCGAATAATGGAAGTATCAGATTCAGAATTCCGAAGAAATCTTGGAGAGGGTTATTGGTTAGACTAAATAAAGAAGAAACCCTTCAAAATTCGAATAGATTTCAAGTGTTATTTTTGTTGGAACGGCGAAACAGGGTTTTTTCTGCTGGGGTTTTTCCCTGAGCTCTGATATCATACCAAATAAATAGTATGGTACCCTGTTCTGCACTTACCTGGCACTTACCCCATAAGTAAGGGGTTTTTGTTCTCTTGATTTCGAAAGAATATATATAGTGGTATTTTGCTCTGAATTGCAACTTACATAAATTCAGTTACAATTAAAAAAACTTGTGACATATTATGTCATGCTACTACTCGAATTCAATCAAAACTACAAAGACAAGTAACATTCGATTACTGCATTTCCTGGAAATTCGAATAAACTTCTTCCATAAATATCAAATTTTTTTACCCGCAGACATCGACATCATTTTCTATAATTGAATTTTTCACTCTAAAAACATTTCACATGATTCAATTGTGCACTGCGTAGTTCATGATTGACTTTCCGAGTAATCGTTTTTCAGAAACTTAGATGTGCAAGGAACTTTCCATAATATTGGGTAATCATCTTCCATTGGTTGTACTGAGATATTTTGCCCTGAAAATCTTGTGTTTAAATTCGAGATATGGTAGTTAACAGACTGGCAGAGATCATATACATTTTGATACTCGATATTACTTATAATAAATATCAGAATTACATTTAATTTTTTGATACCTTGTCTTGTTCATTTAGTGATAACTATACGATAAACTATTTCATTTTACCTAATGCAAAAATTGCTCAATGACGTTATATTCTATACATTTCAATATAAATTCAGTTATTCAAGAAAATTATGTACGTTTTTCCTTTTTCTGATTATCAAGCTCTTTCCTTATGTTAGTTTTCAATAGAACCAGCTCCTTCGCCATTTTGCGTCATTTTGAATTCCTGTTTCAATAAAGTTAATTTTTCTAGTTTTGTGATGAACACATTCAGATTCCATATTATATAATTATGTGTTGATTTCTGATTTCTCCTGTCATGCTACTACTCGAATTCAATCAAAACTTCAAAGCCACGTAACATTCGATTACTCCATTCCCTGAAAATTCGTATCAATTTCTTCCATAAACATCGAATTTTTAACCCGCAGACATCGACATCATTTTCTATAATTGAATTTTCCACTCTAAAAACATTTCGCATGATGCAATTGTGCACTGCGTAGTTCCTGATCAGAAAATATCTTGCCAGTTGACCGTTTTCCTGTTATCCCTGTTAAAACCGCGCGTGCTTTTGACAATTTTCATTTCCAATATTTCACGGAATAAAAAACGAATATAAATCCGCGGGTCGTAAATTTCTCTATAAATATATTTTTAATAAAACCCCAAAGCGCTCCCGCTGATCAAAAATATTCGAATATTATTTCATCCGAATACATTAATCAGAGATGTCATGCATGTTAATGCGAAACATAATTCGATTTGTTCCTCTATTTTATATCCGATATGAGGAATTTGATGGCGATGAAATTTTTATCGATTCTCGTACGAGCGTAAGATATGAGTATGTATAGGCTGTTCAGAAAATCGGGGACAGAATTTCAATAAGAGAATCCAATAAAATAAATTATACGAAAAGTTTCTTTCATTATTATTCAAAATGCTCAAGGTATTTATCTGAGAAATATTTTATCATAAATTCGAAACTCTTCTCTGAACGAATCCATTAGGAGATTGAAATTTTCTCGGAAGATCTATGGTTAGTAGAATTGAATATAAATTTAAAAAAACACCTTTAGTTGTTTCGTTTGATTCAATTCAATTGAAATTCACTAGTGGACAAACATTAGAGAAGATGCTGTTTATCTAAGATGGAAACTAATTCTGATTAATTCCAATAATATTGAACTAAAAGCCGAAATAGCCGAACATATACTTTGCAAGTGTCCAGTGTCCAAAAAAGCCAAAAAAGTATTCCAAGGTATTGAAAAGTACAGTACAGTACACAGAAAAGTAATCCGATTTCTTACACTTCACGTAGAGTGACATACAGGGTGTCCAGGAAAATGTGGGAAATCTCGCGGATTCAGATAGAATATAAAAAAAAAAGATGACAAGTTCCCATAATTTTTTTTCGTAGCGCCCCTCCCTACGAAGATACGGCCTTCTAAATGACGCCACTGGAAATTCATTTCAGTGGAATAAATTTCAATTACTAGTAAGTAATTGAAATTTAATAATAATGAAAGAAGTATCTTTCATTATTATTTTTTTTCGAAAACGGATTATTTTATCGACACTGAACGAAAGTACCTGTTCTTCAGCTTAATGTTCAAGGTATCCAAATTTGTTTTTTTACCTTATCATACAGGGTGTCAAGAATGTAAGCATTAAAATGTTCAACCCAGTCCACCCTTGGTAAACTGAACAAGCTAATTGAAATTTGAGTGCGGTAATTTAAGAGGTTCTTAATACCTCATATATCATATAAAAATTTCATCAAATTATAGGTATCGAGTACTTTGAAACTTATTCCACTAAAATGGATTTCAAGTGGCGTCATTTAGGAGGTCTTATCTTCGTAGGGAGGGCCGCTAGAAAAAAAATTTGGGAACTTATCATCTTCATTTCTATGTTCTGTCTGAATCCGAGAGATTTTCCACATTTTCCGGGACACCCTGTATATTCAGCAATAGCAGAATGTAAAGTCTAACACTTCGAGATTATCACCTGAAATCCTTTGATGAGTTGTTGAAGGGAAGCGAAGGGACTACAGATAATTTTATTGTATCCTCTGTAGCTCTCATTATCTGAAGACTGACCTTGATTTTCCTCCTACAATATTAACTATTAAACTATTTTCAGTGTATGGTATTACAAAAAATATTTATTTGCCAATTGCTTGTTAACTCACCAAATACCTAAAAAAGTGGTGATTATCGAAAAACCGAATAGTCAAGGAAATTAAACAAAAGATGCGACTCTAACAGTAATAACTCTCGGGAAAATCGTTTTTTTTTGCAAATTTTAAAAACAGTTTACAAACCATTCGCAACATATTGATTAGAAGATAGATGATCTATTCATTCATTCAAATTTCAATATGAATTGTATTATTCCTCCTTTATATCAGTAGAATTTTCAATTGCAGGTACCTATTCGTTTTTATCAGAACCTGCGCATTCGCCATTTCGCATCATTAGAATTTAAAATGTCGTAAAGAGTATTTTTATAATTCTGTGACATATCCGTTCATGGTACCATACCTTGAATAGCAGAATCGTGGCAAAATTCCCTAATTTTACACAGATTCCATAGCTGCATCATTTCGTTGTAACCTTCGTACCTTTTCATTATCTGAAAATCGTTTCCTGGAAGAAAATAATTTTTCTTTCAGAATATCAACTTTTTTTTTATTCTCAGTGTATAGAATCACAACTCATGAAGTCTCCATTTACCAATTAGACTCGTTAACCCACCAAATATCAAAACATACAGTGACTATCTGACCCACATCGAAAAATCGGATCGACAAGGAAATCTCAACAAAAGATGCGACCCCAAGTAGAATTTCGGGTCAGTATTTTGCCGAATCGTATCGATATCTCCATCCAATTGAAAGAGGTGAACTCTGTCCGGAAACTTGATAGCCCGAAGTTCGAGGTTGACGACCGAACTTCAGGTCTTTGCCAATAATGGAAATAATGGCGACTCTTGACGAAATCAGTGTGTCCAATTGATCAAAATTAAATTCCGCAAGACTTAAAATGTCAATTGGTATTAAAAATCCGAAATTTCTTTATAAATCAGATATTGGAAACAATGATGCTGTAAGAATTTCTCGAATATCAAAGAATAGGTATTTCTCAACATGAGCATTGGAAAAGTAAGGGATTAAACGACCCAAATTTAACTCTCCGAATAATAATTTTTCAGAAACTTAAATGTGCAAGGAACTTTCTTTAGGTCCATAATATCATCTTCCATTGATTGTACTGAGATATTTCGCCCTAAAAATCGTGTGTTTTAATTTGAGATATGGCAGTAAAGAGACTTCCAGAGGTCATATACATTTTGGTACTCGTTAATACTTCGCTAAATATCAGAATTACATTCAATTTGTTGATATAGCTCGTGTTGTTCATTCACTGATAACTAAACGATAATCTGTTTCATTTTTAATGCAAAAATTGCTGAACGATGTATATTCGATACATTTTGAGATAAATTCAGTTATTCAAGAAAATTAGGTACGTTTTCCCTTTTCTGAATATCAATCTCTCTCCTTATGTTAGTTTTCATGAGAACCAGCTCCTTCGCCATTTTGCATCATTTTGAATTCCTGCTGCGATAAAGTTTTTTCCCTAGTTTTGTGGTGAACACATTCAGATTCCATGTTATATGATTATGTTTTGGTTTTTTGAGCTCTCGTGACATAGATTAAATTTTCGCCTGTGTATTCAGTGATGCAGTAAACTGTTCATAAACCAACCTGAATTTATAATGCAAAATTTACCAAATGAGGTATTCTATTATTTCCACTATGAATTCAGTTATTCCAAAAATTATTTGGATGTTATTCCTTCTTTTGATTATCAATATTTTTATTGTGTTAGTTTCTTTGCCATTTCACATCATGTTGAATTAACAAAGTCATAATGGGTATTTCTCTGATTTTGTGGTAAATCCGTTCATATTATTATTCTTTATACAGAAAACTCGTGCAAAAATATCCATATTTTGCCATTTATAGTATATTATGCAACGAGCGTATAATGATAGCTATTATTCACGTTATTAATCACCTAGAGAATAACAGCCATTATAAGCGAGTAGCAAGATTTTAACATTTGGTGACCGTGACACGGCCCTTCTAACAAGTGTGGAAAGTAAAGTTGACACATGAGAATTCTCTGGAGAACTTGTCAATGTATATTTTGTAATAAAAATTGCTTTAATTGATGTAATAAGAGTGGATTTGGCTCTCGATTGACAAGGTTTATCAATTTAATAGTTATTCAATCAACTAGGTTATTAAAGATAGCGAGATATTTTAACGCGTGAGCGGAGAGATCGCTTTAATAGTTCGAGACCATTAGTCGCTCGATTAATAACCGAGTTGATTACAAGATTTTTCCGACCATCTCAGTATGAGTTGTGTATGAATTCTTGATTGAAATACATTCTTATTTTGCACAAGACTTACATTTGACATAATAACATTTTTATGTATCTATGTTCCAGTAGAGTTTTGACATTTCTCTCTTCTGAATACTTTGTGAACGGTTGCCATGAGGATTGCAAATTAAAATAGCAGAAATTGAGCATTTCAATGGGTCATTAATGATCAATTTTGTTCCCATTAAAATCACCTTTTATTTTGAGATCGACGGAAAAGAATATACATTGAAGATAAATCTATGAAGCATTTGATAGCAGTGAATAATATCTCATTTTTATTGTGATTATTATGGCCGAGCAAGCAGACGTATAATGGGTGAATTATTATAGGTACAATAGTCGTGGATAAAATAATTTTCTGAATCCTCGCCACCCTGTACGTAATAGTGACATTCCGCTTGGCATAAATGAAATGATAAAACTTCTCCCCCATGCCGAACGATGCTACATCGCGCTGCAGCGAAAGTGTACGCGACTTTGATCGAATTTTCGATACATGTATTATTATATCGCAGGAATTTCATCAAACAGTTATGGAATGTTTGCTTCCACTTCCTCCGAGCAAGTATCCTCACATGCTCCGGGGTTATATAACGGCTTGTTATTAGACGTCAGTTCAAGGCTTACTTCGTTACTGTCGATTCAACTAAGATGACGGACAGCCAATTTTCCACGTATATGCTGTATTGGAGTTTAATAACAATTGTATGAAGCATTAACTTGACGCTTTTCCAATTTCGGAGATTTTGACTTCCTGAATTTGATGGCAATCGGGTTGTTAGTATTTCATAACAGGAAAGTTGCTGACATGAAATTCTTGATGATGGTACATTGTATTGGGTGTTATAAAAAATATGAAGGTTTCATGTTCTATTAGTTGGAATTCTCTGAAAAAATTGTTGTGATAATTATATTGCTGACTATTCCACTCATTCCATTTTTAATGAGGAGTTTCCATAGCAAATATTTTTCTCACATTTGTAGATAGCTTGGGAAATGAATACTTATTTGTCAAATAGAGCAATATGTGTCGAAAAGTAGATTGTAGAATTCCAGACTTTCTCAAATGTGACCATATAGAGTGTATGACATATTTTCTCGTGAAATAGTCTTGCCGAATACCACTCCAGATGGAATTTGAGCAGATAAAAATTTTCTCTTGTAACATTCAAGTTTGTTGCTTCAATTTCATAAAAATGTCATTTGCGAAATTACCTAAGCATCAAACTTCCATATCACAATAGAGAAATTTTGCCGTCAAAATTTCATCACATCGAAAACATACGATATACAATGCATCAGACTGAAAAATTCCCTCCTCTAGTTGCTCAGATGAATAGTCGAGATAAACAAGTGCTGTAACTGAATGAACTCCGTTGTCTTATTTCAATAATCTAGTTTTGTCTCTCTCTTATTGCAGTATTGTAGGGAACCTGCAGTACACGTATAGAATTATTTATTTTGTCAGGCTGCCCGTAATACTAGATTCAAGTATTTACTGTTGCCTACCATACTGAATGAATTACGCTCCTCTCAACAATAAGAGAGAGACAAGACTAGAATATGGCAATAAGACAACGGAATTCAGTGTGTTACAGTACGTCATTATCTCGACTATTCATCTGTGCAACTAAACGGAAGAATTCTCTGTATGATGCATTGTATGTTTCAAAAGTGAATTTCCAAATATTTATGCTCGTACTATATCATATTTTATAATTACACTGCCCCAACCCTTTGGCTAAAACTTCAACCGTTAGGTAAGAAAACATATATCTCAGAAACCAAAAAAGTTATACATAGTTTTTTTCAAAAATTGGTCGGGCTCCCCCGGACTATACATATAACTATTGAATCCGTGTAAAATTAGGATATATTAGGACGATTCTACTGTATGACATATGCCAACATGAACGGAATTTCCACCAAAATTAGAGAAATACCTTTTACAGCATTGGGTGATGATGATACAAAATGGCGAAGGTGTCAGGGAAAGTTTATGAAAAATTTGTTGATTTAAAGAACGGAAAATCCTATAAGATTCACACAGTTTTCACGAGTTCATAATTTTAAATTGTATTATGTTGGTAGGTACTCAGATTTATCTAATACCTATCTGTCATTTCAGCGTTGTATTCTATTTATTTTGGGAGTTTAGCCTAGTGAAAACTAATAAGTAACAATTCCTACTCTACGCATCTGATACTTATAACTACTTATAACGGAATGAATGGAATTTGCCTGAATAAAAAATATCTAGTAGAATCTGTATGTGATCAAATCTCTAACATATACAGGGTGCCCAAGATGTTCCAAAGAATAATTCTAATCTCAGACAAGCTAGAAAGTAGGTAATATATTACCAAAATTTTGTTTCTAATCACTACCCCTAAAGAAATCACCCCTGGGTGTTTTTAAATCGCACTTTTATATTTTGTCTTCATCATTTCAAGTCAATTCAACCTTCAAAAATTATAGCTATAAATTGTGGCGCATTCGCCATTTTGCGAATTTCTTGAACATCAACTCAAATGATATCTTGAAGTATAATGAAACGACTTAATAATTAAAATATTTAAATTAAATGAAAAAAGTGCATATAGGTATAAGAATTAAATTTTATTTTCAGCGGTTGAAACTGCGTAAAATAAAAAAATTGTTTTAACATATTTTTCTTTTTTCGGCACACACAAGATAAGATTAGATTTGAAAATACTTCCATGTGAGCTAACTCAATTTTCTCTATTCTCCAAAAAAATGATTAGTTTTTAAAGTATTTGGGGCGCTACCCCTGGAATAATTGAGAGAAAATTATCTGTATGGTGCAAATAGTTTTTTTGATGCCAAAAATGTAAAAAAACTAACATTGCTGCACTTCTATGAACTGTCAGAATGTTTTCTAACCTCCAATTTTACCACGAATTTACGTTTACGAAAATATTTTGGTTTATTTTATTCCACGAGGAGAATAAAGATATTAATATCTTATAATTATACCACGAATTTTGCTCCAGATCAACCTTTCGAACCATGGAAACAAAGAAATTCGAATGTATTTATACTGCAACAAATTGTAACCATTGTACTAATGCTCTACATTGGGGCAACAACAATTTGATCTGTTATGCCTCTTGTAATAGTATTTGCATTTACAATTCAGGAGTAAGTGAATATCTACGTTCTGAAAACAATTTATTGATTGCCAAGTAATTACAGATTGGATCTGGTGGGAAAATAACACATACTTTAGCCAAGCATAAAGGACAAGTTAATTCGGTGAAATGGTTAAAAGGCTTAGACATTCCAGATGAAACTGAAATAGTTTCTGGTAGTACTGATGGAGATGTTATTGTTTGGACTCTAGAAAAGGAAAGTTTCAGTCATGAGATTTTGAAGGGTCATAGTTCTAATGTTACTGTAGTTGATGGTTTCTATAAGGGAGAGAATAAAACTAATGCTGTAGTCGTCAGTGGCTCCATGGACAGTACAGTGAATATATGGCTACGTAAAACAACCACTGAGAATTTTACTCTTGTTCAGACGTTAAATTGGGTTATAATTTATGTATTTCATTAAGATTATTCAGTTTGGACTCAGTATCTAATCAGCTCTTACTAGCCCTATCATTAGATGATTGCTCCATAAGATTATATTCAGAGGACGGAGAAGAGTTAAGATTCGCATCTCCTGTAAAATTAGTCGGTCATGAAGATTGGGTATGTGGTTTAGATTTGATGAAAGATGGTAAGTTATTACCCCAACTGATTTAGAGTCAATTTTACATAAACTTCTTTTTCAGGAGATGATTTACTCTTGGCATCTTCAGGACAAGACAATTATGTTAGAATTTGGAGATTTGTTAGGGAAGAAAAAAATTCAACTGATCAAAATAAAACCATAATAAAAACTAAGAGATGGGACTATGAAGTTAATGTAGAGTCAGTTTTGATTGGTCATGAAGGCTGGGTCTATTCAGTTGCATGGAATCCAGTTGAAAAAACCTTGTTATCGGCTTCCTGGGATAAAACAATGGTTATATGGGATATGATGAAGAGAATGATTTATGGATGGACAATATAAGAGTGGGGGAAGTAGGTGGAAATACTCTAGGTTTTTACGGAGGAATGTTTGGTCCCGATGGTGATACTATGATTGGTGAGACAAATCACAAAACTTTAACGATAGGCGTTTTGGAAACTTACTCAGGATTATTAACTCGATCCATTTGGTCACGTGACAGATCTACTCGGATCACGAAGCCGGGTTCTGAGTATACAAACACATCAGGTTTGGATTTGAAGTGTCAGACGTATCAATAACATAACCAAAATTTTATGAATTTATTTTTTCAGTCCCAGTCTATTTTTGGATTGTCTCTAGCTTTTCTTGCATTTATTGGCTTTTGTGAAATCTTTCTTATAATTTCTAGTGTGCCCTTCCATGTTTAATGTTATTTTTGAGACCTATGTTAAAGAAGTAAAGAATTTTTTTTTTCAGTCCCAGTTTATTTCGGATTTTCTCTAGCTTTGCTTGCATTTATTGGCTTTTGTGAAATCTTTCTTATAATTTCTGGTGTGCCCTCCCATGTTTAATGTTATCTTTGAGTAACTATGTTAAAAAAGAAAGAAAGCTGTTGCTTAGCACAGAAAAATCTGTATACAAAGTTTATGAAGAAGTTGTTTCGCATTTTTTCTATTTTCTGGCTCGTGAACCACACATTTTACATTGAGCCAAGTTCTCTATCTCTTTCCATAATTTTAGGAATATAATATATGAAATTACTAGGAGAAGAGTAGAAGACTAATTCCTCCTCTTTCAAATACAAAATTAACTGCAGTGCGCATGCAGTGACTGACAACCCTGCTCTCGTGTAGGGTTACGATAAATCAACCTGGGTCAGTGATCGAGTTAATAGCACCGTACTTTACGAACACGGGTTGGATATTCGGGTTAGGTAAACGAACGCGAAGGTTAGAGATCGAGTTAACCCGAGTATGTATCCGAAACGGTCTAATGTAACCAAATATTTGCAAAACTTTATCATATCAATGTGTGAAAGGCTCAATCGTTAACCGATATTACCACTGACAGCATTTCAAACCTTTTTTTTAGATAAATCTCGTCTGCCAATTAAGCTATCAGAAGTAGCTGATGAATTTTTTTCAATCTTTATTTTAGGTTATGGTTATCATGGAGCTTTTCACATTTGGAAGAACGATGGTATAGATTGGAATCCATTGGTAACTGTAGGAGGTCACTTTAGAGAAGTTACTGACATAGCCTGGGACCCGAAAGGTTCTTACCTTTTCTCCACATCTTTGGACCAAACATGCAGAATTCATGCTCCTTGGCCAACTGAAAAAGAACCTGTGAGTGTTATTACATTTATCCAAAATTACTGGAAAGCATTTCAAAATTGTTGAGTGGACATTTTTAGAATAGTTTCTCATTCAATGAAGAAATTTTTTCAGATCACTTGGCACGAAATAGCTAGACCACAAGTTCATGGCTACGATATGAATTCCATAGCAGTTTTTACCAAATTCAAATTTGCATCAGCATCTGAAGAAAAAGTGATAAAACTTTTACTGCACCCCCAGAACTTCATAGAAAATACAGGAGATTTGTAAAACTGAAGATGACGAGGGAATAGAAAGTATGTTGAAAATAAAAAAAGAGAATTTTCTGAAATTCGTTTGTAGGTGGCGATACTGGAGGAGCTAAAGGAGCTTCAGTTCCTTCTCTAGGGTTGTCTAATAAGGCAGTTTATACTGAAGACAATAACGAACATTCTCTTGTAAGGAACGATAAAGAGATGTACCCAGAGGAGTCTCATTTCAGTGCTACCGAGCTACATGGTTAGTTGCTCATTCATTTTCAGGTTAATTTTTTCCTTCTAACTTTATTTTCTATTGTAGAACCACCTACAGAAGAGAATCTCCTTCAAAATACACTTTGGCCTGAAATTTGTAAACTGTATGGTCATGGATATGAAGTATATTGTTTGGCGTCTTCACCTGATGGCAAATACTTAGCGTCAGCTTGTAAATCAACTTCTCAAGACCATGCAGCTGTTTTATTATGGTAACCGAACCTGTTTCTGCCTATGACAGATGACAGATTAACGAAAACATTCCTTCTTACAGGAACACTACCAATTGGAAAAATATACAGAAATTAGTTTCTCATAATTTAACTGTTACGCAAATAGCATTTTCTCCAGATTCCCAAAAAATTCTCACCGTTTCAAGAGACCGAAGATGGACTGTTTTTGAGAAAAATACCGAAGAGCAGTTTGTTCTAGCTGCTACTACAAATAAATCAAATGGGGTACATTCAAGAATTATTTGGTGCTGCAGTTGGACTCACGATTCAAAATATTTCGTCACTGGATCCAGGGATGGTAAGTTAAAACATGCACTGTTGTCACAACTTTTTGTTTTTCCCACAATTTGTGAAATTAATTGAATATTTTAGATTATCATCCAGTTTATTTTTGCAGGTAAATTAGCAATATGGACAAAAAATGTGGATAAAAGTGCTGAAAGCGTTCTGGGACAATATGAACAGGCTTCAAATCATTTATCATTACCGAAGGACTCAATAACAGCTGTTGCAGCTGCACCTTGTTTGGTTTTTAATAAATACCTTTTTGCTCTTGGTTTAGAAACTGGAGTTATCTTCTTATATAAATGGACAGTACAAAGTTTGTGGCAATGTGTTTTGCAACTTGATGATAGGTAAGTTGTTATACAGCTTTTTCGGAAACTTACAGTAAAACCTTGTGTCAATTTATGAAAAGTCCAATTTATTGGTTATTGCTTTCAAAGTACTAATATTTATCCATCTTTTCAGACTTGCTCATCATTTAACTATAAGAAGAATACAATTTCGACCAGTTCTTGGTGAAGCTGGTAAAAAAGAAACAGATGAAAACGTTTTACAGGTTGCAAGTTGTAGTGCAGACACTTCAATCAAAATTTTTAATTTGTTTTTGGACCAGATCAAGTAGAAATAAAAGTTTATTTTATATAATATGCTAAATCTTTTCATGATTCCTACTACCTCCAAAGTTATAACATCCTGAAAAATCATTTTTTTCAATTCAAAAATAAGAAAAAATATCACCTCAGATAAATTTATTAGCTACATCTAATTAAAATACAATATTATCAATAATTCATAAGAAAATACAATAGGTAGGTACTTGTATTGTAATACAAAATAGAATATAATATCTTTATGACTAGTATAATGGCTAAATCAACACAATTACAGTATGACAATAATTGATATTAAAAATATTTTCCGTATGGAAAAAATTAGCACCAATATATACAAACTTCGATGTGCAGATGGACAACTTAAATGTCTGTAGCAGCAAGAAAATATCTAAATCTTTTGGCCAGTAATATGGTAGCCTTTGTAGAAAAAATAGTCTCGAATATATAAGTTTTATCTAAAATGGCAAAAATACATATGTACATCGTCAGCCAAGCTGCATGAATAAGCTAGAAAAAAAAACATTTTTGGAAATAGTTTAGGTTAAGAAGTGATTTCAGTTATCGATAACTGAACTACTAATAGCTGGAAGAATTATGTGCGTTTTGATAGTTCAGTTATATACTCAGTAAGTTTAGAAGGTATTTTGAACATTATTGGATAAAGATTTGGCACACATGACAATATTCCCAAATACATGGATTTTGAAATATTTCAGTGAAGATTATAGCTGATATTATTCCCTGATATGTGGCCAGCAAATTTCTCCCAGTTAACCAGAGATACTGAAGTAATTTGGCACTATGTATATGGAAAATTGTATGATAAAGAAAAAATTATTACTCGTCTTTGTTGGTGTTATAAATAGTTTCAAAATAACAAGATAGCAAGAACTGCAAAAATGTTGTTTTTTCTAACATTCATATCTTGGCTTAACTGCTATTGAAACATCAAATCTATTCTATTTTTAGTGATAACCATCATTCATAATTACATATTGTTTTTTATATTCAAAAATAAAAATTAACAAATTATTTGAACAATCGTAACCCATGCATATGATAGATAAAATTCATGCATGGATCTGGGGTTGGTCATTTGGTAAAAAATAATAATATAGCATATCCAAAGTCACTCGACAAACTCAAAGTACTGACCTTTCTGTGTTCGTTTTGTTTGGAGCTAGAAAATCTTGAGTTACTCAATCATTTTATAAATAATGGACCTTCATAAAAGCATAGGCATAATCTGTTTTTTGTTTCGTAGTTGGGTTTTTGAAAAACGTGAAAAAATGACTGGCGACAAATTCAGCAACTGAGATATTACCCATTTTAAATGCGTTTTGGAAAACTTAATTTTATGGCCGCTACATTTGAAATGTAGCTCACATCGTTTATATGTCAAATGATTGTTTTTAGGTTAAAACAGACCTAACCTAAAAGCAAGAAAATGAAATTTTTCGAATTTCAAATTTTATCGCCATAATTTATAAAACAAAAGCAGAACAGTGAACCCACCATTTCTTTAAAACACCTAACGTTTACCTTATTGGTACAGTGTGAATCCATTCACCATTATCCACTTTATTATCATTTGAAAGCTATTTATTCACTTGCAATGATCAGGCAAAAAAAGGAAAGTATTACTAGTTTTCGAAAGTAGATCAGAAATTTATGGAGAGTCCGTTCACGAAAGTTTGAGCGCATAGTAGGCGGTTGTTTATTTATCTGAAGTTGGCAGTATTTACTGTGATAACGTAAAATAAAGTCAACGTTGTCAGATGTACTCGGTTTTGGAGATATGGGCGATTTTCGGTTGTCAAAACCTACATATAGTCCGTTCACGAAAGTTTGAGAGCATAGTAGGCATTTGTTCATTTATCTGAAGTTGGCAGTATTTACTGTCATGAAGTAAAATAAAGTCAACGTTGACGAATATACCCGGGCTCGTCCGACGATCTTGCGAGTTATCAGAGAACTCTATGCAATATTGACAACATTGCGTATCAATCTGACAAGAAAATAAACAACATAACCTAAAATTTCAACATCACGGTGGAATATGCCAAATTTGCATGGCCAACCGACCGCAGAGAGTTTGTCAAGTAACAAATCGAATATACTAAAGTGTAAACAGGGTTAAAATTACTTTGATATTGAAATGATAAAAAGCAAGAGTTCATCTGCATTTAAAAAATTTAATTAATTTCAGTGTCCCTAGGGATAGGACAAAATGTTGACTTCAATTTTAGATATAAGTAAGTTCCACAAATATTACGAAAAAATAACAGCCAAAAAATTGAATATAGAACAGATAATATGATGAATTTCAGGCAAGCTCCATTGTAAATTAAATATTCCGCGGCAATTTACTACAAAAGGCTGTGGTCATGTATTTCTTACTACATATTTCTGATTTTTTTGTGGGAATTATGTAACTGACTATGCAAATGATCTTAACAAGTTATAAAAATATTGAATTTGCATCTATCTAAACTAATGGGGATTTTGCTTTACTTGTTTTTCAAGTCGACGAATTATTCAAAATAACAAGGTTTTCTTTTTCCTCTGAATAACTGTATATGCTACCAAAATGCCAATTTAGATAATCTTCAATGCCACTTGATTTAGTGCTGATTATATGTTTTTTTTCTTCCTACAAATGTGGTCTGTACTTCATTCACCTTTGTCGTAACAATTTCGAAGGACTTAAATTTCAAAGGAAGCTTCAAATATGGAGTTATATTAGATTAGATATGAGGTCACTCCTGCCACTTGAGTATTTAGAAAAATTGTATAAATTAAGCTGCTCTTGCAGGATGTTTTAATTTTCAATTTTACTCCAGAATTTCAATTATAAGATTAAAATGAAAAGCTCTGTACATAGAGTGCAAACACTCAGCAATTCAAAAATTTGCTATAATCTATCCCAAAGTTCTTCGATTATTTTTGTCTGAAAACATTTTATTGATAAGCCGATTCTACAAATCCTGGAATTTGCTGTTTTATATTCATAAATTAATATTTACAATATAAGAACTAAATTGTGCTATAAAGTTCATACTAAAAAATTAATATTAATAAATTCGGATGTATGATAAAAATTCAATAGTAAAAAAAATTATGATTTCGTACTAGAAGATTCATAAATTGGAATAAAAAAAGATTAATAAATAATATACTATTTCAATCATAACCTCAAATCTACCAGTCTCTTCATGAGTTCTCTACATTAGTTGGTTTGATGTCTGCTTGCATTTTTGGAATAGAATAATTTTCTGGACTAAGAACATTACCGAAATTATCTTTCTTAATCTCGCCATCGACAAGACCAGTACTACTACTAGAACTACCTATGTAGCTACATTTCGGGGGAATGGGGGGTGGATTGCTTTTGGCACAGTCTTTCGGTGGACTTTGAACAATATTCATTTCCTGTTGGTGTGCTCTAAGATCAAAGTCCTCATAACTGCTATTATTAAAATTATTCAAATGAGCGTGTTCAGATATACTTATCCCAGAATCCCTCAAATCATGAGAATCGTCAGTTTGAGCTGTCAACAAACAATTTGTAGATGAACTTGAAACTGGTTCTTGGGAACTTTCATCTAATGCCATGTAATCGATGCTACACATTGAAGGTGTTGATTTTTTAGCCCCCCTCTTGGGTACATAAGGTGGGGTATCACTTGAGAAGCTGTTTACACGTTTGTCAGGCGCTGAAAAACGGAGTTTTAGCTTAAAATTATATAAACGGTTTGATTAACTTACTGTGAGATCGTGGAGGCAGAGGTGGCGCTTCTTCAGTTCCTGAATCTGACCAAGAATTTCTTAAAGGTTGAAATGCCATCAGTAGGTGTCATTGAACTATGCCTCAACAGTCTAGGAGATGGCGGGTTTGTCAGAGACCTTTCTCTTGAATGCGTAGCTTTGGGTGGTAGAGGAATATCACATAAATCAGACTCCCTGAAGGAAAATTAATTATCAACACCACGAGACCTTATTTTACCACTTATTAAACAGCAATATAATAAGATCAATCAAAAGAATATAAACTATATCTATAGTCCGTTCACGAAAGTTTGAGCCCACAGTAGGCGTTTGTTTATTATATGACGTTGGCAGTATTTGCTGTCATAACGTAAAATAAAGTCAGCATTGCTGAATGTACCCGGCCTCGTCCGACGAGCTTGCTAGTTATCAGAAAACTCTATGCAATATGACAACATGGCGTATCAATCTGAGAGAAAAAAAATAAACAACATAACCTAAAATTAATATACACAGTAGAATATGCCAAATTTCGATATGACCAACTGACGGCTCAACCTTTCGGGAACGGACTATATTTATTGGAACCAAAGTGCTGGGAACCCCTGAAAGAAAGTGTCGGATTTTTCTTTCAGCTTCATGAATTCATTTGGCAGATTGAAACTGATTTTTTTTGTTATTATTATATATCACCTGGTAACAATTTCACTTGGAAAGTTTATTGCAGGTCTCAGAACTTCTGAAACATTTTTCATTTCGAGATTCATTGGCTTAAGTTTTATATTCAAAAAGATAAAAAGATGTTACTGCTAGAGAATTTCTTTATTACCGACCATAATGGGCTATCATGTCTTGGTCCGTACAGGTACAATTATACAACTCACTCACCTGCTCTTAAAAGAAGGTAAACTTGAACTGTTATATTCGAAAGGCCCCCTTGTTGGTGTATGAACCTCACAGAATAAGTTGCTAAAACTTGACTCTTTGGTCGGTTTTCCCTTTGTGGAATGGGTGGTGCACCAATTGTGCTTGGTAAGGAAAGACCCAAAGCTTCTCTGCTAGGCATACCTTTTTCACTTTCCTGAAACCAACGAAGATATTAAGACATTTTTCTTCACGTTAGCCGTATATACCCAATAAGGTAATTGATAACTGGCTCACCATTGGTTTGGTATAAATGGCATCTGGTTCACTGTAATCTCCTAAGTAACCATAAGCTGCTGCATGTGACCCATTCTCAGCATATTTTTTCTCAAGAGGTACCGGTGGCAGTGGAGTACTGAAAAGTTTGATTTACTAAATGTTGGCGAACATAATTACCATCATAAGATACTAACTAAAATGTAACTAGAATTTTACGTTGAATCATGATTCGTGTTATCAAAGTTCATAATAATTTCGGTAAATATTGAATATCGGTGACCTGCAGATATCCACCAGATTTTGGTGTCATTGTGTTCATTGAGTCTTCCTGAACAACATTAGTGAAACCAACAGGTGGCGGTCTGTCTTAGTTTAGAAAATATGGACCTCCAAAGTTCCAAAAATGTTTCATATTCACGTATCTTTTTTCACTATGAAAACACAAATTCACTGCTTCAATTTAGTCCATAAATCACCTTCCAACATTCAAATAACTATTTGATTAGTTTCATTTCAGGTATATTCAATAATTAAAACAGAAACATCAAAATTCTAGAGGTATCAAATATCCACAAATTCTAAGGAAAGCCAGCCGTTTTTAATGGTAGATTTGGCAATGTCCCAGATTTATTTGCTCGAATATGATACAATGCCTTCCCGTAATCCCCAATTTGATATGTTACTCGCCAAAGGACAGAGCAGTGGTGCCAAACTTACCATGAAGAAGGGCGGGCTTTCTTTAGAATTTGTGGATATGTGGTGCCTCTAGAATTTCGATGTTTCAGCATTAATTATTGAATATACCTGAAATGAAACTAATCAATAGTTATTTGAATGTTCAAAGGTGATTTATGGACTAAATTGGAGCAGTGAATTTGTGGTTTTATAGTGACAAAAGCGAAATGAAGATGGAATATTTTTGGAACTTTGGGGGCCCATATTTTCTAAACTAAGACAGGCCGCCACCTGTTGGTTTTACTAATGTTCAGGAAGACTCAATGAATACAAAGACACCAAAATCTGGTCGATATCTGCTGGTCACCGAAATTCAATTTTTACCAAATTTTATGTTGAATCATGATTCGTGTTATCAAAGTTCATAATAATTTCTTCTGGAACAGATTGAATCATGTGCTTAAACTTACTTAACAATACTATCCGATTTTTGTCGTTTAGGTCTGCAAATCGAACCCAAGCTCTCTCTCAACTGAGCAACCTTTCCAATAGTCTCTGATGCAAGGGCTGGACCCCAGCAGATGCCAACTTCCCATGAAGGTCCAATCCTTCTTCGATAACCTGCATGGCGTCTAAAATTAAATTCTTCAAAGTAAAAACATATGTCATGTGCTCGGATATAATTTTGGAATTCCTGGGTGAAAAACGCTAATTGATATTTGCTTATGCCCCCTTGGACGTTAGCGTCAATAATTCCTTGCAAAGCATGGTGAAAGGGTTCAAGTTCCTTTTCGGTTCTTTGGAATAGAGAATTATAAGTTGTCTCAATTCTTTCTCTACATTTTGCATGGTTTCGCATGCAAATTTTACCGGTGGTATTTCTTCGGTATGCCTGTTTATTACTTCGAACCATCTTAGGATACCTGGTAAAGGATGTTCAACTTCTCTTGTCATTCTTTCAATCCATAAACTCTGAAATTAATGATGAAAATTAGAGTGGCTACTCAGATGTTTAAAACTAATTATGAGTTCACGGTTTCGCTTTTGTTTCAGACATCATGACAACAAAATTTTAGATTCGGAAAACTTCAATTCCAGCCGTTAGGTGGAGCTGTGCAATAATATCGAACATAAGTGTCAAAATATTGTCACTAATCTAACCTGAAGAATGCCATTTGATATAAAAACGATGCGAGCGACATTTGAAATGTTGCAGAGATACAATGAAGTTTTCCGAATCGCAAATAAAAAGTTGTATAGACAAAAATGGAGGAGTAATAAAAAAAGAGGACCAGGTCAGAGTAAAAAACATATATTTTGTTAATTAAAAACTCACCTTGATTTCATTATCTTTGTCAATCATTCCTTTGTGTACAGGTCTATCACATTGGAATCTTTTAACATTGTTATAAAGATAATACCTAGAAACTTTTTCTGATACTCCATTTGCTAAAATTATGGGATTGGGTTCTGGTATTGGTTTCACATTACAAATTTGAATATCTATTTCGTTATTAAGGAAAAAATATGAATACCTAATCATATATCTCAAAGAAATAGTTATATTGCGAAAATATTCAGCGTAACATAACAAAGATAAAATTGAAAAAAGAATTTGTGGAGTGTTCCCCTTTATAGTCTTAATATTGAATCATTTGTAGTTTTTTTGGTGCGTTTTTATCATTTTTAAAGGATACATTGGCCATCAGAATTCACGATGGAATCGTCTGGTGGGGTATTTTTCATTAATATTTGGGCGGCCGGAAATTCTGTTTGCAATCGTTGGGTGAAGGCACCTATCCTTTCATATTCTAAACCTCTATAGATGAATTGCTTATTCTGTAAAAAAAAATCAACATCAAATTCCATTGGCACAAGATTAAAAATTCCCACTCACCCTGACGAAAAGTGGAAAACTGAGACCATAGTAACCAACTCTGAAATATTCAGGTTCGGGACGGAGTTGAGTCAGAATATTATCGTAAAATTTGGCACGATACTTCAGTATATCACTCAGGGCTTTATAATCGAAAGATTGTTCCTCGTAAACAGCCGCCAACTCTTTCAATAAAGGAATACCTTCTTCCCAACACTGAAAAACACATAAATTAACCAAATCTGAATCCATATTGTTCATCTAATCTATATTCACCTTTCCTTTATCGAAATAATGAATCATTTGCAAGTACAATTTTTCCTTAAGTTGACTTTCTGTTAAATTGGCATTGTGAATATCGGTTACTGGTGTATGATTGGTCCAACTGAGTTGATCTGCATGAAGTTTCATGGTAAAACCAGCCTCCGTGTAATTTTCAGCAGAAAAATGTAAATCGTGTAACTTGTATATGTACCTGAGATACATTTCCTTACGATCAAATTCATTCTTATAGAAATTCTGGAATTTAAATGTCTAATTATACTAAGGTTCGATTGAAATTCAGTTCAACTCACGAGAAGATTAAATGTGCACGACATTCTTTTATCCCTATTTTCGTCTCCTTGAATTACACTTCGGTAATCCAAAAGTCTTTCTAATAAGCGACTGACCGATGTGATGAACGCAGCCCCACTCTCTTTCCAAGTTGGATCTTCACTTTGTACCCTACCCAGCAGCCTGAAAAAAATGTTATTTGATGAACTAGAGACACACATCACATAATAAATACTTAGAACTACTACTATGTCAACATTTCTCCGTTTTTAAATTTTCCTATAACAACAAAATTAACAAGTTTAGTTACAATCATTACTTTCAGTCGCATTCAAACTAAAATCTTTTGAAAGTTTTCGAAAGAAAATTTAGAAATAGAATTTTTCATCTTATACTTACACGTTACTCAAATGCTCCCTTGAATTGCGTGTAAAAATGTTCATTTGGTGAATCAAATCATTTAAAACCATCAATAATTAAACAAATCAGAGAAAAACTTACATAGTGTTGAACAACCTTCTGTATTCGTCATCTCCTTTATTTTCTGATATAAGCGTATCCAATTTATCTATTAATTCTGTTTCTACTTGTCTGAAGTTACCCCTGGCTCTTTGTTCGCATTCCATCATATCGAAGAATATGTGTAGTGTAGCCTTACGAAGCTCAATTTCTGGCACTAAGGTAACCTCCAAGAATGGTCCCACCATGGAAGGAATGAAAGCAAGTTTACACTCACCTACAAATGAAAGCCATCAAAACAGTTCCAATATTTAAAAAATCAAGGAAAAAACACTCACCTAATTGTGACCACATTGACAAAATTTGAAATCCCATCAATACTCTCATATCTCCATACTTTTCAATAATTTTTTCCCGTTTAACGTCAGAAAACTGTTCCAACTGCAGAGATTCTTGTGTTAAATAATGGACAGCTAAATTGAAGTAATTTGTCCAGAGCTGGAATTGAAAGAAATAATTAAAACATTCAAAAAAGAAATTTAAAAAATAGCGCCCTCTATGTGCCAGATATCTTGTAACTTACTTCTTTATCGATATAACCTGTATGTGTATCAAGGAACTTGAAGGCTAAAGGTTGTGCCAGTTCTTGTAGAGATTTAAGAATGATATTGCTCATAACCATTTTGATCACTAACCAATCTTTGGAATAAACTTCCTGCACAACTAAATTACGGAATACCAAGAACACTCTGAGTAAAAAGTCCTTTAATAGTTTCCGATCATGACTAGGCCCCATTAGAACTTCCCACAACCTTTTATAATGGTACTCATCTAACAACTGTAATATGCCCAGCATACAAGCCACTAAGCATCCCTAGAAAGACAAGTTAGCAGTTCTACTAGAAATTAAGAAATTACCAAGTAACTCACAATTATCTTAGTATCTTTGTCGAGTAACATAAGAACTGTTTGAAGTAAAACTTCTAATATGCTAATACACAATGTATCAACATCATGATGTATGCAATTATTGATTTTTCCTTGTTCATCACAAATTTTACGCTGCTTGAACAGAAAACCTAATATTTCCGACAATACTTCTGTACATAGCGTTAACTCATCTCTATGTATGATATGGAACCTTAAGTGTTTACAAGCACAGCCTAGCAATAAACTTCTGGATTCTGGAAATAAAGGAATGTAGAATTTTATCATATAAAGTACACAAAAAACATACCATCATCTTGAAACAGCTTACTGGACACTAAATTTTTTATACAAACTAATTTAGCTTGGACTAGCAGAAGGGGTAACTCTTTAGGTATTGTATCCAACATCGTAGCAGCTATTTTTGATACTTCTAATATTGGTAACACGTCCACCAATTGTTCATAAACTGAACTGATTGACAGAAGTAAGGCAACCTGAGAAGTTAACAAAAATTAATGAAGAATTGAATATAAAATCAATTGGGGGTGATTGATTCAAGGTCTACGGTATTTATAATGACAGGAGTTCCCCATGGAGGTGTTCTTGGGCCACTTATGTTCACAGAACACAGTTAACCTATCTACAAATGCACCATTTGGAATGTAAATGTTTCTAAGTGATACTATTGATGAAAGTATGAGCAAGATTAAAGTTGAATAGCCCATGTATTTCACTAACCTGTGTATTGGTGATATTCGGTTCCGTCATAGTCAACATCTTATTGAGTGAGTTGAACACGGCATACAGATCTCTTTTGAAACTGTCTTCAAACTGTCCACAAGTAGCCCTTGAAAAAAGTAATCGGCTCTGTATAATAAGCTTGAAGATATATTCTAAACTTTTGTAGCACTTCTGGATAGGCTCTTGCTTCTCGAATGATAGAATCCAATCAGCGCAGTGTTGAACGCTTGTCAATAATCCCCTGTAAAATCGCAAAATAATAATATTTATTCTTAATTTGATCGAAAAAATTTACTCACTTATAAACCAACGCAGCAGAGAAATGATTCTTAATGTAAGCGTCTAGGACTGGTTTGAAATGTTGAAATTTGGATTCGTCCAACAGGATGAAAATCGAAACCAGTACGTGGAAAACTAATCCACTGTATGTAGTTGAATTTCCATCTTCAGTCGAGAACAAAGCAAACAAGGCATCCAGAACATCCTGCAAAAATTTGACTAATTCTTCATCGCCCAGTTTCAACACTCTTTGTAAGGAATCTTGTATCTTTTCAGGATGTGACTTCCATCTCAAAAGAGCCAACAGATCAACTGAAATAAAAAAAATATCGAATATTTTGATGAAATTTAATAAATATGGATAATCCAACCGTTTTGTGTTAATTTCGTAGAGCATAAAAGAGTTTTGATGAAAACTGCTTCCTTGTGGCTCCTGGAAAATTGTCCACTAGCTTCATGGTTTCCTTCATAATCTTTACCAAAAGCTGGAAGGGACAAGTATCCACAATTCTCCAATTTTTGAGGATCTTCGCATTTGTAAATGTACAATTCGTGAGATCCATCTTGAATAGCTGCGCCATCTTTATCCATCAAGCGGATGAAAGAGAAACCGAAAAGTTTTTTGTCATTTTTTTCTCTAGCTGAAAAAAGATTCAGTTATACTGAGTTTTACCTAAGTTTGTTGTAGCTTACTTGAGCAATGTCTGAATTCAAATCTCACATGAGCACCTGCGAATTTATCTATTGGCAGTGTTAATCTTGACAATTCTGCCCATGCCGGTGAGTTGTGATGGTAAATGATCATGGAATTGTAAACGGACGATCCTTCCATTCCAGATGCTCCCCATAAACAATCCTATTACCACAACAATTAATAAATTTTCACTAGTTAATTACTACCGCTGTGTATAACCATAATACTACACTGCGCAAAAAAATTAACGCACATTCTGAAAATATCAATTTTAATGAAAGTTAACTCTACATTGACTTTATAACTTATTTTTTATGTTTTCTCGGGAACGTTTTGAACGAAACAAGACACATTACATGGAAGAAAAATTCATTCATTTCACCGAATCTTATGTGAAAGAAGAGAAATAAAAAATTTTCAAAATACTGGAATGCTGATAAAGGATTTAATACTTGGTATTTCCACCCCTTGCGTTAATTACAGCTCGGTAACGACGGTTCATACTCAAAATGAGTGATCTAAAAATGTTCTGATCTAATCCTTCCCAGATTCTCTAAGTTGGATTCGCAAGTCATTAAGAGTAGTTGGATGCTTTTCTGAACTTCTCAGCCTTCTATTGAGGTTGTCCCAAACCTGCTCGATCGGATTGAGATCTGGACTTCTTGCTGGACATTCCATTCGAGAGACTTCAACCTCTTCAAGGTACTCCTAACGATGCGCGCACGATGGGGTCTGGCATTATCGTCCATAAAAATGAAATTTTCACCAATGTATGGGGCAAATGGCACTACATGCTCTTGAAGAATGTTCCTTATACACCTATCAGCATTCATAGCTCCATTATCAACGACCACTAGGTCTGTGCGAGCAGTCAAAGATATTCCACCCCATACCATAATCGATCCTCCCCAAAACCAGTAGTATTCAGGAAATTGCACTGAGCATATCCTTCATGTGGACGTCTGTATACAAGGGAACGTCGATCACAATGGTGGAGGCAGAATCTAGACTCATCTGTGAAGAGAACTCTTTCCCAATCAGCCTCTTCCCAATGGAAATGCTCTCTTGCAAAATCCAAACGCGCCCTACGATGGGCTGGAGAAGAGCTGGGCCTCTTGCCGCGACACGAGGCCTTAAATCATATTCTCTGAGGCGATTTCTTATTGTCTGAGTGCTAATGAGTCCCCATGAGTCTGCTCAAGCTGATTTTGAAGGAAGCGAGCGGTTGCAAACCGTTGTCTCAATGAAGAAACTCTCAAGTAACGTTCTTGAATGGCAGTTGTTACCCGTGGTCTACCCTGTCCTGGTCTTCGGACATTCATACCTGTCTCCCTGAAGCGCTGCAACATTCTGGACACACTTGTATGGGAAACTCCAAACCTTTCTGCAATTCTTGTGTATGTCCACCCTTCTTCTCACAAAACTGCCGCTTGGGCACCTTCCTCTTGGGTCAAATTGCGTGTTTCACGTTGCATAGCGATCGAGTGTAGAAAATCAAACGAAAGAAAAACTATTGATCACTTGAATTGATCGAGAACAACTGATTTCAGAATGGAGTCAATACAATCAAAAACTGATAATCTCATCTTTTTTATTCCTGCTGGGAAAAACATCTGTATTGAAGAAAAACGTTGAAAGTGGATAACATATGCATGCATAATTCTGATAAAACTAATTATCATTGAGAACACCTTCACTTGTAGAATAAATTTGAGATTTCCGTAATGTGCGTTAATTTTTTGCGCAGTATACTTGGCATGAAATTTCAAGTTTCGGTTTCATGCCCCTTGACTACACTAGTTACTATTCGTTCATATTCACAACTCATATTTTCATAAGCTTACCTGAATTCTATTCTTTTCACTATCAAGAACAACAATGGTAACTTCAATATTTTTCCCGGTGGACTTTCCACCTCTCTCAAATTCTCCTCGTTCTAAAGAAATGTACAAATCGTTCCTAACATCTCCTGGCATGATGACATCTGGAAAACCTAATTTTTTCGTTAAACTGACGTTCTTGAACAGCAATTGATTGTCTTCTTTGATTTGTCTCAGTTCACCGTGAAGGATCTTGAGTGATATCATTATTCCGTAGTTGGGGGGACAAGTGAGGGCATTGAATTTGCCTATTTGTTTTATTATAAATTCGTGTAATTGGTGGAAGTCCTTTTCTTCCCCTTGGAAAACCTATAAGTAGAAATTTGTAGAGATATGAAATGAGTACTTCGAAAGATGAATTATTACCTTCATATTGAATTCCTTTTCATCGGAATCTTTATCTTTACTGGCCAAAAATTTACCTAGTGGCTGCACACCTACACCATATGGTCTTTTGTATACTTGCTGCTGAAGGGGTGCATATTTTTCAGTCTTTTTTGATGTATCGGAGTAAATCATTTTTCCGATCCTTATTATGTGAGCAATTATAAAAATATCACTATTTAAATCCGAGTTACCTAAATCCTGAAATGATATATTGATACATACAAATATGGAAATTCAATAAAAAAGCGCGACAATGAAAATGTCAATCGATTGTAGAAAAAACAAACAACAATGGTTTACCGTAAAGAATGTGCAGTTACTATGTAGTTTTTCTACATAATTGGAAAAACCTTCTTTGGATATTCTAACCAAGAACCTTTCGGTTATATATTTGCATTTGGCGGCATCATACAGGGAAAAATATATTTCAGTATCTTCTCCGATGTGATGTCCAAAGTCTCTCATGCAAAAGTACAAATGATGCGTTAGGACTTTTTTTATTTCCTTTTTCTTGAGCGTTCCTCTTGCCTGCAAATTAAAGGAAAAGGTTTTTTAAGTTTCAACAGGGTCAATTATTTTCTATTTAATAATTTTGACATACCGTAGTAGTATTTTCGGCACTTGATACGTGAACATGATATAATTCCACTACTGACATAGAATCAGAATTGACCATCTCGGCACCTTGTCGAGGAACTAAGTCCAATCCAAGTTTCCTGAAAAAATTGAATATATGAATATCAAATGGAAATTAATCGAATAAAATGATATAATTTTTCAGTCAATTGTAAGGAAAATTAATAGCTTCCGTTCGCGAGTTATGACGACCAAAAATGTATTTGATTACAACGCAAAGACAAAGTTTTCTTCATGAATTTTTCTTATGGCACATTCACACGAAATTTCGAAGAAGCTTGTGCACGTCATTATTCTCCTTTAAAATACCAAATTACAAAATGGTCGGATGTGTGGTTTCGGAAATATCGGGAAAATAATAAGAAATTTCAAATGTCAATAACTCCAAAACTACTTGACCGATTTGGTCCATTAACGAACTCAACCGCGACATTCAGAACCCAAACCAACACTCAAAATTTCAAAACCATAGCTTAGTCCGTTCGAGAGTTTTTGTGTTCACGGCTGGACATAATTTTCATTGACCACGGATCCTTCATCAATGGGTCCAACCGAGTCGTTTGAGACCAATCCGGTCCAAAATCTAAAAATATAAACATTTGGGCAAAATGATAGCCCGCTGTCCCCTAGGATCAAGCGCGTCAGTACGACCTGATAAAATTTATTTTTCACTTCAAATTATTCATCAATCTCATTTCTTGGGATTTTCAAATTAGATCTTTCGTTCATCCGCAAAACTTTCTTCTTGACATCAGAGCTCATTAAGAAATACACTCATGTTCCGCCATTTTGTTTGGACCAGCCAGAGACACCCTGTACATTTTCCCACAATTTAAATCAAAAGAATTCAATCAATAGATACAAGATCGGACAGGATAGTATGACTCATAATCTCAAAATTCCTCGTGACCAATAGGTTAGGTACGCAGGTAGGTGCCTCCTACTTGACAACCTACAGCTACAGGATGGAACAAGCATGAGATGAGGAATAGTTAATTGCCCCTTTTTTCTGCATAATCTGCCAGCTTCTCGAGTTGCTGATAAAGGAAAAGCCTCGAATTCCGATAGTGTGGCACATGCCTAGAGTGTCGTACACACTTATTTCGCAGCTGGACAAAATCTATTTAAAGTTCAGGGCCAGAGTTCTCTTCAGGTGACGGTGTTAGGTGAACAAGAATCTTCTGATAATGATACGAGGCCGTTCCAACAAGTTAATTATGTGCTAACTAGCGGATACTGCCCAGACTCGCACAGAAAATTCCTTTTGTGCACTTGGTAATATAAACAAGATGCTGGTGATATGAACAAGATGCTATCATTCTTGCAATTTACTGTATTATGGTAACTTTGCTGGTAAGGAATCTGAAGTCGAAAATAATGCTGTCCTAAAGTCTGGATTAATAGATAGATATACTCCGTTCACATATTATTGAGCGCAAAGTGGGCGTTTGATTATTTATCTGAGCTTGGCAGTATTTGCTGTCTTAACGATGAACAAAGTTAACGTTGACGAATGTATCAAGCCTCGTCCGACGAGCTTCCGAGTTATCAGCGAACTCTATGCAATATTGACAACATTGCGTATCAATCTGACAAGAAATTAAATATTATATAGTCCGTTCACGAAAGGTTGAGCCGTCGGTTGGCCATGATAATTTGACATATTCTACTGTGTATATTAAAATTTTAGGTTATGATGTTTATCTTCTTGTCAGATTGATACGCAATGTTGTCAATATTGCATAGAGTTGTCTGCTTACTCGCAAGCTCGTCGGACGAGGCCGGGTACATTCGGCAACATTGAATTTATTTTACGTTATGACAGCAAATACTGCCAACTTCAGATAAATAAAGAAACGCTTACTATGTGCTCAACCTTTCGTGAACGGAGTATAACCTAAAATTTTAAAATATACTCCGTTCACGAAAGGTTGAGCCGTCGGTTGGCCATGGAAATTGGCATATTCCACTGTGTATATTAAAATTTAAGGTTATGTTCTTCATTTTCTTGTCAGATTGATACGCAATGTTGTCAATGTTGCATAGAGTTCTCTGATAACTCGCAAGCTCGTCGGACGAGGACGAGTACATTCGGCAACGTTCACTTTATTTAACTTTATGACAATAAATACTGCCAACTTCAGATAAATAAACAAATGCCTACTATGAGCTCAGCCTTTCGTGAACGGACTATACACAGTGGAATATGCCAAATTGTCATAGGCAACCGACAGCTCAACGTTTCGTGAACGGACTATAATACCAGTGCAGAAGAGAATAATTTTTCGTTTGTATTTAACGAAAGAATGTTAGAATGAGCCTTCTGTATGAGTATCATACATTATTTAGTGTAATTCACTGAATTTTCATCGAAATATTTCCATAAATATTGTGTAGGGACCTTTGCGTGGAAACATTTTGGTTGATTAAACCATTTGGACCTCAAAACAAAACTTTACAACACTGGGAAAGTACAACAAGCTTATAAGTTTGGATACCTGCCCACCACGTTGAGGAAAATGAAAAAGCTGACGCCCTTGCAAAAGGAAGAGCAAATGTTCCCTTCACCAGACCTGTGTCCTCATGTTAGGTACCACCCACGCTGGTTAAGGAGGACGTCGATGAGTGAGAAAAAAAAATCATTCCCACTGTATCAACACACCAATTCAAAGGCAACCAAAGAGAATGATTGCACATTCAAAAGAGACATCTCAACAGGCTCTATCGTTGTCAAAAACCAGTTAAGACTGCTTGTTAGGCTTCTTGTTTTATGATATATCATCAGCACAAGATCGGCAAGAAAAGCTTCTATATCACCGTGTATATTGAAATTTTAGGTTATGTCATTTATTTTCTTGTCAGGTTGATATGCAATGTTGCCAATATTGCATAGAATTCTCTGATAACTAACAAGCTCGTCGGACGAGGCTGTGTACATTCGGCAACGTTGACTTTATTTCACGTTATGACAACAAATACTGCCAACTTCAGATGAATAAACAAACGCCTACAATGCGCTCAAACTTTCGTGAACGGATGGATACATAAACCACCGAGCACATATTATGTCAATGCAATGTATTGGCGCAAACCAGACATACTCTACTGGGTACCATAATAGCGAAGTCTCTTAGGACAATAATCTTATATCTCACGAAACAGTGACATGTGAGAGGCCCAGTAAACAGCGTTAACTCGTTTCTCAATAGCGATAGAGTCTACTGCAACCATTCAAGAAAGTGATTCTGCATAAAATCTTCAAGTCGTCGGCAAAACCATCTTTTCATTTATTTTTGAATAGTATAGACACATAGTTTACAGAAGATCATATTCGATAGCTCAATCACCACCAGAGTTACAGAACAGGGCGCATTATTGGCACAGTTAAAATATTTATGACTAGCCCTCGTGAAGAGAAGCTCTGGTCCACCTCGACGGTGTGTTCTGTTCCCGGTGATGGTAATATATGCAGTTGACATGCACCAGCAAGTCGTCCGCTCTTAACCTTGCTAAGGAGGTTATTGGCCGTTGACTATGCGAATCGCTCACTGTAAGCCAAGTAGCCGGCCGGTTGGTACCTACCTAAGCGGGTACCGGGTACCTCTCCTCCACTAAAAGCGATATCCGCCAAGACTTGCGTTGGATACGGATCCGTCTTCGCGGCAGTGTTGCCAGAAAGGCGGAATTATCTGCAATATGCAGAATTTTTCAAATTCCTTGTGTTTGAAAGTATTCATACCATCTTTAGTATCTTCCATCCATTTGTGACATGGGCATAATTATCTTGATTTTGAGATTTTGGTCGATTGGAACCGTGACTACCAATAGGGTCTTTTGTGGGTTACCATACTAGAGCTACATTTCACCCTGGAGTGTGACCTCCTTTGCAAATTTGATTGTTTTCCTAGGAGATTTTGCTCTTATGTCAGCGCCACCCAGTAGAGTATAGCGGCGTCCACACTATCCCGCGATTGGCTGTTGGCAAAGCCGATTTTGGCTTGCCATCTACACCTGAGTTGGCATTCAATCGCAAAAAGTCTGCCAATGAGGATGTGAAGGGTTTTCCTATAAGAGGTGTAATTATGAATAGCCGCTATTTCGGTAGATGTCACGTTTGAAGTTGTCATTTGTTGACATTTGACAAGTCGAAACTAAGCCATTAATGAAAATGGAACGATACACGCTTCAAGAACGCATTGAAATTTTTAAAATTCACTATAAAAATGGTGAAAATTCCGCAAAGACGGTTCGTAAAACTAGAACATTTTTGGAAGTGAAGCACCTTGTCGGTGGAAAAATTCCAGCTGTTGGGATATGTTAGTGATGTGAAGAATAAAGCCCGTGCACGTCGCTCAACACCAGCCGAGAATATTGTTGCTGTAGTCGAGTGTAGGAGAAAACCCAGGTTTGTCCAGTCCTCGTCGTTCTTTGGAATTAGGCATGCCACAAACGTTTTTATGGCCGAAATTGGATAGTATCGATCTGGACAACGTTTACGTGCCACAAAAGCAACGAAACCATTGATCTTTTGCGGGGAAAAATTCCGGACCGTGTTATCTCTTGAAGAGGTGATCACAATTGGCCACCGAGATCTTGTGATTTAACACCGTGCGACTTCTTCATTTGGGGCCACATGAAAGAGAAGGTCTACGCCAATAGCCCAGCGTCGATTCCAGACCTCAAAGATGGAACTCGTGAGGCTGCCAAGGACATAGGGTAGCCATTTTGCGATTTGGTTATGGAAAATTTCATTAAAAAGATATGGTCCTGTAAGCGTGGTCGTGGTGGTCATTTGCCTGATGTTATTTTCCACGATAAACGGCATAGCTTCTTCTTTATAATGAATAAACATCCTATTATTTATATTGAAAAATTGCATTTTATCTAAATATCAAAATAACACCTCTTATTGGAAAATCCTTTATTGCAGTGCGCTACAACTTTTTATTTTGGGAAGTAGAAGTCCCTTCTACCGGTTTTTATATTCTGGCTTTTGATTTCTCTATTTCTTTAGGGCCATTTCTACCAATATTGGATCACCTCTACAACATCCTTGTGGAAAGACCCTGATGCCCGATTGCACCGTTCTTCTAAGCAATGTTTAAACCCTGAAATGACGTTTCATCAATGGAATAAACGTCACTTAAGGGCTTAAACGTTGCTTAGACGAACGGTGCAATCGGGCATGAAAGTTATGCTATTTTCAAGGCGAAGGTGATAACATTTGAAACCATCGCAGAATTACAAAGAACTTTTCATACTAACTTGAAGAAAGTTTATACCAAAAATCTGGCAACAATACTTCTCAGTGACTCAACAGTGGCGCGCAGAAATTCGTTTTGTAATGTCGATAGGGCCTGGGGCATTCTGTAACATTCGTTGCTGCCGATAAAGAAGCAACTCATATTTCGATGGTTACTCCTTTGGAATCACACTCTTAATTTTCATAATGAAATATGGCTGAAGGTGAAATAACGGACGGCTGCTGTAGTCGATGATTAGCGTCTTGGTCAATCGAGAGGGTCTGCGGTTGAATGGAGATATTGGCGGAATAGCGATTGGCTTTGAAGGTAACATGATTGCCGTTTGTCGGGTCTTTTATCTAATAGGTTCGAGGATGACCAATTATACTGGGTGAGCCCGATTGTGGACTTAACTGCAACTCTTGAATCCTTAGAGTTGAAGGAAAATGAATGAAACGTTACGGAGGTCTTTTTTCGAAAAACTCAGAATGCATTACTCTATCTTCTTTCGTTTTCGAGTTATGAAACAAAATAAAGGGTTTTCCAATAAGAGGTGTTATTTTGAGATTCAAAGAAAAATGCCATTTTTCAATATAAATGATCGGATGTTCATTTCATTATAAAGAAGAAGCTATGCCGTTAATAGTGGAAAATAACATCAGGCAAATGACCACCACGACCACGCTTACAGTACCACATCTTTTCAATGAAATTTTCCATAACCGAATCGCAAGGTGGCTGCCCTATGTACTCGATAGCCCCACGAATTCCATCTTTGAGGTCTTGAAGCGACGCTGGGCTATTGGCGTAGACCTTCTCTTTCACGTGGCCCCAAAGGAAGAAGTCGCAAGGTGTTAAATCACAAGATCTCGGTGGCCAATTATGATCCGGATCATTTTCATGCATTTCAACGACCCAATCAGCAAAGAGACGACGTTGATGATGATTGGTCGGCTTGAGTTCTTGTGTTAACTAAACAAACCTGGGGTTACAGCAGCAATATTTTCGGCTGTTCTTGAGCGACGTGCACGGGTTTTATTCTTCACATCACTAACTTGTCCAAAAGCTCGAATTTGTCCATCAATTTCGTTATTGCGATCCGACAAGGTGCTTCACGACGACCCAAAATGTTCGAGTTTTACGAACCGTCTCTGCCAAATTTTCACCATTTTTATAGAGAATTTTAATAATTTCCATGCGTTCTTGAAGCGTGTATCGTTCCATTTTTATTAATGGCGTAGTTTCTACTCGTCAAATTTCAAAAAATGCCAGCTTCAAACGTGACATCTACCGAAATAGCGGGCTATTAAAAAGAATACCTCTTATTGGAAGACCTTCAATTCTCCTGTCCCAGACATTTTTTGCGCAGGTTCGCAAGTAAACAATTGTTTGTTTATCTTCCTCACATAATCTACACTCGTCAGTTTCTGTGAAGCCGATTTTGTTGCTTAAACTGAAGCTTTAATGGCCGCATTCTAGTGAAGAAATATAAAAATTTAGAAGCTAATTATACAATACATTCCATATTTTCATTGTGGTCGAAAAAGATAAAAATAATTCATCATACATGCTCTTTATAATGTATAATGAATAAGTACAGATATCATCCTGTATAAACCGCACGTGAATAATGATAAAATAATGAGATCACATCTGAGATGTTTCCTCTTATCACTTGGAAGATTATCTATAAAATGCTTAACACGATGCAATTACAAAATTGATGATACAATATATTTAAATGACCCCTTCAGTGTCTGTCGGGCATAGGTCAATGTGTTAGGCGACATTGCAATTTCAAGGCAATATTGAAATCGGTCAATAGCTCGGATTGAAATAATTGCCGAAACTTTTGGAGTATTATACCTTTAATGCATCCATTGGTGCCCATATTAATATAACCTTTATATCCATATTCAGTTGTCTCATACAAGGTTATTCCATCAACCTGCATTCAAACTACGATAATTGTATTGATTTCTGCAAAAATAATAATATTGATATTATAATTATTGTGAAGTTTGTACCAATATGTAGAATTTAAATTCGGGATTTTGCCATTTTCATCATTTTATTACTGATGAAGAAATAGAAAAGCCTGGTAAACTCGATAACTATTACATTTGTTCCAATGGCCTCGATTACCAATTTGATAACCTCTGCGTAAAATTTAGCTTCAACAAGTTTCTTTTGACTTAATCTTGTTTATTCCAGAGAAAGTGTAAGCTCCAAATGTTATATTCGTGAATGGGAAAATAAACTTTTGGAATGTCCAAGTAAACTTATAAATCTATTTCTTCTCTCGAATGTGTAAAAAGGTGAATATGATAATACCTACTCAACAACTTTTTTTCATTATTTCACAGATAAACTAGACCAAATTTGGGGTATTGCCCATTTATACAGGCTGTTTTTGAATTGATGCGAAAGATTTAGGGGTGTGATACCCATCAATGTACCCTGCATATTATTCCTAGGTTTGTTTTAGAATTGAAAAACATATATCAGTACAAAAATATAATTATCTCACATAAACATGTCTCTCAAACCCAACAACTATAAAATTCTCAACCTTAACAAAATCGCAATTCAACTAGAAGCTATTTCATCAATCATTTGCAGGACTTTCTGTTTAAATAACCTCTTTTTCGCAGGAGAAAAATCTGCAATATCAGGTAGAATACTTCTGAAGAAATCCAAGTCGGGATGGGTAGGTCTTGAAGCTTCCGAAAAACAATTCTTCATAACCTCCAAAAAGTCCTCACTTTGCCTGGATTTCTTAGACGTTTTTACTCTTACTGGTTCCTCCTCCAACTCTGGTGGACTATGAACAAGTTTTCTTTTCTTCGGCCGGTGATTCTGCTCTAGAAAGTGTATGGAATAGTCGTCGGAGTTGCTTTCTAAATCCTCCATTAATACATGCGGTTTTATGTCGATATCTAGCTCTTGCGATACTTCTTCGTCATTTTCTCTCCTGAATGTGGATTACCGTCAGATTGATCCAAGTCACCTCCTTCATTATTCACCGCTGACCGGCTTCGTGCACGAATAAAAGGCAATATAAACTGCAAATCATCGAACAGGTAGTATTTCTTCACATATCTAGCTCCAGATAACGTTAATGGTCTACTCAGATATCGTGTCAGTCCGGCTCTCAGGTTTTTCCATCTAGACTTGCACTCGTGTACTGAAAATAGCATACAATCAAAATTCCCCAAAAATGATTTGTTAGGATTGAAAAATAAGAATATAAGCTTGAAAATAGGAACAGATAAGAAGTTGTAGTTCATTTGGGTAGAGCTAGAGCATTGAATGCACTTAGCGTCATTATATTTTATAACCTTCAAATCTGTTTCAAAAAATGTGTTTTTCAATTAGATTATCTATTTGGATTGACATAGATTATTTCATTGTAGCCATTCCGATTTCATACCAGAGATATTCTTGCAGACCCAGAAAAAAATCTTTCATTATTAATTCCCAGAATACAAAGAACTATATGCCAAGGTTATATGCCCACTAGAACTAAAAGATTGGAGGAATGACAAAGCTGACACCCTCGCAAAAAGAAGAGTAAACACTCCCTTACACCCATAGTGATTGGAAAAAAGAGAAAAAACTGGACTAAACACCAGGTCATAGACAAGCCAAGAGATTATACCTTCAAAAGAGAAGGATCAACAATCTCTATCGTTGTCAAAAAAAGAGTTAAGGCAGTTCAATAGGCTTTTCACAGGTAACCATTTTGTGAGATATCACCATCACAAGATCGGTAAGGACAACTTCGATATCTGTAGGTTATGTCAGTCAGCCACAAAACCCACCGCCCCTTGATAATGTCAATGCAATGTATTGGCGCAAAGCAGACTCACTCCACTGTAGTATGGTAAAGCACAGAAGAACTGTTTGGACGCAGTGCAGAAAGGTAGTAACAGTACCGATCAACTACAATCTAACCTAGAATGTCAAGGTCGAACAGATAACATTACTATATTTGCGATATATTTTCATGAAATTACATCATTGTTTATACAGGTTTGGAAATGCACATCTGAAACATACGATATACAATGCATCAGACAGAGAATTCCTCCGTCCAGTTGCACAGATGAATAGTCGAGATAATCACGTGCCGTAACACACTGAATTCCGTTGTCTTATTGCAATATTCTAGTATTGTCCTCTCTTGTTGTTGGGAGGAGCATAATTCATTTAGTGTGGTAGGCAACAGTAAATATTTGAATCGAGTATTACGGGCAGCCTGACAAATTAAATAATTGGAGACGTGTACTGCAGGTTCCCTACCATACTGCGATAAGAGAGAGACAAGACTAGGTTATTGCAATAAGTCAACGGAATTCATTCAGTTACAGCACGTGATTATCTCGACTATTCATCTGTGCAACTAGAAGGAAGAATTCTCTGTCTGATGCATTGCATATCGTATGTTTCAGATATGAACTTCCAAATCTGTATAGAGTGGGCGAAACCAAAAATATAGCTTTAGACTGAAACGATTATCTCAAGAAGTATGGAATGAAAAGGGGTTTGATCAAGAGCAAAGTATACCGATTAAAAATTCATGAAAGTGTTGAAGTTATGATCAAGTGCCAGAAGGTCATAAGGATATTGAAGAAAAAGAGGATGTTAACTAGAACATATTGAAAGCGAGGAAATATACCTTGATGAAAAGATCATAAGGCTGTTGGAGAAATAGTCAATAGCCAGAAGGTCATCAGGAAGAACAAGTATACAATTTCCAGAAAGTCTTCACAGTGAATAAGTTTATAGGTGATGAGGCAACTGAAACAGTACAATGAGCAGTAAACCTTGGTGCTAAAAGTTTAACAATGACGGCATGAAGAAGAGGTTCAAAAACCAAAAGGTCATGAAGACGGAAGTGTATACAAAGATCAAATATGAGAAATGTTGAAGCAGAGGAGATGATTGAGAGTAATAATGGCAAGATGGTCTTGAGAGAGCCAAGGGGGTAATAATCATAAGTTTTCAAGGATATTCAAGTAAACATCGTGAAAGAAGGTCATGAAGGTGTTAAATGAGAACTGGACCATGAGCATACTCGAGAGCTTAGAAGATAAAGAAGAAATTCAGAAGCGTAAATACAATATGGCGTCATCAATACACAGATTATTTCGTGACAGTTGTCACGAATGACACTAGTCATAAAAAACCTCCTCCTCAACTTCCAAAAGGATCTGCCCCCTCGTAACCAGTCAGACACACCAGTTATCTATAAACCACAACAGATAATCTAATCGAAAAACACCTCAAGGTCCCTAAAAAATCAAATACAACAACTCCAACTCACCTGTGCTACAAACGACATCAGCAATTTCCTTCCAGCACCTCTCCTGCAGATCCTTGTTCGAGTAATCGTGACAGGTGTAATCATAGAGGCATCTCCTCTTCTCCACCTCTCTGACGAAGAGTTTGTTCAGTGACATGTCATCGCCGAACCTGTCCATCTTTCCGTATGCGAGAAGCAGCGTACGTACCAAACTGTCGAACTGCCCTACACCATAGCCTTCTAAAGTTTCTGTAGACGACTGTGGTTACACTGTCCGAGAATTTGAAACGTCGCAGCAGATTGCGTGGCAAGCGTCACGGCATGTGACCCGTATTGAGCACGAAGCTGCACGAATCAGCTCCGATGAGGAGGTTCGAACGCACTTATGCATGTGTTCGAGGTCGCGAAAGGCGGCGTGATAATGGATGTTTCGTATGTACGAGAAACGTGAACGAAAACGTGATAACACGAATTTGAAATGGGAATATGATTGGTATACAGGTGGACCACATAACGTTGATCAGACGGATAATTTTGAGGGGCATCGAAAAACTGTGAATAGGTTCAAGTTTTATTATCATTGGTCTTTTCTATTTGACTGATTTACTGAAGAATCACTTGACTTAGCTCTGAATCGATCAAAAGGAACGCTGCATCACTGATTTCGCATCAGTTTGAAAGTGAAGCAGCGTCAAATGGCAGCCCTCTCTTAACAAGCTGGCTGTTATAAAACAGCTCATTTTTTTACAACATCAGCATGATAAAGGGTTTTTCAATAAGAAGTGTTTTTTTGATATTCAAAGAAAAATGCCATTTTTCAATATAAATGATAGGATGTTTATTTCATTATAAAGGAGAAGCTATGCCGTTAATAGTGGAAAATAATATCAGGCAAATGACCCTCATGACCACGCTTGCAGAACCATATCCTTTAATGAAATTTTACATAACCAAATCGCAAACTTGCTGCCCTATGTCCTCGATAGCCTCACGAATTCCTTCTTTGAGGCCTTGAATCGACGCTGGACTATTGGCGTAGACCTTCTCTTTCACGTGGCCCCAAAGGAAGAAGTCGCAAGGTGTTAAATCACAAGATGTCGGTGGCCAATTTTGATCACCTCTTCGAGAGATAACACGGTCCGGAAACTTTTCCGGTTACACTATTTTATTAGTCCCTTTTTGGACTACCTCAAACAGTTCAAGTTATGAGACTCAGAAAACACTGGCGTGAGTATCTGAAACTGTTTTTAGCCTTAGACACTGAGTCTCACCACTGAAATATGGTATATAATATACTTCTCACGACACAACATAGGGAATTAGACAAGAAATTATGCAAATATGTATGAACTCAATTATATTCCCAGCATCAAGTACAACATTCAAAGATAAGGTTTTGACATGGTGTCCATTATTATTGTCAATACATTGCGTTGAGCGATTTCAGATATGTCGGACAACTCTGTCCTGCAGTTAGTGGGGTATATGGACGATAGTCAAACGACTGTTGTTCTTCAAGTGGACCAGAGTATTGAGACGAGCATTATGAATATCATTTGGATAGGCGAATGTGCTTGAGTCCTGCAACCTCAGGGAACTTCACGAGCGACCCCTACATTGACAACGTGTCACTGTTTGGTGTGCACTTTCGTGCGTCCGAACAATTGGTCGTATTCTTTCGAATAAAACGAACGGACAGTTTGAGCGACATCTGACTGTTATGTACACATGATTCAGGAGTTTCTCAGCGCTCCAACACAGTTGCCTCATTAAAATAATTCAACCTCCTAATTTTTTTTCTGGAGTTATCTAAAATCGCATGTTCATAACGATCTTCCTAGAAATCTGGCTCACTTGAAGTACAACATTCGTTTGGCTATCGCCAACATACCCAACCAAATGCTAGACAAAGTTGTCCGGCATTTCCGAAATCGATCAACGCAGTGCATCGACAAATATGAACACCATTTGCCAGATATCCTCTGAATTGTCTGAACATAAACTTCAAATGTTGTACTTCAATTGAATTTCTAAATCCGTAAGCTCCTCTGCCCAATTTTGGTTTTATTGAAACTGCTTTTTGATCTAATGCAACTGTATAACATTCAGACTTCTCATTGTTACAACCTCAGAGTAAAAAGTAAACCTAGAGGTGCATTTACCAATTTGTTATGCAGCCAAGTAGAATCTGTTTATGAACGCGAACAATATTCCTGCGTTGCGAACTCGTGCCGTATGTTTATACCGTATAGGGATAATTGGTCTACCGCTCCCCTACTCTGATACTAACGGCTTGCGTCTGTTACAGACAATTCTGTGAGTTTGGCAACATCGTCTGTTAGTGTTTAGTTTCTTGATGCGATGTGTTTACATTTTCATTTCGATTTGACGTTCATAAACTGAATTATTTTACTGATTTGGTGGCAGTTTATTGTTGCTTAAGGCTTCCGAAAATTATAGCCAAGGCAAATTACGAAAATGTTGTATATTATTCAGGAAATGAAGAAATAAAAATCTAACCTATTGTTTACTTCACCCCAGTGCGGCAGTGAAATGCTTTCCATCTCACTCTAATGCTTGGTTGATTACAATGCACTACTATTCACGCGTAGGGGCATCTCTATGTTCATTTCTTACTCTGAGGTTACTACCGTCTTCCCATCAATTCCAAGAGTTTTTTCAAAATATTTAAAAACAAAAGATGGCGAACAGACCAAAGGAAAATTGTCCAATGCAACCATCAAACCTTGACGCTTGTAAATAATATGATAATCAATCCACAAACAATTCCAAACCATAAAAAGAACAAAAACTACCTCTTTCGCCTTAATCGAGTTCAAAAGAAAATAGGCATCTTGGCGAAGAAGGCGCCCAAGATCCTGACAAATGAACAGTCGCAAATGAGGTTATTATACTCTAAGGCTATTTCCAAATTGAGTTCTAAAAGATGTAATTAAAACCGTACGGGCTACCGGCTCAACGGCAGATACTGCGTGACATGGTAGCCGGTGAATTCCTTTTCAGGACCGGCCAGCAGAAACCGGCCGTGGCGGAGACGTCAGAGGAGGGACGGTCCAGACGAACAGCGTTGCCAGAGAGTATCGCCGAAGAGGTGAGGATGTGTTAGCATAACAGTGTGGATCGACGAAGTCACTGATCCTAAATTGATGATTTCAGAGACAACTAACTGTCTTTTATGGTTTCCTTCATAAAGCAGGCCAACGATCTGTCATAATCAGCTTTTCAATATGGCTGCTGGGAGCTGAGAGTAAACAATAGACATAGAAAAATGGACTGAGTAATCCGTATTCTGCTTCATAGAAAATATGACTGAAAAATGAGAAAGAGATTAAACCAATTCGCGGCCAATAGTTGTCTTTTTTATGTCACCACAGATCTACAAAAAAGAGACTGGTAATGGCTACGATATCGCATCCTCTTTCTCTGATTAGTGACACTTTCAGGCGGTTATTGCTCAATCCATTCTCTAGGTCTATGCTCATGACTTCCTTCATAGAGCAGTCAAACGATCTGTCATAAAAAGCTTTTCAATGGCTGCTGGGAGCTGAGAGTAAACAAACGAATTCAGAGACAGCTGTCTCTCATGACTTCATAGAGCAGTCCAACCAAGGGCGTAGCCAGGAATTAATTTCGGGGGGGGGTTTTGACATTTTGGCAGGTGACTTTGTAGGTGCTGCGAATTGTGGGGGTCGCTTTCTGTAGCAAGTATTAAACAAAAAAATAGCTCTGAAACATTTCGGGGGGGGTTTGAACCCCCAAAACCCCCCCCTGGCTACGCCCTTGAGTCCAACGATCTGTCATAATCAGCTTTTCAATATGGCTGCTGGGGGCTACGATTAAACAAACGAATTTCATTTAGGATTTTGGAAGTGATTGAATCCTAGCTTTCTATTGACTGAATAATTTCCCAAATCACTTCAGTTGGAAGTTGAGTGATTTTGACAAATAGAACGCGCCTTTTTCGGATGACAATCAAAGAAACGATAAGGTTTGAAATCAGAGTACCAAATAGGAATATCGACGATAGTTCGGAAGGAAATTCTAAAAGTAATATGAATTATTCATTACAAGCAATGAAAACTGAGGATAATAATTCACTTTCCGTTATGTTAAGAAATAAATTGCAAACTTGACCAAAATGTTAGGTTATGTTATTGTTATGATGAACTGAAGTGATTTTGGAAATCGAACTGATTTTGTCAGAAAATAACATCAGTTGAAAGTAATACGCATCAGTTCAAAATCACAAAATTGTCAAATAGAACGCGCATCAACTTAGTTTGCATCAGTTTGGAAGTGATGCAGCTTCAAATAGAAAAGGCCTATTATTCTATTCTTTAGATTTCCACTATTTTCGATTATGGACGATTGTATTTTTGCTTGTTTGTTAAGTGATCAACTGTGGAAATAGCAGATGGTCGAAAAACATAGCTGATTGTTCATAGGTAACTACTAGCGGCCATCTTGAGAAAGCGATCAGATGTTTCGTTGGACTGGTCTATTCCATTGGAACTGTAGAGGAAATTTAGTTAAAATTTAGTTTAAAAATGTATGTTATCTCTCTTTCGAGATTCTGCAGAACAAGTTCTAGGAAAACTACAGTGTGGTAAAAAAAATAACGTTTCGAAATATTGGCAGCTAATACTGGACCTCAAAATGAATAAAAAGTTTCATATACATACGAGGTCTGTTCAAAGGAAATTCCATTTCCATTTTGACGCAGAATTGCCTCTGATCTATTCTCGTCCAAAGTGAAAAATCGAAGAACACACATAAACGTTATGAACCGTTTTGGAGATATGGGCGATTTTCGGTTGTCAAAACCTACATATACTCCGTTCAAGAAAGTTTGAGCGCATAGTAGGCGTTTGTTCATTTATCTGAAGTTGGCAGTATTTACTGTCATAAAGTAAAATAAAGTCAATGTTGCCGAATATACCCGGCCTCGTACAACGAGCTTGCGAGTTATCAGAGAACTCCATGCAATATTGACAACATTGCCTATCAATCTGACAAGAAAATGAACAACATAACCTAAAATTTTAACATGCATAGTGGGATATGCCAAATTTCCATGGCCAACCGACGGCTCAAACTTTCGTGAACGGACTATAAATATAGATCACATGGTTTTTAACACTTCTTCGTTTGGGAGAAACTGTTGATGATTCCTGACGTAAGTACAATACTCCCGGAAGAAACAAAACCAAATTAAATCCTCTAACGTCAGGAAAATGTATTTCCAATAACTTCACGTCGAGATGGCAACGCTGTGACCGATAGCTCCAACAAACTTAACATCTTAGACCGGTTACTTCAAACACAGGTAAAGGCCAGATGAAAATTCACATACGGGGAAAATCAAACGAATACAAATGGTGGGGGAAGCCTCAAACGAGCCACCTTCCATACACACATTCACAATAAATTTTAAAACAATTACGGACAATCTCATATTCAAATTTGAACCTATGCCTATGGTCGGTTCTCCTCAAGTTATTGTAGCGTAATCGGCCTATAATCGTCTGCCGTGACCACGTATAGAAGGCTGAGGAAAACAACAGCGCATCGTGGGAACGGTATTCCGTCTGCCAGGTTCCTTTGTCTCATTAATAAAGCAAATAACAGTCGTACCGGAGCGCCTTAGGTGTTCGACTTAGTACAAATTACCAAATTAATCTTTTCGATTGATGCCTGATGTTTTTAACAACGCGAGCTGGCTTTTGATGAGTTATTTCGTGCCTGCTCTATTATGTTGCGGAGCTGAAACTGGTATTTGGGAGTTGTGAATTGAAGAGTGGTGGTCAATCATCACCAGAAGACTGGCTGGGGCTTACAAATGTGTGGGCTTCTGTACAGCATTTGGACTTCATCGTTTTTCCCTACATTTCACAGTTTCGTTTTCAGTTTGTTTAGATTTGATGAGGAATGTCAGTTCTCACCCTAACTTTCGAAGAGAAGGAGCTAAAGATTTGAAATTTTCGGGATAGAGAGGTTAAGTTCCTTTGTAGGCCAAATCAGTCGAATAGTTGTAGATTGTTAAGGGGGTTACGATCCACTGCGACCTTAAAGTCTTTTGTGTCGCTCATCAGAGCTGTTTTCGCAAATGCACTCCAGTTTCGAGAGAGATTCAAGAAGGTTTAGTCCGCTGTTCCTATAATTCTCCCGTCCAAGACTTTCTTTGAGGAGGCATTCTGAAAGTTGTTCCCCACAGAATCTACACTCGTCAGTTTCTGTTGAGCCAATAGGCAAATCAAGCTAAGCGATACATTTCTGGTGACGAACTGAGTAACCCTTAATATAAGAAGGAGTTTCTGGAGAAGGAGAAAGCCGAGAGGGAAAAACTCTGGCAAATTCTCCCAGGGATGAATCATTCCACTGAGTTCCTTCGGAACTTCGAGACAGCGGGATCCAAAAGATATCTGGTTCTTGGTAAGAAGCAATTACACCTCCTCACTGGCTTTCTTACAGGACATTGTCGCCTCAGGAAGCGCCTGTTGAGGATGCGATTATCAGACACTGACGAGTGTAGGTTTTGTGGGGAGAAGGAGGAAACCCCCCCATTCACCTAGTCACGAAATGCCTTGGCATTGCGAGCCTGAGGATGGAATGCCTTGGACTTGTAATAGTGAGGAACTAGCCTCGTTGAAGCCTTCACAGTTATTAGATTTCATTAGATCTCTGGAACTGGAAGGCGAGCTATGAGCTATGAAGGTTTTGGCCAAAACAGCTCTGTAAGGGGACACAATAGACCTTAAGGTCGCAGTGAACTGTAACCCCTCTTTAAACTATAACTATAACTAACCCTTAATATTGACATGATTCTTTCATTTTGCATTGTGTTGTCGTGATTTATGTGAATATTCAACATTATTAATAATTTTTTAAGTATAATTCATTCAAATCGCTATTGTTCAGTTCCTCAGTGTTCTTCCTGAGAAAAAAAGAATTCCAAATAATATACATTTCCATGCCTTTCCTCAAGCTAGGGATAAATTTCGTGTTTGGGTAGAAGGGAAATCGAGGAGTAAAATGACAAAGTGTTGATGGATCGACGAAAAGCCTGGCAACTGAAACTTAAAATCGGTAAACCAGTCACAGGAAATATGAAAGTTTACACCTTGCATTTTCTAGATGACGGTTATATTGTAGGTTAGGTTAGATTCATGGGGTTAATTTTCTACTGATGCCAGCTCATTATACAGAGGCAGTTTTTGAAAAATACTGCTGTGCTCACCAGAAATCTTCCAGTTGGATTTGCTACCAGAAAGAGGAACAACCGGAATGTTTTAGTTCTAGTAGTAGAACTGAAAGGTTGAGACAAGGAAGTCTGAACAAAGAAAACCCCCACTGAAGAATGCTCTTCTGAATAGAAAAAGTACTGTTGGAATATAATAAAATGTTCAGCAAACAAAATTGTTTTCCTTAATTTCCTCAACAGCTTTTTAACCATATTTATCTTTCCCTACGGCTGAAATAAATTGAAACAAATGATGACACCCACCTTTTTCACAAAAAATAAAAATATAATATACACAGTAATACACTCGTTCACTATAGATTTCTGAAATTTTGATATATTGATGAAAAATCCAAATTTTAATGAAGCAGATATACACATAAACAATACAACTAAAACGTTCCATGCCAATATCAATAGTTCTACGAATGCCCGCCGTGGCGCTACATTCTCATTTTCATAGATAAACTAAGTCTAAGTTTGTCTATGAATGAAGCTATCGGTCGTAATACTGGCAAATCAAAATTCTTCTCTTTTAGTACCTAATGCACCTAAATAAATGCTCATTTCTATTTGGTATACGATGCCTATACTTATCATATGCTTCCAAGTCTGGAACTCCAAGTGATGATCTTCCAAAAACTCCGATGTGCAGTGAACTGTCATAATACATGGTGATCATCTCCCTTAGATTCAAACAAGAAATAGTTATAGCCCTTCTTATTTTTGCAATAATGCTACCTAATGAAATAATCTTAGATATTCTTTCTGGATTCAAACTTTCCAGTTGATAAAGAATTCAATGACCACGCATTGAGAACTTTTCAAACCCTTCATCATCCGACCTATCGGCCACCAAGCACCAAAACACTCCCGAATCTTCGAAAATACCAAAAAACCCCCCGCTAACCGTTCACAGTCCGCCCCTTAGGCACCCAGCCGCTAAGAAAACAGGTTATGGTCCTTCGCGTCCATATCCTCGTCCTCCGTCTCCACTAGGTTGACAGGGGGCAGGTCGAGCATCAGAGAGCCGAAGAAGGAACAACACTCTGGGGATTAGTCACCTCTTTCGGAATTACCTGACGTAGCTGGCGTAATTCGGAAGGGCGGTGACAGTCTCTCTACCTGTGTTCTATTTGATTCCGGGTGATTTAATGAAATATCTAATGATACCCTTGAGAGAGGCACCCATTTCAAGAACGCTACTGGACAGAAGGTGCTGGGGGATCCGCTGGACGGACCCCTGAAGACCTTTGGTTTATTGTTTTTATAAGTTAGTATCAAATTGAACTCTTTTCAATTATTACTTTATTGATAATATTCTCCGTATGCATATGTTGGAAATTAACACTGGTGTGTTCGTCAACTTCCAAATAAATCTGCATTTTGCACTCTTCACTTCAGATGGAACTATGTACCTCAGAGTCATAATTCAACCTAGAGTTGCCTTCACGCATTTGTTATTCAGCCAAGTAGAATCTGTTTATACGCGCGAACAAACTTCCGGCGTTGCGAAATCCTGCCGTATGTTTATTCCATATTGGGATAATTGATTTACTGCTAACGGCTTGCGTCTGTTACAGATAATTCTGTCAGTTTGGCAACATGATTTGTTAGTGTTTAGTTTCTTGAAGCGATGCGATGTGTTTACATTTTCATTTCGATTTGATGTTCATAAACTATATTATTTCAATGATTCGGTGGCAGTTTATTGTTGCTTAAAGCTATTCCGTTAATTATAGCTAGGGCAAAATCACGAAAATGTTGTATTATATTCAGAAATTGAAGAAATGCAAACCTAACTAATTGTTTACTTTTCACCCCAGTGTGGCTGTGAAATGCTTTCCATCTCATTCTAATGCTTGGTTGATTATAATGCAGTACTATTCACGCGTAGGGTATCTCTATGTTTATTTCTCACACTGAGGGAACACTCTTTAAACTTTTGTTATTAATGCATAAGTTTGTCACAAGTTTCTTATCATTATTCTGAAATTGAATGCGATATTTAGAGCAAAATACCACTGTTTAAATCTATGGGGGTACATATTATGATTCTGAGGACAGTTCCGTGAACATCTGATGAGGTCCTGAATGATCATCACTCAGAGAGAAATACCTGGTTTGATAAACCCTCCTGGCTTTAGATCAGATTTTTCCGAATATCGAAGAAATTTCAGGAAATTGTCTGAATGGGACTGTAATTTGTGGCACAGAGGTGACATTTATTTCACTAATGACTTTCTCCTGAATATGATTAATATTGAAATTAATGGGGGAGAGGAAATTCGGTTCAATTAAAGAAAGTCTTCCTAAAAAATCGAACACTTACACGGGGTTTCTACAGAGGTTTTTTCTCTGTGCTCTTGTAACATATCCAATTTTTTCATTATCCGAATCGGTTCTAAATGATATATTGGAAATCAATTGATACGTTTCAGCGTTTACATCTTAACTTATTCATTGAAAAAATACTATTTTCATTCCAGATCATCAGCCAATCATGTAAATAATACTGCGGTGAAATAGTATACTCAATAATTGCACAGAATAAATTGTTGTTGTGAAGTCACATGCGAAAAAAACAAGTTTCCAATAGCCAATATAACCTAACGACATAAATTCAGCAATAAACGCCAACTTTAAAGCAGAAATTCAACTCGCAGATTCACACAACGTAATTCTATTGAACACAAAAATCATTCACCTCCTCTTTTCCATTCACTAACACGTTATAAAATGTAAATGAATTCTACTTTATTGAAGTTTATAGAGTATATTATGCTTCCACTTCAAACCAGCGAAGCCCATAAACGTTCTGAGTTTTTCGCATTTCTTACCTGTGGAAATGTCAACATATCATAACGAAGTTTTTATATTGAATAGTCATTCAGTTCCGAATAGAATGAAATGATTCCAGGTATCTACTTCGGTAATCAAAAGGAATGCTTGAAGAGTCTGTGAAGACTTGATCTTTACATGATGAGTCATAATTTGTGAGAAATCCGTTCGGAGAATCGATGCTTATTCAATATTGGCAATATCGGGATCAAAATGGTAATAAATTGTTCAATTATGTATTTACTACGTAAATAAAGGATGAACTACATATTTGGAATTTTAACATCTTCTTCTCTGAGAATACACCGTTCCTTTTTGAATAGTTGCTTTTCTATTTCTTCTACTATCGCGAAAACAATTCGAAATCAATATTAATTTGGGAATAATTGAATAGTGTAATATAATAAACTGCTGAAAACGCCAATAAAATATAATTATTTAAATGGTGTGTACTTCCATACGGTCTCTAGATATTTAACCTTCAGTATTTTATCTCGAAACATGCATAGAAATCATGAAATAAACAAATTCACAATTATTTAATTATTTTAGAATGCTCCGAGACACTGAATTTGTAGATATGAAATCTACTCTCAGTTTAATGGTATGAAAAAATACAAGGGTATATTTTTGAACAAGATAGGGGGATAACAAAAATTATCTTAGTGTGAACGTGCTTGGCAGAGTTATTTCGAAGAATGGCATACAGCATTAAGTACCTGTTATACCGTAGGTATAATATCTTGCAGCTTTTATTTGTACGTCATAAATAAAACAGATATTTTTCCTAGAAGTAGAAGGTCGAAAATATTATGAAATTTCTAGAAACTCCGAAATAATGAAGAGCTTTCGTGAAATCCCTATACAGTGGAATTTGAAAGTTCTTACAAATTTATCAGGAATGACTTCAAAACGAATTGAAGAAGTGACGTGAAAATTTTCAAATCTACAAAACGACCATTGAGAAGATGCTATTGATTGAACCTTTTAGATAATTATACAAAAATTTTGAAATTGAAAAAAACTTTCTGAAATTACATATTTTCTTTCCCTAAAATTTAAAGTATGTTCAAGGTTGGATTGGCCTCGATCCTGTTGAAACCAGAAACATTTACATATGGAAAATTAAGATGCAATTCCAAGAAAATCATCTGCTCTAAATTTCTCTTTCCCAGCCGAAATGAACTCGAGATACGCAACGCGTAAAGTGATAAATCCTTCGACATCATAAATGTATCTATAATCTATACCACTTATGCTTCATGAGGTTAATTGACGAAACGAAGCCAACAATTAGCATTCCGACATTAGGCTGTACACATCCCACGTCCTCAAAGATAAAAAAATTTTAATTGGACTAGCCAAGCAAGAACAGAATCAATATTAACAGCATCTAACGGTTTTATCTATGCATGTGATACTTCAAATTGAAGAAACAAGTGATATTTTATAATTAGAATTAATTTGATCCCATATTCCAAAACATTATTCCCCATGAGAATTAGTAAGATTATAGAAAGCCCTTCAGTGAAGCTATCAGGTTTTTCCAATATGGACAAGCGTACAAAAAGTTTCTGAATTGACGTTGTTTCCAAAAGAAATTGATCTGATTAATGTCAACGCCATCAACATCATAGATATTGAGAAGGTTTCAACCTCAGAGTAAAAAGTAAACCTAGAGATGCCTTCACGCATTTGTTATGCAGCCAAGTAGAATCTGTTTATTTACGCGAACAATATTCCGGCGTTGCGAACTCGTGCCGTATGTTTATTCCGTATTGGGATAATTGGTCTACCGCTCCCCTACTTTGATACTAACGGCTTGCGTCTGTTACAGACAATTCTGTCAGTTTGGCAACATCGTCTGTTAGTGTTTAGTTTCTCGATGCGATGTGTTTACATTTTCATTTCGATTTGACGTTCATAAACTGAATTATTTTAATGATTTGGTGGCAGTTTATTGTTGCTTAGGTCTATTCCGGTTATTATAGGTAAGGAAAAATTACGAAAAGGTTGTATTATATTCAGGAGTTGTAGAAATGAGAATCTAACTCATTGTTTACTTCACCCCAGTGCTGCAGTGAAATGCTTTCCATCTCACTCTAATACTTGGTTGATTAAAATGAGGTACCTACTATTGACGAGTAGGAGCACGTCTATGTTTATTTCTTGCTCTGAGGTTCAACTAAGAGCGTTTTCCATTGGGTGCATCAGTTTTGCACTAATGTTTCACTGGCACTACACTGGCTTTCATTTGAATGAGCATGTCATTGTTCTTTGTACCAATGGAACATAAATAATTGCACTCTGGTCGCACTGGTGCGCACCAGTTCTTCTAATGGAAAACGCTATGAGTGAACAGGAGTTTCTTGCTCTTTTCCATATAAGCTACACTCGTTAGTCTGTTGAGTTTGTTTATTTTGTATTTCTTCAACTATTTAGAAATGCAATCCGGTATTTCAAATCCTGAAATTTCAAGTCTTCTTTCTAGAATGATATTTTTATAATATTTCCTTGTAAGATACAGTTTGTAACTCAAAAAATAAATAATGTCCTAGGCTTTGAGAGTATACTCTTCAGATTAAAAAGTAAACTTAGAGATGCCTTCACGCATTTGTTATGCACCCAAGAAGAATCTGTTTATACGCGCGAACAAACTTCCAGCGTTGCGAACTCGTGCCGTATCTTTATTCCGTATTAGGATAATTGGTCTTCCGCTTCGTTACTTTGATACTAACAGCTTGCGTCTGTTACAGACAATTCTATTAGTTTTGCAACATCGTCTGTTATTGTTTAATTTCGCGATGCGATTGTGTTTACATTTTCATTTCGATTTGTCGTTCATAAACTGAATTATTTGACTGATTTGGTGGCAGTTTATTGTTGCTACAGAGTATTTTGGTATTTTTGGTTTTCTTCACCCCAGTGCTGCAGTGAAATGCTTTCCATCTCACTCAAATGCTTGGTTGGTTACAATGGGGTACAATTCACGCGTAGGGGCACCTCTACATTTATTTCTTACTCTGAGGCTTAGGTATACTCCATTTAACACCCTACAAAATGTGTGAACTTCAGATGTTTCTCGGTTCTTCTACGTGCGGTACACATCGCTGAAAACAGCAGTGTCCAAGAATAACCCTACCGTTATATTCTGGCGAACCTCATAAAAATGACAAATCAGACACCCGAATATCACGTCTCTCAGAGTTTGCATTCCAAACCAAACCGAACAATGAAGAAGTCACTCTCGTAGGCAGTTCAAGACATCTCACCAACGGGTGACTAAAATACGAGTCGAAGGAGTCTCACATGGAAGAGAGATAGAAGCCAGGCGACTCGATCGTGTGAAAGGAATTCAAGCAGGCTTACACAACTAAAACCCACGACCGCAATGTTCATGAAGTATCGAATCATAACCTATAACTTTTAATCGGAGGTGTTAGGTATCAGTTTTGACGTATCATTATCCTATATTCGAATAATTACGCTGTGAGGTGGAGGATTTTGCGTGATGGTTATTTATCTCTTTTGAGGACAGTAAAAAATGAGATAATCTTTGGTGAATTGGAAAGATGCACTTAACAAATTTTGAAAAATTTGCTACTTCAAATCTGACAACCTGAAACAAGGCTTTAGGTTCTCATACGAGTGTTTTTAGGGCAGAAATACTTGCAATCGTGAGAATCATAGCTATAAACTTGAAAGAAACTATCAAGATGGTGACATCTCAGAGTAAAAAGTAAACCTAGAGTTGCCTCGCATTTGTTATGCAGCCAAGTAGAATCTGTTTATGCGCGCGATCAAACTTCCGGCGTTTGCGAAATCGTGCCGTATGTGTTTATTCCGTATTGGGATAATTGGTTTCACCGCTCCCCTACTCTGATACTAACGGCTTACGTCTGTTGCAGATAATTCTGTCACTTCGGCAACATTGTCGTAAGTGTAAAGTTTCTTGATGCGATGTGTTTACATTTTCATTTGAATTTGACGTCATAAACTGCGATGTTGTCAGTATACCAAATAGAAATGGGCATTATTTAGGTGCATTACTATGGGTGGATCACATTCAGATACTTTACAAGTTGCTACTGTGCGAAGTTAGTTCACAGCCAACAATTTGATTGTAAAAAAAGCTGCGACTAAAGTGAAAGCTAGACTACTTTACAAGCTAAATCGCTGGCGTTTTGGCTTGTGGTATGTAAATAAGCCGTGTTGTAATCACAGTTGCTACTAAACAATATGTGAGTTCTCATCTACTCGGTGGTTCCTGCTTCTTAAATTTGAAAAACTTATTTGACTTTATCTTAGATCCTTGACAACGAATCGAACATAAACCTCACGTGGATCGCTAGATTGTTGGCAACTCAGCGAGTAGACAGTTCTGTGTGTAATCATCACAATCTCACAAGCTAATTCACTCGCTTCTAAATTCTCTCTGGTCCCGTATTCTGGACAAGTGATCTTTCAAAGCGTATACGAACTTCATTACGCGAGTCCCTCTTTTACCTGCAAAAATGCACACCGTGCAATGAAGTTCGTATTCGCTTCGAAAGATCACTTGTCAAGACTCGAGAATACGGGGCCAGTAGCAGCTTGTAAAGTATATCAATGTGATCGACCCATAAAAGAGAAGAATTTCGATTTGCCAGTATTACGACCGATAGCTTCATTCACAGACAAACTTAGACTTAGTTTGTCTGGCTTCATATTCACCTTTTGTTGGTATATGTAAGAGATGATCAAATAAAGTGTATCTATCTATCTATTCAATAGAGTTACAGAATGAAGTTGAATGAATGCATTCTGTTGTATGATATATCACATTCTGCGAAGTAATAGCGGTCTATGAACTTGGTAACGCCTCTTAGATCTGTAATAAGAGGTAACATATGGCCTAGTCCATTGCTTCCATTCAGTCAGCTTTCAACGGTAGCTCATGGTGCATTTCTCACAAACAACACCAGTACCATATTACGAATAATGGGCACGCGATCTGTCGATTAGTCCATCTCGGCCATTTACGGAATTCTTGAAGACGCCAGTAACTGACACATGAAAGAGCGGAGATGATTCATTAGGAGGTCGTTCGTTTAGTCGTTTCCGATTGGCTTGAAATGTGGCCATTTTTTCATTTAGACTGATGGTTTGAGTTTAAGGTGCTAGATGCTAGAACAATGCTGGGAATAGTTTTGGAGTTCATGGTTTTTTTCATTTGGTCGCCTTAAAGATGATTAAGTAATAATTGTTCGTTCTGAGGAACAAACATCATAAACTAATCAGAACTGGAAAAGAGTATCTAAACCGATTTGATATTTTTCTGCTGATTTCATTCATTGAATATAGCTGATCAAAACTATCCACTCTAACTTTTGAATGTGACATGAATAGTAATAATAGTATATTATGCAACGAGCATATAATGATAGCTATTATTCACGAGGTGAAGTTTAGGCCCCGAGCCATAGGCGAGTAGCCGAAATTACCGAGTGAATAACAGCATTATACGCGAGTAGCATACTATACTTTATCCACGACTACTGAATATATTCTTGAAGATTTAACATTTGGCGACCGCGACAAGACCCTTTTACGACAAGCGTGGAAAAAGTCAAGTTGACACATGAAAAATATTAGGAGAACTGGTCATTGTATATATTGTATAAAAAAAAGCTTTAGTTGATACAATGAAGTAGATTTGGCGCCTCGATTGACGAGTTGTATCCATATTTCTTAGTTTGAGTACTTTAGAATACTGAAGAAATACCCATTTAAAGTATATTATATCGAAGCTAATCTAAATGAAGCATCTGACAGCAGTTATTTATAATCTCATTATTCCCTTGTGATTAATGGGTATCATCAAGGCCGAGCACAGAGACGTACAATGGACGGATTTTACAATATTCAGGGTTAAAAAGATTTAGTTCAGAGATCACCAAAACTGGCCACTCTGTACATCCCTCAGCTGATTTAATGTTTCGACTTTCATTAGGCAACATCAGTTGGATGAAATAACTTCTATCTCGTAAACGTCTCAACTGGTCCTGGTCATTCTATAAATCAAAATGAACAGGGGCGGTTCATCTGTAGAGCCCAAGGGTATGGGAATCACCTCTTTTTTCTTTGAGTAACGAGAATCCTTCCACCTCGTCCAGAATTGTGGATCTTGTTTGGGTCCGTTTAAAATGGCTTAATAATTAGAAGAGAAAGATATGTACAATTAGGTAGAGAAGAACAGACACGGAAATAATCGATATCAAATTATTTCCTTCTAATTATACGTGATAAAAATTTATTCTCTTGAAATTATGAACACGATTGCTGTATCATAGCCTAATGGTAGAACATTTTCATTCAAAAAAACTTGAATGGGAATTTCAAGATGAGGCAAATCCAACAAAATTCACACGAAGAATTTCCAAGCATATAGCATATATGTCAAGAAAAACAATAAAGCGATTTTCAATTATTATTATACTATGCCTAGAGATCTTCTTTATTTTAATATCGATGATGATTGTGGCGCAAAGATTTTATAAATATTACTCATTGTCCTTTTTTATTTTTCCCCATCATTCTATTTTTTTAGTTGTGAGTCTTAAATATTTGTTGAACCATAAGAGAGGAGAGAAGAATATTCGAAACACTTCGATATGGATATTTCAGCTTATATTCAATCAAGTCAAATATCGTTACACTTATATGAGAGGGCATAGTTTATTGCTCTTTCAGACATAATATGTATATCGTACATCGTTTACATTTTCTCCTGTATATATTGTGGAATCAGTATACATACATACGATGCTTTATTGTTTAGTATCCTAAACAATTGTCTCATCAGTAGAAAACGCCGTCTGAATGTTATTCCCTTTCTTTTCACATTTGGCATGTTCATAAATTGCATCGACTGTTTTGATCAATCGCCATTTTCATTCTAAAAAGCTCCCTGGTTGTTACCTCCTCGATCTCCTTTGTCTCCTCACCTATATTTACATTTTTGAGCGTAGAGCATTAGTGTAGATTCATATAGATTTTCAATTTAATCACTAGACATAAATTTGGTGGGTCGAATGATGGTCATACGCGTCATTTAATCTTAGACGATTATCAATACTTCATCCACTGCCAATCCAGGAGGTCTTCGTATTATTGCCACCCAGATGCAGGTTTCCCAACTGGTAACATTAAACATTTATCCTCAGAGGTCAACCAACAACCGCATAATATATCCCATTTCCTGATGAAAACCTTCCTCACATCCACTATCTGAAAAACCATTGACCAAAAATCGAGAATCCTCGAAGATTATCAGTCAGACTTCCAGCAACAACTAGAATTTATCGAAATATGTCAAGTCTTGCCGAACAATAAAGGCCGAAAAGACCGGACCCAGAGATATGCATTCTTTCAACGGGCCGAGTTAAAGTGCTTCTAGACAAGGACAACCAAACCTGGCCACCAAGTCAGACAAAGATAAAGCTCTCCCTTCTCTTTGTATCGAGGAGACAACGAAGAAAGCTAGTTTGCCAGTAATGCAGTGTAGCAGCCTGGTGTAGGGACAGTACGAACAAAATGTTATGAAAAACACAGTGCCTTTTAAGACTTTTAGTGAATTAAGTTAGTTTATGTGATAAAGTGACCTTAACTTAGGTGTAGGCGAGCACGCTTTGGATTAAACTAGGGACGCTAACTTGGATTACTGTTACTTCAGCCAAAAGGTAAACACAAAGAAAGACAATCGTTGAAATCTCCAGCAATATGTTCGTTACTCCGTACCTCTGATTCGATGCATCGATGAATAAATATTTGATCAACGTACTAGCAGCGAATTAAGTTCTATTATTAGATAATTTGCTTCACTTAGCACCTATTATGAGCTCCACTCCTTCGAAGAACAATGACACAGCGACATGTGGCAGTTAAACCTTTTGTTAACACTCTTAAAATCAGAAACCAATCTATATAAATGATCTACAATACCGAGGAAATTAGTGTGGACGAACCAACAGAAATTACAATAAACGAGAAAGCTCAAAAGTTCATCAATGCAGAAAACAAAGTTATATACATATATATAGAACATTTCGGGAATCAATCCAACTAAATAAGTTTCGAACAAAATTCCTCGAGGTGGTCTAAAACCAGAAATAAAGACGTTGTATGGCAAAATGGCGTAGACAGTCCACCTGCCATATTACCCATAAATTAACCGGTTAAAATCATTCTTTCGTTACATAATTCCATGTTAAAATTCATTCTAATCATGCACCTACTGTAGACCTTCTAAAGCATCACATCTAACCCGTTTTTGTTCTTGACAACACTTTCCGAACCATTGTTTCAGGTTAGATCAGGGAAAGATAACGAAATCAACGTCATACGGGAATAGAAAAATAATTAAAACCAGTCTTGGTTTATTGTTTATGAGTAATAAACTTCGTGTAAAACGTCAATTGATCGATAAAGAAGTTGGATGATTGCAAACAAAAGTCAACTTGAGACGTCTAAATAAACAAATGTTATCAGTTCTTGGTACGTGTTGAACAAATGGGTTAACATTACCTTCACCCGATAAAGCTAGAAAGTTTACATCATTCAACTGATCAATGAATGAGCGATTTGTTTCTTTATGACTCCAACAGTTAAGTTATATGACTCCATCCTTAAATGGTACAATACCAGAGACAACTGACAATACCATAATTGGCATTCGTTTTCTATATAAAGAAAACAAACCATTAAAACAGGCTGAAATAAAATTCGAAGGATATACAGAGTATAAATGCCAGATAGGACACTTTTACGTGATGGATGGCTAGGCATTTCTGTCCCATAAAATATACCTGGCATTTTAGAATGGATAATACAGGTAGTAATTTCTCAGAACATGCTATGACTAAAACCGGAATTTAAGGGGAAAAGATAGCTTTGAGGATAGAAGACTGTCTTCAAATTGTACCTAATTGCTAATGACCACTTGCATAACTAATAGCAATTTTCTGCAATTACCATGCAGTTAGAGTAACGTTTTTGTCCTATAACACGAAAGTGGATTTTAATAGGCCCAAATCAAGTCATTGCGAGGTTCCAAAATTAGCCCAGTCTTTAGAAATTGACCGTTTGAAAACCTTTAAACATATACATACAAGACAAATTGATATCAAACGCCATTCGAAGTACCATTTCATTTCCAGTAGTGAGTGAATCAATTGGTACCTCGATTCAAATTGACCTGGTTTCTTGTTAACTGTAGCTACATTTGACGTAAACTTGCGTAACTTTCAAAGTTGGACTTAACCAGTATTTCACGATGCAGCAAGAATTTGTTAAACACTGCAACTGCAATTACTCATGCAGATGAACTATTAACTAACGGTTATTTCTATAAGCTCGGCTTGAGAGAATATAAAGAAGATTTTACGAGGATTTCTAGCTTGATTTATCTATTTGAGAGCCTAGAACATAAAGTGATTCAACGTATGCAAGCTACACATGTAACGCATTTTATAATTCATAATTGCACTTTGGCGAGGCCGTTAACAATTTGTCATTAGATTCAATAAAAGATAAAAAGCGTATGGTGCTACACGTGCAGAGCGTTCTCGAGCATATCAAACAACTTTTTATTTGCAATACATACCAAAGCATCAAAAATAAACTAAAATTCGAGTTTGTTGTAATTCAAATTGGAAAATTATCTCAGTAATGCATATCATAGAGAAGTTATGTGTTTGAGCACATTATTATTTCTTATTTCTTTACATTATCATGAATGTCTCTACCTTTACCTGATTCTTTAACCTCAATTTTATATAGAAAATGCCGACTCGACTGATTTGATATTTACCCAACTCAAGAATAAATATTTGAAAAGTGAAACATTCTTCATTATACCCAAAGAAGATATGGAGCATAAACTATGACATGAATGAAGTTTTATCTTTTTATTACTAAGTTAACTAAGCCATAAATCTACATCATTCAAATGAATCGTTAATACGAGTATAGCTGAAAGACAAATAATTAGTGTGGGAACCATCCACCTTTCCTTTGTTGCATTTTAATTGAACTATTTCATGCGAAAAGAGATTTTTGATGATACAGTGATTTCATTTGAATTTAAATCGGATGAAATAGCAGAAAAACGGATTATATCATCTTTATATTCGATTATAAATATTGCCGATTTTATTCAAAAGTTGATAATTAATACATCCTAGCAATTATGCAATTTTGCGGTTATAGCATTTATTAGAAGCAGGTTTTTCTCAGAATGAATAATATAATATCGAAATGATAGTTTATAAATAGCATCACCACGATAGACAATATTGGAAACCATTTTCTCCTTGAAATTTAAGCCAATAAAATATGTAACATTGTTTTTCGACATATAAGCTTTCATAGTTCCCAATCGCATTTTTGAAATAGTTTCAAACCAAACAATGATAGTGTAAACAAACAGAAAACACATGTTTTCAAACTGTATAAATAAAGGAAGTCACTAAAGACATACAAAGGAAGTATGACGTACATACTTCGAATACAGGATGTGGATAAACAGACAGAGCTTTCAATATTATTTCGCTATTCTCAATATTACATATTATATGATTCACGATTATTTTCGTATTATCGATATAATCATATAATCTTTATTACTGGAAAATAAATAGGTGTGTGCATGTAAATAATTCCAAATTTACTGATTATTATATTGCAGTTTTTTTCTATTATTTTGCTAAATGATATGGACTAAAATATTCACGAAAGAATAACCATTGTACTGTAGCGGACGTTCTTGTTTATTCTTCAATAACACACAGATAAGCAAATAATATCAATGCAAATTGTCGATAACAAAACTACGAACTGTATTTGAATAAAATCCTTGTGAAATGTACGATAATTTTTCTTTACTTTTCAGAAATAACTCAAGATGACGGTCTTCGGAATGGTATCGGCTGTTGCCGGTCTTATCAAGATTCGGTATCTGGTGGATAAGGCTATGATCGATAATATGGTTTTTAGGGCTCATTACAGGTTAACATCAGCGATATTATTCGTCAGTTGTATAATTGTGACTGCCAATAATTTAATAGGTAAGTCAATTAGACATCCACAACTCTAAAGGCCTATTTCAGCACTTGCTGATAGCTAATAGCTATCTGACCATTATCGTTGCAATTAATGTATCTGTAGTCACTACGTCAAGATACCTTAACTTTTTATTCAGACTGAAAATCTCAATTCATTCAATTTCAGAGAATATGATACTGCTAGATAGCTATCAACCACTTCAAGAACAAGTTCTAAAGCAGTGCCTCTTATTTCCTAGCTTCCTGAATAAAAAAGCCCATCATTATATTCAAACACTCTAACTTTGTAACTGCATTTGGAGCTCACTTGGACTCCACAGTAACCAACTCAATATTCAGAATTGTATTCCTTCCAAGCTTAATGTGATTTGCATTCATAATCAGAAGGAAATTGAAACAATAACCTTTCCTAGCATTTATTCATTCCAATGTTTAACGCACCAAACAAATTCTTAGTATAAAAACAATGCAATAAGGTCATTTTGAAAGTTGAAGATAAACAAACATTGATAATTTTATCGAAATTCAAATAATGTGAATTTGTTGTGAAATATTCAAAGCATATGTTTAATTGTGATAAAGAATAAATTAACGGACGTAAACATTAATAATTTTTGCAGGTTATCCAATCCAGTGCATACACGATAGGGTAAATCATCCCCATGTGATCAACACATTTTGTTGGATTACCTATACCTTCACCCTGCCTCATGAACAGGGCAAAATAGTAGGATCAGAAGTTGCCCATCCAGGATTGGGCAATGAAAATCAAGATAAGACCTATCACAGCTATTACCAATGGGTACCATTCGTACTCTTTTTCCAGGTAAGCATAAAGATTATACCAACATAAAACAAGGAAAAGAACTAACAAAACTTTAACTGAAGGAAAAATATGAAATATTCAAAATCTTTCTTTTGTTTCCAGGGAGTGATGTTCTATATACCACACTGGATTTGGAAAAACTGGGAAGACGGAAAAGTTAGGTTGATAACTGAAGGTCTCCGTGGATCACTCGTAGGAAACAGAGATGAAAGAGAAGCTCGTCAAAACAGACTTGTGCAATATCTCATGGAAACAATGCATTTACACAACCACTACGCTTTTGGATATTTCTTCTGTGAAATCTTGAATTTCGTGAATGTGGTAAGTTTCTTCCCAACAAAAACTGAAACCTTCTTCCATATATTCCAGAAACATCTAACTGCATTCCTTCTGTTCACCAGATAGTCAACATCTTCATGACCGACAAATTTTTGGGTGGAGCTTTTCTGACATATGGAACTGATGTCATCAATTTCTCCAATATGGACCAGGAAAACCGCACTGATCCTATGGTCTCAATCTTCCCCAGAGTGACCAAATGTACCTTCACCAAATTTGGTCCATCAGGGTCCATTCAGAAACACGACGCACTTTGTGTGCTGGCCCTGAACATTTTGAACGAGAAGATCTACATCTTCTTATGGTTCTGGTTCATCATCGTCGCCATTTTGTCTGGCTTGGCAATCTGTTATTCTGCTGCTGTTGTCCTTCTGCCAAACACTAGGGAAACTATTTTGAGGAGGAGATTCAGATTCGGAGCTCATAATGCTGTTGATACCATCATCAGAAAAACACAGGTATGTTAGGGACTATTGGATTGAAACCACCGAACCAAAGTACTCTAAATTGAACTGATTCGATTTTTTTACAGGTGGGAGACTTCCTTTTGCTGCACTTCCTGGGACAAAACATGAACTTGATGGTATTTGGGGAAATACTGGAAGAATTGGTCAGGAGATTGAACTTTGGCAGCCATAGTAACCTACCCTCAGCCCCGAGTACCCTAGAGATGAGCCCTATATACCCCGAAATCGAGCAATACGGTAAAGAGACTGAAACATAAAATTTAGTTTCCGAACAAATGATATAAATCAATTCCTGAATTTCAATAACTATTCCAAGAAATGTGAATGCCTTAGTTGATAAGTTTATTTTAATGCCATGTTAACTAGGATCTCTACAAATCTCCAGAACTCCTAGTTTAATTGATGTATTTGTGATTATTTTAATAGGTTATATTTTTTCAATTATGGATCATAGTTCTTCTCCGCTTCTGCTCAGTTGTATAGATCTTCCTACGGATTTATTAGACTGCTCCATATGAATGCTGTATCTATCTCATTTGATATTAAGATTTTAAATCAATAAATTGTAGTTAATTTTTCATTTGTGTTTTTATTTTTTTTAAGTTTAGAAATAGGATAGACATAACTTATATGGTTGATGTGATGTTAATTTTTTAAATAGGCTTTCTGCTATATTTTTTGTATACATCATTAATTGTCATATTCTTTTAGGCGATTCGGGTTCAGAGGGTACAACTACTACAATATGGTAGATATTTTCTTCTATGAAGTAACCTCACTGCCATCCTAATAGTTTGTAACTAGGAGATTTTGAAAATAAGGACTGTGACAAATTCCCTTTGAAATTATGGGAACATTTTTTGAATCCCTTTTTATGTGATTGATAATATTTTGAAATATTTTTGTATAGATTTTAAACAATTGATATAAGAATGTATTATCACTTAATAAGACTTTCTAATAGGATTAAGTGAAAAGTAGTAGTATTATGTGCCTAATACATATATTAGATATAAGAAATATTTTTCTAATGTAATAAAATCGAAAAAAAGTCGAATTGTATTAATTACCTCGTTATTTACGAAATATTACCAATGACAGAGTTATCCAATGGATTCATTGGAGTTGGGAGCATATTGATGAAATATAAAGAGAATTGAAAAATTTAAACACATACAGAATAAATTCTGAGACTCAAATATTTGTGGGAAAATGGTGTGAATGTCCATTCTACATATATCAGAAAACAATAAAGTATAAATTAATGGAATGGAAGAAAGTTTCCATCTCTTATTCCTTTCTAATGAACAATTAACGATTCTCAAGAGAAACTTAACTGCAGAGGCGACAACTGTAGTTGTAATATTCCACACAGACCAGCATTGTTATTGAATCGTATTGTTTAATATTTTAAATAAAGATCGAAACTAAAAAAAAATTAAACAGCGGATATGACAAGAACACTAACAGATCCAACAGTAACCTTCAAAACTCGAAATTTCTCTAAAAATTTTGAAATTCTTCGTAATTTGATTCAACTTAATGTAACGCTTTTTTTACTGATTCAAATTGCTGACATTTGGATGCAATGAGAACTATTTTCAATGATAGCAATAAACCAATAGTTTAACATTTTACGAGTATCTTGCTTTTTTAAATTCTTGAATATGCTTGAGATCTTTGATCTATTAATAGATATATCAAGAAAACAGGTTGATTACATTCGTATATCACAAAAGAATTAAAAAAACATATTTCAGCATGGATATTTATTTTAGGAATTAAAAAAAGACAACAAGATCAAGAATTATATCCTTTTCTTCGACTTTGGAACGACTAAAGTTTGACAGAACTCGATAACGCTATAATCACTGATTGATATTTTTTCATTCATTATCTCTTGGTACTGTTTGGTTTCAGGAGTTCATTTTATTATTCATTATTATTTATATCATTCATTTCATGTTATCAAATGTTCAAGGCGACATTAATGAAAAATTCGGAGAGATCAAGGTTACCTGTCCTGAAAACATTTTTCTACAAATGGCTGTATCGAATTAAGAACGTTTCAAATCACTTGCAACAATAAAACTTTCCTGTTAATTCTATTTATACGCAATCGACTTTTCGAAATACAGAATCAGCTATTGGCGCATCCGCCAAAATTTCGTTCGGCCATTCTTATATAGAAAATCGATTGATTGAGCTAGAAAAGAGGCATCAAACAAACTTACCGGTTTCCCCAGTCGATTTTTCCTATTATCTTCAACTTGAGCTCGTTTGTTTGATCGTGCGTTAGGGTTCCGGACACCAGCTGCCTCCGCCATTCCAACAGGTCTCTCATAACCTTTCCAACAGTTTCGAACTTGTAGTTCTCCTTGTTCTGAAATAAAACTCTGAATGGTTATTGGGGCTTATAACATTTTCAATACTGACTCTATTCGTTAGTTATAGTAGCCTCTAGCACTGTAGCTCATTATGTTCAGAGGTTCTTGTGAATTACAATTAAAGGAATATGAGACAAAATATTGAAACGAAAATTCAACTAACTTATTCCCACCGAACTAAGTGTATGTTCATCAACAATAGCAAAGAAGGTTTTTTCACAAGATCTAACATAACCTATAATCAATTTCAAGCGGATAACCGGTTATCATTTTGGTTAACCATTGCATTCAAGCGGTTTTGGTTATTTTTTGGTTCAAAGTAATGACGTCATGAGTTAGCCCTTCGACGTCATTGATTTGAACCGCAAATGACCAGACTCAAGAGCTGGATTATTAGAAAAGTAGGGTTGTACGCGGCAAATTTCAAAAGTTGTTGACTGACGAAGCATACTTAAAGAAGATGTGTATTCGTGAGCTTAGCCACGTTACACGTTATATTGAGAAAACTAATTCAACAATTTCAATTATCGGCATTCATTTAGGAATTAAACTTATCTATTGAAATCTCTAAGTCAGGTTCGGAAATTAACGTATCCAAAAGCTCCCGACTTGTTAATTTTATTTAAGATTGAATTTTTCGAAGTTCTTGAAGATTGCTGATATTGTTTGAGTATAACAAAACATTCTTTCTCTACTTGGATAATGGGAAAAGCTTTGTATTACAATGAATAGCTCTCGACTGTTCGAAAAAATAATGAATTTGTTTGTGTTCAAGTTCCCAAAAAAGTTTTATTAATAGCAAACTTTACTGTGACGTGTGAGATGTAGAGTGTAGACAAATACCACAGCAATATAACATGTGAATTTAAATCTATTGGACAGTGTCCTCCTGTATATGTTTCGGTTATATTTTCTCTTCGAATCATTTCTGTCAGAAAAAAACTTTTTTTGTCAAGCGGAACATTCAGTAAAAAATATGTTCATCGTTACATTGATTCCACGTGTCAAAAATTAATATTTTGAAATGCATGGAGTTGAACTTGAAGCATAATAATTAACATTTGCAAATCGAATTTTGTACAAGGTCTCTATAAATGATTGTAACAGCGCAGTTGGCTTTGGATTATGCAAACCACAGAATTCTGTGGTCATGCTATACTCTGATTGGTTAGAGATTGATATTCTGCAATCCAAAGCCAACTGCACTGTTACAATCATTTATAAAGACCCTGTATTTATTGCATAAAACATAAAAAATTTAAATATAACCTATATTGACAATTGACAAATAACCATAAACAGCATTCAAGTGACGAGAGTCGAGGGCCAGTTATTCATTCTAGGACAAAAAGGGAGTAACCAAGGGCTGAACCAATGATAACCGCAGTTATTATTGGTTATCCGCACGAAATTGATTTTAGTGTATGTTCATCAACTATAGCAATAGCAAAGAAGGATTTTGACAAGATATAGCGATGTTTCGATGAACTGAGTAGTATGTGTCAGATTTCCATGGCAAGCCCTGTGCTTGGATAAAAGTAATTGGACTATAACAAGCATTACATCAACCTCCATACTCACCACAAATAGTTTTTTCCATATATCCCCCCATTCTCGTAGCACCAGAGTGACCTCTCTGATAACTGGGTCCTCGATGGGTACTACACTTTCGAAAAGGCCTTCATTATCGACCTTACAAGGTTTCAGATGTATGTACGATTGCGGAAATATGCCTTTGACAGATCTGTTTTTGGTGGAGAAACCCCTGTACCATCCCGGATATTCCTCGAGGATCTGCACTGTCTCCCCTATTTCTAAGGATAAGCCAAGTCGCGTTTCACCCTTCCAGTTGTATATGGCTGAAAAAAAGAAAAACATTAAATCACATGGGCGATGTTATAACATGGTTAATGTGTATTCTTTTAAATATTCGAATATCTATGAATAAATTGTTTTTGTTCGCTATTTATCGAGAAAAATACAATATAACAAGAAGAAAAAGACAATATAAAACGTCGACTTCTGATTGGTTGAAAGAATACAACGTTGCCAATTCGTCATCCGCCATATTAAAATAAATCATTAATTCTTTGTGTATGTGGACAGAAATAGCTAGTAAATTTTGAAATATTTGTTACCTAAAGGGTTTTCCAATAAAAAATGTTATTTCGAATAGCCCGCTATTTCGGTACTTTAATGTCACGTTTGAAGCTGTCATTTTTTGACATTTGACAAGTAGAAACTACGCCATTAATAAAAATGGAACGATACACGCTTCAAGAACGCATGGAAATTATTAAAATTCACTATAAAAATGGTGAAAATTTGGCAGAGACGGTTCGTGAAACTCGAACATTTTTGGGTTTTCGTGAAGCACCTTGTCGGACCGCAATAAAGAAATTGGTGGAAAAATTCTAGCTGCAGGGACAAGTCAGTGATGTGAAGAGAAAAACCCGTGCACATCGGTCAAGAACAGCCGAGAATATTGCTGCTGTAGCCGAAAGTGTGGAAGACAACCCGGGAGCAACAGTAATGGTGAATGGATTGCGCTATCGAGAGATGATTAATGATTTTTTATGGCCGAAATGGAATAGTATTGATTTGGACAAAGTTTACTTTCAACAAGAGAGCACTACGTGCCACACAAGCAATTACAATTTGCCACCGAGATCTTGTGATTTAACACCTTGCGACTTCTTCCTTTGGGGCCACGTGAAAGAGAAGATCTACGCCAATAGCCCAGCGTCGATTCAAGACCTCAAATATGGAATTCGTGAGGCCATCGAGGAATTTCATTAAAAGGATATGGTCCTGTAAGCGTGGTCGTGGTGGTCATTTGCCTGATGTTATTTTCCACTATTAACGACATAGCTTCTTCTTTATAATGATATAAACATCCGATCATTTATGTTGAAAAATGGCATTTTTCTTTGAATATCAAAAAAAGTTTATTGGAAAACCCTCTATTATTTGTTTTACCGTGTCCCTACCGTAGTTGTATTCATAGGGAAATAAATTTAATTGATTATAATTAATATAATAATTTGCTCATAATTTTCATGACAGAATTTCTGTCCAATATGGGATAAACAAAGGGTGGGGTAATTAATGTTTTCATTAACTTAATTTGATTTCCCTATGGAATAAATTTGTGTTAGGCACATTTACCATCATATTTAGGTTATTCCTCCCTTATTATCATTATTTTTCGACATGATATATAAATTACAATGAAAATTTCTATCTGAATTGAAATTTTCCGAATAAAGGAGTCTATATTGAATAGTATTCGTATTACTTAGTGGATAATTATTTTTAATGACATACCATGTACATGAATTAGTTTATCAACTTATCGCTTAGTAAATTTTGATATGTCTCATTATATTTGTTCATCAGATAGTAGGATCTTGACCTGGTTTCATTCATAATTCTTATACATCATTTATTTTCGCTGTAGTATACCTACGATCAAGTACGCTGAAGATGTAGAAAGAAAATACATAAATCCAAATCAAAATTTAAGTTTAGAGTAGCATATTTGTTCGGTTGGAAAATTACCAGTATTCAAAATATAATATTATTATTGAAATGCAATTTTCTTTTTCATACGTTGAAATAATCCAAAATATCAGATGAAGTAAATTCCAATTCTAGATAACATTTCCTTATACTTTCATCTGTACCGAAAAAAATTGAGTGTGGATTTTCCAAACCGCAATAATTATCAATTAGCGTAAGTATTAATGATCACCAAACTAACAAAGCAGGTACTCAGTTTCTAGCCATTTGAATAAACCACACGTTTTCATTATAAACTTTGGAAACAATTAACCTGACTGGTACGAAAAAGGTAGAGATGACAATAATAATGGGATCTGAATCATTGTTTTGTTCACAAGTATGTAAGTATTCGCTTTCGAACAACCCACCTGTTTTTCCAATAATGAGATTCGATCACTGATATTAACCTTCGAACTTAATTGAAATGTGAGAAGAGTAAGTTGAGGAGAATAGCAGTTTCCAGTAGAACAACAAAAGTCAAAAATTTATGAGTAACTTGCAGTCCGTACAGGGTGTTACATAATAGTATGTCACAAGATGAGGGGGTGAATCTATATAAACGTGGGTCCGTAAAAGCTTCGTTAGGTAACAACAGGGTGTTGAAATTTCCAAAAAAAATTTAGTTTTTTCTTCATAACTCCTGTAGTTTTTGAGATATTCGATCCACATTTGGAATGCTTGCTATTAGTAGTGTTCTTTCGTACTGATTGAACTGATGGAACTTATTCCGCGATTAGAATAATCACTTGCAATCACTTTAGAGTTGTGGAAGGGGGAACTGATTGAAAACGAAAGAACGATCGCTTCAACTGATCTTTCTGATTGAAGTTATATAAATCACTTCGTTCAGTTCGAAAGAACATCACTATTTTCTACAGTCTCCATCATTGCACGTCCTGAATCTTAACTAGAATCTACAGGGTGTTTCTTTTTCAGGAGCCATATCTACTTCTTCCCTCTCAAACTTTTTTGCGGTAAGCCACTGATCAGCGTAAAATCAATTTTTGATATCTTCGTTCAATTTAGAAACTTTTTTGACTCCTGTAATTTTTTCGTATCTCTAACCGTTTTCGAGTGAAAAATTATTGAACGATTGTATGTTATTCGCTAAATAAAAAATAATAGAAATACTCGATAGGTATGCCCAAAATTTGCTTTTATTTTGATAGCTCGTCATCTGAGACTCAACTTAAGCTTATTCAATATCAACATACAATCGTTCAATAATTTTTTACTCGAAAACGGTCACAGAAACGAAAAAATTACAAGAGTCAAAAAAGTTTCTAAATCGAACGAAGATATCAAAAATTGATTTTACGCTGATCAGTGGCGTATCGCAAAAAAAGTTTGAGAGAACAGACATGGCTTCGGAAAAGAAAACACCCTGTAGATTCTAGTTAAGATTCAGGACGTGCAATGATGGAGACTGTTGAGAATATCTCGCATTCCAAATTTGGACTGAATATCCCACAAACTGCAGGAGTTATGAAGAAAAAACATTTTCTTGGGAAATTTCAACACTCTGTAGTTCCGTAACGAAGCTTTTGCGGACCCATGTTTATATGGACTTTTTTCTTGAAATTATACGTAGATTCATCCCCGTAAGTTGTGACATTCTATTATGTAACTCCCGGTATAATGATAATGATGGCTTCTTGTTGCTTTCCCCCTTAAAAATTCTAATTTCGTCTGCAACTGACGTGAACTGCCATCGTTTTTTCAAGACGAAGATTTCCCCAGTAAAACCTGACGTCACAAAGTTTAATTTAAGTTGAGCACTATCAAGAAAAGGTTAAGCTGATATTCATTAATGATCAACACACCCACCATAGGAAAATTATTATGTGGTCATTTTTAGCATTCACAGTATTCATTCATCTAATCACATGTATTATTTAACTACCTATCTATCAACGATATATTTGGCTGACTTGCGATGATATAGCAAGGAATTCCCCCATTCAAATGAGAAGAATATCCATTATAGGATGATAATTATGATTCTGATAACATTTTGTCGTATTTGTTGCCTATCTAATAAGAATAATTATCTCAACACTTCAAGTACATTTCAGATGAGCATTGTACAAATCAACTAGATAAGTGTGATACAGAGACATTGCAAATTTCGATTCATCGCGAGGAAATAATTTATTGCGATCTGGATTGTAAGCAATACAGATACAGAGGGTGCTCACAATTCTATGTAGAAATAACAAATAACAAAATTAAGATCGTGTTTGAAGGAACGCAACCCATATTTAAAAGCTGAAATTATTATTTCATTGACATTTTGCACCGGTGTCAACATGTTGTGGACAGAGTTCTTATTATTGAAATATTATCTGAACAATTTCCATCATTCTTGCTCGTTATTAGCATTATTATTTTGAATTATTCTGACGAAAAGGCTCAAAGAGATCAAGATATCTGTTAAAAACATTTCCAATAGAAATATCACAGTCTTGAAAACTGAGAAATTAAATTCAATTCCTGGAAATTTTTCTTTCCGAGGAACATATCTGTAGAAAAAAAATGTCAGTAGAATTTGGCACCTTTAATATCTGAACGAGTTTATTGAGTACTTTTCTCAAACTTTCAGCCGAAAAAAAATCTATTTCGATTTCTTGAGCAGCCTCTTCACTTAGAAAATTCGAAAATTAATATTGATTTTTCTTCCTACAATAATTTTTTTTTATTTCTACATAAGATAGCCACTTCATTTGAAAAATAGATTTCCCAAATAGGTAAAAACAAATTTCGTTTTGGAAAAAATTGCGATCAGTTCCTTTACGAGCTTTTTTTTACAATTTTCTAACACAGAATAAATCGGAAAAGAAGAAAATGAATGCGGTTATTACTTCAGCTCCAAATTCACAGACCGGAAGCGGAATCAACTGAACAATGTCCAAGAAAATGAATGCAGGAAGCAATATTAAAAACAACAAAAAGGTCCAAGATGATAAGGCACGAAAACCGATAGTATCAGTGTGAATGTGACCTCACACAATTATTTTGCGTTTACTTTTTGTTTGCGCGAACATTTTATATTTACTTGTTGCAAATTTGATATGAGTCATAGTATGAATAGCGCATTAGAATTATTTTATGAATAATCCAACTCCAGTAAAATGAAACAAAATGAATATAAAGGTATTATAGGTTTATACGTATGAAATGAATACCTGACTAAGGGGTCATGAAATTTAATCGAATGGTAATATTCAAGAATATCAACAAAAAACACATATACCTAATAAGTATAAAAAAATTCTATGGTTTTATCACAATCCTTATGAGAATTTGCATGATCATTCACTTCGCTCATTTACATCCTCAAACTCGATTTCATTCCAATTGGAGGTTTTTTCAGGAAAATTCAAGATTTTTCTTCAATATTACGATAGACTTTTCTATGATTGTATTGAGGCAACTCCCACAGATTTATGAGTATACTGCTTTGAATTGGCATTGAACATTTTACTGCGAAATTTCGGATCGATCGAATTGACAAATTCTGAATTATTTGAATAAATGGATAATTGGAAAAGAAATTGAATTCTATGGTCTGATTAAGCGATTCTTCTGAAATTCATAGCAGAACTTTTCTGCAAAATTATATTTTCGAAAATATCAAAGGTAAAGGGAAGTGCAGACTTTCTGGAAAACACTGTATATTTCTTCTGGAGAATCGCAACTTTTTCATTGAACGTTTCATCAAATATTAGGAAAGTTATTCATAAATATGACCTGACTTGTCGGTCGTTGGATACATAAAATGCACCTATAATCAATAATACTTTTATTCGAATTCTTTCGCGATATTAAATGATCCAAGATTTCATTCATTGAAATCGTAAATCACGAAAAAATTCCTAATGCACGTTCCTGCTAAATTAAAAGCAGTTAAACCAAAAATGCCAGGTATGCGTTAAGGCTCGTTAACATTATATTGAAGGAAATGCTAGAGTAGCGAAAATATGATGGCAAGACTGCCATTACATAGAAAGAATTGGAATTAAATCATTCGTTCATTAGTATTCAACGTGTGAAAAATACTGTGGTTGAATTCAATGGACCTATATTAATAAGCTACAAAAGAGTAACAAAAGCAAAAGCAACAGGTCTCAAATCGGATAAATTATAATTCAAATTTCATATCAATTATTGATAAGATTGTTGCCTTTATATTTCGGGATTAAAAATTAAAAAAAATGTTAATCATCAACAAGCTTAATTGTTTTTCAAAATATTCCCCATGAAAATTCATACACTTCTGCATGTGTTTGAACCAATTGTCGAAGAACGTCGCAACCACTTCTTCAGGTGTTGGAAAACGTTAACCTATCTCTTCATTTTTACGTAGAAATGAAAATAAGTCATTCGGTGCCGAGTTAGGGTTTTACGGAGGATTTATCATCCAATCGGAGTTTTGAATGCTCAAAAAATGCTGTTTTTTGGACCGATATGTGAGAGCATGCACTGTCGTGGTGTGCGTCAGCGTACTTATCCGTTGGGAGACAACTGGCAAAAGAATCGTTGTGTTAGGGGTTTTCCAATAAGAGGTGTTATTTTGAATAACCCGCTATTTCGTTAGATGCCACGTGTGAAGCTGTCATTTTTCAACATTCGACAAGTAGAAACTATATAAAAATAGATCGATACAAGCTTCAAGAACGCATTGAAATCATTAAAATTCACAATAAAAATGGTGAAAATTTGGCAGAACCGGTTCGTAAAACTCGAACATTTTTGGGTCGTCGTGAAGCACCTTGTCGGACCGCAATAAAGAAATCGGTGGAAAATTCGAGCTGTTGAGACAAGTTAGTGATGCGAAGAATAAAACCCGTGAACGTCGCTCAAGAACAGCCGAGAATATTGTAGCTGTAGCCGAAATTGTTGAAGAAGACCCAAGTTTGTCCATTCCTCGCCGTTCTTTGGAATTAGGCATTCCACAAACGTCATTACATCGTATTTTGCATAAAGATTTGGGTCTTAAGGCTTATAAAGTTCAGTTAACACAAGAACTCAAGCCGGCCGATCATCAACAACGTCGTGTTTGCGGATTGGGTCGTTGAAATGCATGAAAATGATCCGGAATTCCAGCGGAAAATCATCTTGAGTGATGAGGACCATTGCCACCTCGGTGCCTTCTTCAATAAGCAAAATTGTCGCATCTGGGGCTCGCAAAACCCAAGAGTTATTGTTGAAAAGCCTCTCTATCATCAACGTGTGACTGTTTGGGGCGATTTATGGTCCGGCGGAGTCATTGGACCTTACTTTTTCGAAAATGAGGCTGGAGCAACAGTTACGGTGAATGGATGGCGCTATCGAGAGATGATTGATGTTTTTTATTGCCGAAATTGGATAGTATTGATCTGAACAACGTTTACTTTAAATTACAAGACGGCGCTACGTGCCACGCAAGCAACGAAAACATTGATCTTTCGCGGGAAAAGTTTCCGGACCGTGTTATCTCTCGAAGAGGTGATCACAGTTGGCCAACGAGATCTTGTGATTTAACACCTCGCGACTTCTTCCTTTGGGGCCACGTCTACACCAATATCCCAGCGTCGATTCAAGACCTCAAAGATGAGGTTATGAAGACATAGGGCAGTCACATAATATCAAAATAACACCTCTTATTGGAAAACCCGTTACCACTCGGTATCGACTGTTTCTGCGTTGTTCTATAGTGATACGATGATTCTATTCATTGAAATCGTAAATCAAGAAAAAAATTCCTAATGCACGTTCCTAAATTAATAGCAGTTAAAACAAAAATGCCAGGTATGCGTAAAGGCTCGTTAAACATTATGTATATTGAAGGAAATGCTAGACCAGCGAAAATACGATAGTAAGACTGCCACTACAAAGAACGAATTGGAATGCCTTCATCTTTCATTCATTCATTAGTATTCAACGTGTGAAAAATAATGTGGTTAAATTCAATGGACCTATTAATAAGCTACTGAAAAGTAACAAAAGCAGCAGGTCTTAAAGGAGATAAATTATAATGCAAAATTCAAATCAAACATAAGAGGGTTGCCTTTTTGTGCGCTTGTTCCTAGGGAGACAGCGTGCTATCATTTTGCCCGAATGTCAGTATTTTTTCGAATTTTGGGTAGGCAGTGGAAAACGACTCGGTTGGACTCACTGATGAAGAATCCGTGATCTATGAAAATTCTGTTCGGCCGACCGTAAATACAATAACTCCCGAACGGATTAAGTTAGGGTTCTGAAATTTCGAGAGTTGGTTCGTGTTTTAATTGCAGCAATTGAGTTCGTTAATGGACTAAATCGGTGCAGTAGTTTCGGAGTTATCGACATTTGAAAATTTGTATTATTCTAATGGACCGAATCCGTTCAGTAGTTTGTTTCGGAGTTATCGATATTTGAAATTTTTCATTATTCTCTTGGCATTTCCGAGACCACTGTATGTTTACGATCGGTCGTAGGACGGTCGCAAACACGATTACTTCCGGAAGGACTTCAGAACTTGAAATTTTTAGAGAAGGTTCAAGATTCGAAAAGGAAAGATGAATTCATGAATGAAAAAATATTTAATGACTGGTCCTTCGAACAAAGTTCCTGGATTTGATCTTCCAAGGAAAATATGGACTGTTCTTAATCGTATAAGAACAGGTCATGGACGTTGCAATAGTATGCATCTCAAATGGAAATGTTCCTTTTTTCTGCTTCGATTTTCTCGTTTTAGATTCAGAATTCCGAAGTCATCGTATGGGTTTATTTCGCCTACTATACCTACTGAACAAACCCAACTCCTGAACATCTATTTCCGGTAGTTTTTTCTAAGCAAATTCGCAACCTCAGATATAGGTGCGATGTTTTTTATCTGTAATTTAGCTTTAATTTTATCGACTAAAATAATGAACTGAACTCGTTAATGAACAATTCCCATAAACGCGTTCAGCATTTCATGTATTGTTTATCCTAATCTACTTCTCAACGTCTTGAGAATGTTTCGAGATAGCCACCCTATTATCTGCTTAAAAGCTAAAATAACAAGTATCACTTACAACAAAACAAACAAAAAGACGGAAATGTAAGGTAAGTAAGTTTATCCACAAAGTATTATGTTTCCTTGATAGCATAATATCCCAAATAGCAAACAATTAATTCCTAAAACTACCTTTTTCCTTTCTAAGCTTTTTCCCAACAAAAAATGATTAATTTGAATAAGAATATTCGAAGGAAATCAGATTACAAGCTGTGGAGATTTCTTCAGAATGAAAAATTCATGCAGTGTTTATTCACACTAATTACAAATTCAAATCATGATCGCAGAGGAAATAATAATATTTAAAAAGAGTATTTATGATGCTGTTCAGCTTCTGAGACCGGAAGTCTAGTCTGTAGGGCCTATCAAATCATAATATCCCGTCAGTACCAAGATGTTTAAATTGCTTGGATGTGCCGCTTTGGGAATGCTGTTTTATGCAACGATAAACGTTGCATATCACGCCTGGCGAACTCGGATAATTCGCAAGGCAAATAAAAACAAAATCATTAATCAGAATCGTCGAGTTACCTTCATATCATCAATTTGTATATGAAATAACCTTAATTTAAAGATCATGAAATAAACATGCCAACATTCAATGAAATTAAAAAACGATAAGATAAACAAATTAACGAGAATATTCCCGAATGAAAAAGCAACTTTAAATCATTTTAAATAAATGAAAAACTCGGGAAAATCGGTGAAAAATACTGAACCCAAAACGTCAAATACAAATTGTTTTTGCTTATTTCCTATGACATAACAATTGAATTGACTTACCAACGCCGTATTTTTTTGTTTTCGTAGCTATCCACATTTTTTCGGCAATTTCACAAAACTTATCACATTTTCAAAAACACAAGCACAGTCGTTCGACTTCAAATCAATAGCTCCTTCATCTGTTCGAGAGCCATTGTTTGTTGAATTTTCGTATGTCAAAATGATAGTAGGGAAGTTCGTGCAGACTTCGCACGAAAAGTGATAATATTGATTTAGTACATGAGATGTGCTGTAGATGGCGCGACAAAAGGAAACTTTGTGTACTTAGTTAAGCTACGGATATATAGATGTCACGTCACTAGCTTCTGATTTTGTTCTTTTCAGTATGGACATACAAACTTGAGAAAAAGAAAAATTAGACATATCGATATTCTATGCATGAAGGAATAACCTAACTTTTTAAACAACTTTCAAACAAGCTGCACGTGCATGTGAAAGTAAACGTGTTTTTTCACTTGTGCCATTTTTAACAAAGTGAGTGCTGTTGTCCATTTTTTCCCTGTGTGTTCTGTTATTCCTGGTTGGTGAGTGTGCGTTATTTACTTTTTTATGTAATTATCTTTAATAGGTGAATCTTGAATTCAACAATGCTGGTGCCTCCTTTGCCGGTCCTATTATTCTCGATTTCTAAACTAGTTGTTCTTTTCTAAACTCCACAGTTCCTCGAAGATTTCGACAACTATACAGTTCAAAACCATGTCGAAAGTAGAGAAAAAGAAGGCTAAAAAACGCAAGTTGAAAATTGTTGAAGATATAGAAACTAGTAAAGGTTTGTTGATGCGTTTTTCCATAAATTATGGATAAATGATAATGAATCATTCTTTCAGTGAAATCAAAATCGAATGGAGTAGCTCAAAAGAAGGTAATCGAAGAGGAAATTAATGAAAGGAAGACAGATAATGAGAGGCCTCCAAAACAAAGTACGTATTAAATAGTATTTTGAATTTCATTCTTCTATATCAATTCCTTTTCAGAAAAAAAAGTTATGAAGAATGGTTCTGACAGTAACACAAGTCAAAAAGTTGAAAGTGATGAATTACCAAGAAAAAGTGAGTAGTTTCATTGATATAATTTAATAATAGTTTGTCCATATTCAAAATTTTGATTCAACCTGGAAACTATTTGCTTAATTATTTTGTTTATATGTAAAATATCGGTCCAGACCATTTGAACCGCGAGAACTTCATTACAACAATTTTTACTCAAGGAAAAAACTGTTTTCAGAAAAGAAGAAAACCTCTGATGAACCAGAAACTGAAGATGCTTCTTCAAGTGCTGAGGACCAAGTCAACACTAACAGTAAGTGTAGGATTATTAACTTTTAATTGATGAAATTTACACCACTATTTTTTAGTTCCAATAACGTATGAAACAGCTTTTGATGCACTCGAAATTTGTGACGAAACCAAGAAAGCAATTGTTGACATGGGATTCTCAAAAATGACAGAGATCCAAGCCAAAAGTATACCCCCATTGTTGGAAGGTAAAGATTTGGTTGGAGCAGCTAAAACGGGATCAGGAAAAACATTAGCATTTCTCATACCGGCTGTAGAAATGATCTACAAAATGAAATTAGCTCCAAGGCATGGTGAGTAAAAATAAATCCTACCCTTAATATTGAATTATTTAACGAATATTTTAGCTTTCAACTATTTATATTTGTTGTGTTTTGTCGTTCTTCAGCAAGTCAAATATTATGCGGAATTATTGATTGCTCTCATTATCTTTTACTTTATTATATTTATCTGTTTTTCAGGTACTGCTGTAATCATTATTTCCCCAACTAGGGAGTTGTCTATGCAGACTTTTGGAGTTCTAAAAGAGTTGCTGAAGTATCATGCCATAACTTATGGTTTGGTTATGGGTGGAGCAAATAGAACGATGGAAGCGGAAAAGTATCGAAAGGTATCAATATTCTTGTAGCAACTCCTGGCAGATTATTAGACCACATGCAAAACACACCAGATTTCCTATATAGAAATTTGCAATGTTTGATTATTGATGAAGCAGATAGGATTTTGGATATTGGTTTCGAAGAAGATATGAATCAGATCATCAAGCTCATTCCAAGTAAGTGTCATTGAAAGCTGAACCTAACCTAACAGTTTTTTCAAAGTATAGCTAGGACTCTTTTATTTTTATCATACTCGATTTAAATTTTATATTGGATAATTTTGTAAAGTTTTATTGAACATTTTATGTTAGTCTTTCTTCTTTGTTTATTTGTATAATACATTCCTTACTCTTCCTCAATATTATTGAAGGAAATTACGATTTCCAACAAAGGTTATAGTTTTGTTGATGAAAATATTTAACACAAATACGTTTTTCTCTATTTATAGAACGTCGCCAAACAATGCTGTTCAGTGCCACGCAAACGAAAAAAACTGAAGCTTTAACAAGCTTAGCTTTGAAAAAGGAGCCAGTATACGTCGGAGTGGACGACAATAAAGAAACAGCTACAGTTACTGGTTTAGAGCAAGGTTATGTAGTGTGTCCTTCTGAGAAAAGATTATTAGTTCTTTTTACATTTTTGAAGAGGAACAGAAAGAAGAAGGTCATGGTGTTCTTCAGTTCTTGCATGTCTGTTAAATTCCATCATGAGCTGTTCAACTATATAGATATGCCAGTGATGTGTATTCATGTGAGTTAAAAAAATTATTTTAACCCTAACATTTTATTTTCGATTCACAACATTCTATATTTTTGCTCATTCTTTTTAATTCACAGGGTAGACAGAAGCAAACTAAGAGATCGACAACATTCTTTGAATTTTGCAATGCAGAATCAGGAATTCTCTTATGTACTGACGTAGCAGCTAGAGGTCTCGATATTCCAGCTGTTGACTGGATTGTCCAATATGATCCTCCAGATGATCCTAAAGAATATATACATCGAGTAGGGCGTACAGCAAGAGGTGAAGGAAGCACAGGCCATGGACTGTTGATATTGAGACCTGAAGAGCTAGGTTTCCTCTGGTATTTGAAACAAGCTAAAGTACCGCTGAATGAATATGAATTTGTCTGGAACAAAGTTGCTAATATTCAATTGCAGGTATGTTTTCTTCTGCATAAAAAATAATGTGTGAGAATAATAAAAGAACCTAGAGTACATATTTTTCTTTTTCAGTTGGAACAATTGATCAGCAAGAATTATTTCTTGCATATGTCAGCAAAAGAAGCTTTCAAATCATATGTAAGAGCTTATGATTCCACCAGCTCAAAACAATATTTGATGTAAATACGTTGGATCTTATTCAAGTGGGAAAATCTTTTGGATTTACTACACCACCAGCTGTTGATTTGAGTAAGTATTTTTAGCATTTTACTTTTGTACCAATAAGAAATTGATAATATTGAGATTGTAAACTTAATAAATTCCTTTTTCTGCAGATGTAACTGCAAACAAGAGCTACAGGCCTGAGAAAAGAAGAGGAGGGGGAGGATATGGTTCTTATAAAAAAATGAATTCTTTTGATGACAAGAAGTATGTCTATAGTCAGCCGAAAAGAAGGAAAAATGGAAATGACAATAGGCAGTTCTCAAGATAAAAATCTACACATTTTGTTGAATATGTGGTAAAAAAATAATTGAGTATTTCACTAAGATTTTAGTGAATCGAATAACAGACTTAAAATAGAAATCGAGTTAGGTATAAACAAGTGTATGTTATTGAATAAAACATTATATTCAATTTTTAAATTTGAAAATTGGATTTAAATTCTGATACAAACTTTTCATTGAAAATGATATTCATAAGTTCATTTGTAAATATTAATTCTGTACATTCAATATTTTATATATTTATTGTTATGAAATGATAATTTGTGAGATGGTAATAAAATTTTGTGTTAGGTTTATAATGAGTTGTTTGAATTTTGCAATGCTGAAAGATACTAAAACACTTACCTTCTGCATAATTCAGCTTTATAAGGACTGAAAATAATGACAAATGGTTCTGAATCATCCGTACTCAGATTACGAGAAAAATTATTTGATTTTATTCAGCTATGAAGCGTTTAACTCGACTATGTCTACCAGTATGGATTTTCACAACAGAAACATACAATATTCATTGCATTGGTTCGTTCTAAAGATTTATGTGTTACGTTCATGAAGAAATAAATGTAAAAAATGTTTTCTTTCTGCAATCATATTTTGCAAACAAACTGAACAGAATTTGAAATGATTTTATTGACGCTCTATATTTTATACACCAAATTCAGGTATATTCTAAAGTATTGAAAATAAAGTCTTTTGAGTTTTCTATTTAAAAGATCTTTCCAAATCAATTTTTAGTTGCAGAAACTAGAATTTTAATCCATTTCAAAAATATTCAACCTTTTTCTCCATTAACAAACTTGACCAAGATTTTTCAATACTACAACTACTCTGAAATTTCCAAGTGTCATATGACCCACTCTGTTCGAAATTCTCACAGAACTGAATGGAATATATAGTCCGTTCACGAAAGTTTGAGCCGTCGGTAGGCCATGGAAATGTGGCATATTCCACTGTGTATATTAAAATTTTAGCTAATGTTCCTTATTTTCTTGTCAAATTGATACGCAATGTTGTCCATAGGTATTGCATAGAGTTCTCTGATAACTCGAAAGATCGTCTGACGAAGCCGGGTACATTCGGCAACGTTCATTTTACCTTATGACAGCAAATACTGCCAATTTCAGATAAATAAACAAACTCCTACTATGCGCTCAAACTTTCGTGAACGGACTATACATAATTTGGACCTCTGACCTCTAATTCTTCATCAGTAAACCGATCTGTTGAAGAACACTCATCTCAGCTAAAAATTCGAAACAGACATTCAGGGCAAAACTATAGCACGTACGCTATTTGCGCAAACACATCAATCGAAATCAGCTCACAAATTGAGAATAACAAACGCAACAAAACACGCTCTTATAATAACCTTCGTAAAGATTCAATAATCTACGATAAAATCGATAAAATACGAACCAATCCCCTATCATTAACCAGATAACAAGCACCACCGCACAAAATGACAATACGGTAGGTAGTTCTGCTTTTATTGTGTTTATCACGCGTAATAAAATCGCCTGAAAATAAATCAAAAATCCTTATTCGAATACGCCGTCCCACATTTACTCAAGCAAGTAACGGTCGAACAAATATTGAGAAGATTAGATTATTGTACGTTATATCTGTATAGGTGTTAGTTGACAACAATTAGCACTATTCATTCCATAATCCATGGTGTCGATCGTACCTATACCTATTGTCCAAGTCCAGTGAATCTGCGGTAACAAGACGCGTTATTTTAAGTTCTTTTAGGTGTTTTTTGTGTCGCTACTCCGAAAAATACTTAATTATTACGTGTTTTCATATCAATTAGCATCTAATTTGGAATATAAAGAATAAGAGGTGATTTGATAGGTGAGTTTTATTTTCGAACAAACGTGATAAATTTCATGAAAACAGAACTGAAAAAACCTAGACAAAAAACGCAGCTTTTGCGCTTTTTTCAGCTCATTTACAATAGAAATTCTTAAAAACGTCACTCCGCCAGATTTCTCGTTGTTTCCTCACTAAATTGTAGCTAAAAAAATAGGAAATGATATAAAATTTTAATAAATTGAGTCAAAAAACTATTAACAAGTTTGTGCGTTGACGGGATTAATTCCGAAGTAGGTATGGGTTAATATTGGTTGATTTGAAATCAATTCATTTTATTCACCGCTTTCATTGTTTACTATAAACAAAAATTTAAGTTTTTATTTGATTATATTATTATCTTGAAGGAATTTTTGTTGTTTGTTATAAATGATTTATATAAATACTTGTTGTAATAATAGGCAATATGTTAAAATTTAGAGTTTTTTGAGTGACAGCATTAAAAATCGCGTTAAATGTAGTTTTTTAATTGATGCAAAAGATTCGAGGGTAACTGGATTAAAAAAAGTGGTACGCCACTGAGATATTAAACTAACAATTATTTTTGATTTCTTCGTTCAATTTGTGACAAAAATCTGTTTTGCTTTTTTCGTGTGGGGCGCTGTTTTTATGTAAGAAAATAAAACATCTTAACGCCTAAATTTGTCGTACTTTAACACATTGTAGTGGAGACGCTACTTTAGGATGTTTTTGAGCGCTCGTTCTACTTAAACGATGAGTGCTATATCGTTTTGCCCAAATGTCTGTAATTTTCGAATTTTGAGCCGAAAGGGGTTTCAAACGATAATGTTAGCCTCCCTGATGACGAATTCGTGGTCAAATTCAATTCTGTCCGTGTGGCCGTCCGTCCAGATGTTAGCACAATAACTTTCGAAGGGATTGTCCTAAGAGACTCAAAATTTCTCAGGATGAGTTCGGGTCCCAAATGCCTCGGTTAAGTTTGTTAACCAGCCGAATCGTACAGGGTGTTCCATGAAATATGACCATTAAAAATTTTTGTTCCTCAATATCTCAGAAATACGAAACCAATCGGAACAAAATGTTACGACCAAATGCAAGATGCTAATAACAAGCCTCAAGCAAAATTTTGTGGTCATCGTGTGAACAGAACCATAAAAAATTCAATTGGTATATTGAAAAAGAGAATATCATATTTCCATAAAAATATATCCGATTCGAGTGAATTTTTTTTGCGAACGGAGATCGATATTCTGAATGTTCATTCAAAATTTCGTGGCCATAGTTTTTAACAGAACCAATGAAAATTTAGTTGGAATATTGAAAAGAAAAATCTTTATATTTTCAAAACAGGATATCCTATTCGAGTGAATTTTTTTTCTATTCATAAAGATTGATATACTGAATATTCATGCAAAATTTCAAAAGGATTGCATCATCAGAATTAAGTTTTTGTAATTATTTTTTTTTACATACTTCATTTTTTGAGTAGTTTCCAGAAGATAATTCCGATTGTGCTGGATTCTGCATTATATACCTATTTGGTATCAATCCCAAATCCCATATAAAATTAAAATTTTGAGGTACCTAATAGTCTTATTGCTTCACCAAAGAACGCGAGCGCTCAAAAACCCCTGCTCAGGGCTTTTTAAAATTTTTTTGATATGATTGATTATGAAGAACTTTAAATCGATTCGGAGGATTATAATTAGTTCCTGTTTTCAATCCCGAAATACTAAATGCAACCTACGTAGCAGAACTCTCAAGTTTTCAAAAACGGCCGCAAAATGAACGAGTCAATCGGCAAGTTAGCGAAGTTTATAGTTTGGGCAACATAAATCTTCGGGGATTTTTCATACCGGCAACAGTCTGAACAATTGTTTTATCTAATTATAATCACGTTAAACAGCTAAATACATAAACATTCCGTAAGATCTCGGATGCCACCCGAAATATTCGGTGTTGTGACGTTTTCTCTAAATGTTTGGATTGGCTGATGTGCAGCAGACTTTTAATTCAAAATAAATTGACCCGATACAATTCTTGTTCGCGAATAAAACGTTGAACGAGGTGTGATTCGGTAATTTCAGTGATTTGTAGCTAACAAGGAGTGAATTAAGATGTGCTGTGCCCCAAAAATTGCAAGTTTTCTGTTCCTGATACAACTGTCATATCAACACTCGATTTCTCCTGAAACTGGTGAGTATAATCAATCGCTTTTTGTTTATTTTTTGATATTCAGAAATTATTCCAAAAGCTGAAGGGACTTTTCCATAATTCAGCTTGAAAACCCGTGTTTCGGTATAAAAATAGTATCGTATGCAAGAAATTTCGAATTGATGCATATTCAATAATTTTCAACTTACCGACTTTTCTATTTGACGCTGCATCACTTTTTAACTGATGCAAAATCAATAACGCAGCGTTTCTATTGGTCGATTCGGTCGAAGTGAAGTGATTTCTTCAGTTAATCAGTGAAATGGAAAAGTCCCTCATTCGAATTTGGAAAAGCTCGGATGTGAAGTTAGAATCTTTTGCAAGTTTAAAAGTCGTTTCTGCTGGAAGTTATTGTGTTAATGCCTAGCAAATCCGCTGGGTCTACTGTCAACTTGCACTAGAGTTGCACAGACAATTTTTTTTTAATTTTTAATGGTTCTGATCTTCACGAAATTTTTCACGTTTTTGCGCGTCATTATTCTTCCTCTAAATACCAATATCTACATTTATATTGAAAAATCTACAGTGAAATTTCAAGGCAGTGTTCGAGAGTTACAGCTTAGTGGTCACAAATTTGTCAGTTCACATCGCGCAGACAAATATATTTTTGAAAATTCCCTAGTGACACGATTACCACAAATTTTGCAAAAGTTTATGTGTTCAATATTCCTTTAAAATACCAAATTTCGAATTGATCCGATATGTGGTTTCGGAAATATTGAGAAAATGGTAAAAAATGTCAAAGCCAATAAATCCGAAGCTACGAGGCTAGGAGTACCTTGAAGAGGTTGAAGTCTCTCGAATGGAATGGCCAGCAAGAAGTCCAGATTCCAGATCTCAATCCGATTGAGTAGGTTTGGAACAACCTCAATAGAAGGCTGAGAAGTTCATAAAATCATCCAGCTACTCTTAATGACTTAGGAATCCAACTCAGAGAAATCTGGGAAGGATTAGATCAGAAGAACATTTTAAGATCACTCATTTTGAGTATGAACCGTCGTTGCCGAGCTGTAGTTAACGCAAGGGGTGGAAATACCAAGTATTAAATCACTTATCAGCATTTCAGTATTTTAAAAACTGTTTATTTCTATTCTTTCACATAAGATTCGGTGAAATCCTGATTTTTGCTTCCATTTAATGTGTCTTGTTTCGTTCAAAACCTTCCCGAGAGAACATAAAAAATAAGTTTTAAAGTCAATGTAGAGTTAACTTTCATTGAAATTGAGATTTTCAGAATGTGCATCAATTTTTTTGCGCAGTGTATATTAAAAAAATACATACAAGCAAATTCGCGTGATATTGAACATGTACCTATTATTTTCAGAACCCTACCAAGATCTACCAATTTTGCCGAAAATAAAGAGATGCAGAATAAAACCAGGCGCGTCTTTCTCATTGAGTTGTAACAAAGCAAAAAATGATGTTGCATGGCAGTTTAAGGTAAAGTAAATCGAAGGAAAAATAAGTTTATACTCTCTAACAAAGATATACTGGTATGGAAATTTACATCGAAAACATACCATATTCAATGCTTCAGAGAGAGAATTTTGCCGTCCAGTTGAACAGTGGTATATTTGAAAAGATTTACGTGCCACGTTTCTGACAGAATGTGAATGATATAGTTGTTTTCCTCTTATTTTTGGAAAAGTCAAGCAGTAGGCAACGTAAAGTACTTGAATCAGAGAACATTCTATGCGTCAGGCTGCTCGTTTAGAGAAGAACACAACATTATTCGCATTGGACCATTTTTCCCTCAGGAACCTGTTTTTCCTTTGTGAATTTCCATACCTGTATCTTATACACTTATTGTTATGAAAAGCAAGATTGCTAACATTAGAATTATTGTTTGTATTTTCAATGGAATAATTTTTTTTTCCAGTCGTGTGGAATGAATTACAAAGGCATGAATTGCGATAGTGACTACGAAGACTTCCATACAAGCCAAGGATCTACTTGGAATTCACTTCCCGAGTACCATGGAAACAAGACATTGAGGCTTGAAAATGCTAGTTTAGAGGATGGTTGAATTTACAGATGTATCTCAGGAAATTTCATCAGAAAAATATTTGTGGTGGAAATGAGTGAGTATTGAGAAGTCTCCCTGAACAACTTTAGTTAAAACCAAGATAAAAAATATGGACCCCAAAGTTCCATCTTCACGTCGCTTTTTGCACTGTAAGAACACAAATTCACTGCTCCAATTTAGTCCATAGATCACCCTCGAACATTAAATAACTATTTGATTAGTTTCATTTTAGGTATATTCGATAATTAATGCAGAAACATCGAAATTCTAAAGGCACCACATATCCACAAATTCTAAGGAAAGCCTGCCGTTTTTAATGGTAGATTTGGCACTGCCGCAGATTTATTCGCGCGAATTTGATACGATGCCTTCCGTAAATCTCGTCATCATTTTTAATGTCACTCGCCAAAGGACAGAGCAGTGGTGCCAAACTTACCATGAAGAACGGCGGGATTTCCTTAGAATTTATGGATATGTGATACCTCTAGAATTGCGATGTTTCGCATCAATTATTGAATTATACCTGAAATGAATCTAATCGAATAGTTATTTGAAAGTTCGAAGGTGATTTATAGATTAAATTGGAGCTGTGAATTTGTGGTTTTATAGTGAAAAAAGCGACGTGAAGATGGAACATTTTTGGAACTTTGGGGTTCATATTTTTCAAACTAAGCAGACCGCCACCTCTTTGTTTTACTAATGTTGTTCATGAAGAATCAATGAATACAAGGACACCAGAATCTGGTCCATATCTGCTAGTCACCGAAATTCGATATTTACCATATATTTTTTCTTAACCTTAACTTTTTTGCGTGCATTGTGGTGTGAGGGCAAAAAGACCAGCAGAATAGCTTTCGACCTCAGATATTACAGGAGGAAGTCAAGAAAGGAAGGTGTGTGCCTGAAGTTACTGTTAGGCACCAAAATAACAAAAATATGAACTATAGTCCGTTCAAATATAAGAACAAGAAGGAGCTTGTAAGCAAACAGAATCGTTTGGTTTGCGCACAATAAGCTCGTATTGGTCAAACTGTCATAAAAACGATCCCTTCGACCGCCCTAAGAGACTACCAGGATCGTACTCGGAACGGACTTGGATGGTACTGGAAGAGAAAATCTTTGACAAAGTGTACACTCCGAATGGAATAAATTCGATAAGGAATGAATTAGAGCGTGTATATATTTCCCTTAGATGTGCTGTAAGAATTGCATTAGTATAATAATATTCAGTTAAAACTGGAACGATCGTATGAATTTCTTCGAATCGACTCTGGACGGAAAGTACCTATCCGAAGGCCTTCCTACCGCTGCGCCAAACTTGTTATTGCTCCTTCTTACATTTGAACAGACTATAGACGATCCCAATTCCAAAAGCCTTTCAGTTGAATTAATCTCCTAAAATACTTTTTAGAACCATTCCTCTGTCATACACTAGTTAATTGGTGAATTTTCACAGATGCATTGATCTTCGAATGGCCCCCACCCAAAGTGATATCCGTGATACCCAGTGAAGATAAAAACATATCAATCATCATCTAACCATCAACTGCAGCGTCTCAAGCAGAACACCCCCGAAAATTTTGTGGTTCAAAGTATGTTGTACTAATATGTGCGACATAGATTTTGCATCATATGAAATAGACATCGGCGAAAGCTTCAACTGTCTTTGTCTCATCAATAACACAAGCAACAGTACCTATAACTGGGGGAACTTATACGTGAGCAAACTACACATTTTCAACACACATGTCTGGGATGGTGGAACATATATCTGCTCTGCGCTTTCATCCGATGGAAAGGATTATAAAAAAGTGACTATATCGGTTGAATATCAAAGACAATACAATAGATACAGTGTAAAATCGTATTTGACATTACTTTTCATCCCTTTGATTTTCATATTGTTATACATACTTTCTTATATTTGTTGTGCTAGAAAAAGAAAAAAACGCAACAATAATGAGCAATTGCATTGTCTGAAAAACAAAACCCATGTGATATCAATTCATTGAACATTTACAAGATAATTTTATATGATTTGATCGAGCCAAATTGTTGCGTACCTCATTCAAAAGTGTATATATTAGTTATAAAGCGAAAAAACGATAAAATTGAAAAAAATTTCAGAAGTATCAATATTCGATTTATTTACAAGATATTCCAAAACTTTACATTCAGAAACATAATGGACAATATATTTACTTATATACAGTGAGTTTCTGTCTACATAAATATAAAATTATTTTGTCTTCATCATTTTAGGAATTTATCAATATCACAATAAAAGTATAAAAAAAAGGTAACGGATATTCAGACTCTTTGATACGGCGGTAATGATTGCTTTGCTTCCATATCGAGCTGTTTTATTCTAGCGTATGCTGCACTGGCAAATAAAACTATTATATTCGAGGCCCACCACAAGAAAGTTTTTGTTTCTTTGTACCAATATGTAGCTAAGACAGTCTGCGCACAAGCTTTTGCTGTTCCAGAAATGTTGTGAGTTAAAGCTGACGTATACTAAAATAAGGATAAGAATGAATGAATTAAAAGTTTGAATTTCTGATGAATAATAACTGAAAATTTTGTTCAATTAGTTTCACTCAAATGTCATTGAATTAAACAATACCATTTTTTCAGCTTATCTTTTAGAGTCTAACCAATGATGCTAATTTCTACAAAAGGTTTTTCTGTTAATTATATATTGTTTCCAAATCTTTTTTCAATTTTCTGATCAACTTAGGATGAATACTTATCAATTATTATTTAGCTGATATTATTCAAATCATAAGTAACAGCAAAAATTACTGAGTGATAACAATTTATGGAGATTTATTCAGTTGAAAAGTAAAATTAACTCACCTTTATCTGTAACGATGTCAAAAATCCTACAGAGAATCCACATATTCCTCCGATTGTCATCGGAAACCAGAAACTAATATCCCAGAGACCTTCAAAATTGAGAATTGTGCTCACTTCACCGTTAAAAATTATTAACGGTAGAAATAGGATTGTGGCATAAATGTTATTATAATATGATAGAACCCAAACATCACTATTTAACTTTGGTAATACTCTTTTCGTCAAAATCGAAAATAGAGACAAAGATAGAGAGGCTAACACTCCAAAAATGGTCCCACTCACTGAAAAACTACCTGAAAAAAAGATTTTTTCTTACGGATCTCATAGAGTTTAAGAAACGATCTAACAAAATTCAAACAAAGACTTTAGATTGAATAGACGTAAACAAATCAATTTTGTTTGATACGCCTAATAAAATAAAGAGAATGAACATCTACAAACCTGTTAGTTGTTCTTGGTCTACGCCCAAATAAAATCCAAATATAATAAACCCACAACAAACTAAACACCTTGTCGAAGTTTTTTCTTTCAGAATTAAAAAGGTGAAGATAACATTGAACATTGTTGTAAGTGATCTTCCAACATAATAGAAAGCTAAAGATACATGTTGAAGGCATAGATTATTTGTGGCTATCATCATAGTGAACATGAATGAAACAGGTAGAACCTAAAAAGAAATATAAGGTCGAACACTCAAGTTATTTATGATTCAGTGTACGGAGGTATTAATATGTATTCTTGTAACTTACAGATGATATCGTATGAATATCCCAAACATCCGTTTCTGGAAATGAGACTTTTGCTGGCCATCTTTTGTTTAGAAGTTGCTTTATATAACATATTAAGGCAGTTACAAAAGTCTGATAACAAGCTATAAACATAGGAGCATCTAATTCAATTCCACTGAGTAATCCTTTATTAACGAATACTGTGAAAATAGATACTGTCCTACAATTTATCATATTATTTTCGCATAAAACATACAATTATTTTGCTTACCAATAAGAGCTTACAATGAAAAGTATTGTTAAGTATTTCTTCAACAAGCTGTCTTGTTGAGCACTCATGTTGTATTAACTTAGGTAAACTTATTTGAAATGAAAACTACGCCCCTCCCAGAAAAGAACCTTCATCGGTAAAAAAGCCAGCATTTTCCATTTCTCAATTATCAACAAATTTTATATTTATCGGATACACGTAAACAAACACAAACTTCAAACCGTTGACATTGACTTGACGTGTACATTGTTTTAGATCTACAATTCAATTAAACTACTCAATTTCTGTGTGTTGAATTTTGAATTAATTTTAAATCTGAGTTTCAAATTTAAATTTACCAAAGCCCAAGGGGCGTTGTCAGATTAGTTATCTATAATATGTTTAAGCTATCTACACATAATAAATTTTGGGAAATTTTCATACAAAAGTAAAAAAACTCGATTCTTCAAATTTCAATAAAAATCCAATGTGTTTATTGTGAATGCTGGCACTAAATTTATCACACAAATACCACAAACATGTAAAGACTTGACACTTTTTAGCAGTATAAATAAGAATTAGCTTAGCATTCAAAGTCCATTATATGAAGGTATTTATTACTTTATAAACTTTATGTAGGAAATACCAAGAAGTATTCCAATTTCCAATATAATAATTAATATCAAAATGAGTCTATTATAAACAACATTTCTACCCATTCTTCTCAGAATTGCTTTGGCGCTATCCAATTGTTCATCTGCATTTTCGAGCCTGCTTTTAGTTCGGAGTAAAGATTCTCTTTGGTCATTGAGTTCTGATATCACTTCGGTGCCTATATTTTCTGTTTCAATAGCTATTTGGTTGGATCTTTGAATACTTTCCCCAGTTCTCTCAAGAATTTGTCGACCTTGTATAGCCACTTGTCGATTATAATCATCCCAATCTCTGTTTTCATTCATCATTTTTCAGGATTTAAGAGAAGGTAACTCAAGAATGGAAAAATTGTTTATCCATGAAGCACATTCAGTATACTCAAATCATTCCAAATTTTTCCTTCAGTATAAAAGATAATAATCAGTAATAAAAATAATCCACTTTTATGAAAACAAGTAATCAAATCAAAATCATAACAAAGAGGCTGAGAGCCACAACGCGTAAAATGTCATTGTCAAATTCAAAAGACCTACTTTCTTTTTTTTTCTTTGATGTTCATGGTTTTCACAGGAGGCGCTGTCTCATCCAGATATTAACCTCACCAAAGATTTCGAAGAGAAAATGTTCGCAGTTTTCCTCGATTGAGATTTTTCATGGAAGGATATTCAAAAGAATAAAAAACATTTAACTCAATGATTTATTTTATTTGATCAAAGTTACATTATTGAAAACAGTCTCGAAAAATCTGCATTTTATCTGACATATCATTTAGAAAATTACGCCAATGTTGTAATAAAATATAGAATAAGAACCAAAAAATTTATAATAAAATGTAAAATATCAATAGTAAAAACCTATATACGGACAATTAAACTAAAATACGATTTTGGGATTCACAAAAAATTTTCAATTGCCAATTATTTAATGTAAAATTTATACATTCAATCTATAAATACATCAGACCACTAGAGGCAGCGTGAGCCATCAAAGTATTGGCAGCTTGTTGAGTTTCTAGTAGAATTCTAGTTTCATTCATCCACTGTCTGGCTACACTACGTGAAGCACCCTTCAAAAGGTTCATATATTTCAACGTTTGCAAGAAATTTCCTCTGTCCAACCAATACCTGTGAAATTGAACATCACAATAATCATTTGAAAAATGAAATTTCACTGAAACTAGCTGACGTAGTTAATTTTTTCAGTGCAGATACAGTGTATAATCCGTTCACGAAAGTTTGAACGCATAGTAAGTTTTGTTTATTTATCTGAAGTTGGCAGTATTTGCTGTCATAACAATAAACAAAGTCAACGTTGCCGAATGTACCCGGCCTCCTCCGACGAATTTGCGAGTTATCAGGGAACTCTAGGGAATATTGACAACATTGCGTATCAATCTGACAAGAAAATAAACTACATAACCTCAAAATTTCAATATACACAGTGGAATATGCCAAATTATCATGGCCAGCCGACAGCTCAAACTTTCGTTAGGAAAAAACTTTTATTTCAAAAGTGAGTGTGAAATTTAAGGGAACAATTGACAAAATCAAACAAGGAATACCATGCTTAAAATGCGACTATAAAAATACAGGATGTTCCATCTTAGATAGGCCACCCCCGTATCCCATAATGGTTGGAAAAATTGAAGACCTCGGAGCAATAACCGGGTAACTCCGTTTTCATGAAATGTTGAGAAATGAGGAAAAACTTCAGGATTTGCCTGATTTTTACGCCGAAATATACATTCAAGTGAGTCCATTTTGATTGAAACTCCTTACAAAAGCGCTGGATTTGCCCCATTGTTGCACCGAAAGTTGCGTACGTTGTATATTAGCAGATTGAATATGATATATCGGTATCATTAGAAAATGGAGTTACCCAGTTATTGCTCCGAGCTCTTCAATTTTGTTTGAGGGACATCTTAAGAGGGGCGCTTCAACCCCTCAAAATTGATTAGAGGAATTGAGTGATATTTCATTTGAAAAGCCTTTTTACAACAGTTTATGAAAAACGTCATTTTGATGAACCCTTTTAGCGAAAAATCAGTTTTTTTTAGCTCGAATGAGCCACCTCGAATATTTTGGTTATCTCAAAAAAGTTGCTTCCTATTAAATGTCCTACCCCTCAAAATATAAATGACTATTTTGATAAACGATTCAAAAAATCTAAAAATATTGTAGTACACCTACCTTGCTCTCTGCAAGATATCGTTGGTAGACAACTCCGAAAAGTCAGTTTCTTCGTTATTCAATTCAGCCTGAGGTATTGGACTAGGAGCTTTCAATAGAAGCAATGACTGAATGTATGATAGAATATAGATGGGGAGTGCAGCACCCCCAGCAGGCACCAATGCTACCATTCGGCAAACTTTCTCCACCTTGAGAAAACGTTCTCTCAGAGCATCTTCCGGAAAGATACCTCTTTCTCTAGCTTCAGCTGGAATCGCTTGCAAAACTGCTTTCACTAATTCGTCTTGTTCGGCTTGAAATGAAAGAATGAAACGGCAGTTAGTAAAATTTGATATAAAAGCATAAAAATTAACGCAACGAATACTTTATTCGATAATTCAATACCTGCAGATTTTTCAACTGCTGTTAGTTCAGGTGTAAGAGGTCGGAGCTGGGTTTGCCAAGGTAATCCTGGACATGTAGACCGGAGCGCTCTCAATAGAGCCTGGCATGCTGCCCATAGTACTTGGGATTTTTTAGCTTCTTCATCAGCAACTTCTCTAACTGAAACCGAAATGTATCAAGTGAAATTGTCTGCCAGAAATTTCCCATTTCCATGCATTCAAAAATGTTTCAATTTCATACATAGGAACATAAGAAGTGTTCTATATTGTCAGTTCTTCAGATTTTTGGAAATTTCCCGATAGAGGGCGTAACAAGGAAGTGAATACTTCAAAGTTCATGCCGTCCGTACAGAAAACCAACGCATTTATATATATACTTCAGATCCTTCTGATAGTTCAGATGGGAGATGATGATTGGGTTAGGTCAAGTCTTTACTTGAGGGCTGTTCCCAACTTGTTACGACTTTTGGCAGCCATTACCCTTCTGATCCCAAATAGGATCTACCAATTTGATAAAAAAAACACAACACCAATTGAAGAAATGTGGAAAATCGTACTAAAATTAAAGTAAAACTTTGATTATTTCGATAAATGTAAAGATTAAGTAAGGCACTGCAGACATAAATTTTCACATGCAATAAACTAGTAAATATACCTGAGATATCATCTGAAGCATTTTATTGAAGAAAAACCGTTAATAGGTTCAATAATTCAATAAAAACGAATCGAAAATAAAGAATATACTTATAATTTTCATCAAATTCGAGCGAGGAAAAAGAAAAAGTTTGTGACTCACTTTTCATAGTTCGGTCTAATCCTCTCAGTCTTCCAATCATAGCAGCCAGCTGCATTTTGAACCTACATCTTTCTTCTTCCAACTTTTCATCGAATTTTCTCGCCAAATTTCTGTCGATTTCCTTTTCCTTCTGCAACAGAGCTTCTTCGAGGTGGTCAGCAAAAGCCTGCGACTGTCGTTTCAACTGTTCTCTTAGATAGCATTCGGATTCCTTCCTCAATTTCAAGCACTTGAAAAAATACATAATTTGATGTTTTTATACTGCTGAATCATTAATTCTTACTTCACTGATGTTTTATTTGATATTTAGTATTATTCGATTTAAAAAACTAACCTGTTTTTGATAACACAAAGTAATATTCCTCTTTTCTTGTTCTAAGGCCTCACAAATCTGCGCTGTCGTCAAAGCTTCCCCACCACCTTTCTGAGCAGACTCTACCGCTCTTTGTAATCGATCTTGTGCCAAAGTTTCTGCCTTAGCCAACTCTTTTTGATAGTAAAGCACATGCGAGTAGGCATGCATCAAGAATAAATCCAAGTCCTCGCCTTGAATTTTAAGTTCCCTACTGTGCAAGTCAACTGTTGGAAATAAGGATTCAAGTTCTTCGCTAAAATGCTGTCTTGCCTTCTGCACTTGTTCCCAATATTTGTAAGCTACGCTGCCCATTTTCGTTTCCCTTTTCAATTCCTTCTTTGAATCTTCGATGTTTTTCTTGATTTGTTTCACATTAGTCAATAGAATTTCCCTGCTTACATCTTTTGCCTCAAATTCTGGTTCTTGCACTAATTTCTCCATTTTACTAGCTTTAGCTAGGGCTTCTTCTGCTTTTTCTTGAGCTTCTTTGAAGGAGTTGTCCTTAGCTCGGGATTTTTTTTTGATGGATGACCAAGTATCGACAGTGATTTTATCAATAGATTCCTCTACTAAACATTCTACTTCTTGATTGAATTTTTTTAAATTGTACAAAGCTTTGTTGTAAGCATTTACAGCGTCCGCACATGCCTCGGTTAATTCTTGTTCTAACTGGAGTAAATTTCTTGTATCAGTTTCTGGTAAATCTTCTAGTTTTGGTTTCACTACACCACCTGAAGACAAAAAGAGATGAATAAGCATAAGGGGAATATCTTATACAAAACTATATAAGACAAGTATTTGAGAATAATGATTTTCATAAGTTTTCAACTCACCAATTTCAACTTTAGTTTCACCTGTTTCAGTTTTTTGCTCTATACGAAGTTCTTGATATTTGTCTTCCGGAACTTTACCCTCTTCCAAACTAGGTAAAACAGTTGGGGGAGCTAAAAACAATAATAATAATAATTCAGAATTCATCGAATATATACTGCAAAACCTTTGAATTGTTGCTTTTCAGTTATTTCCACTATGGTTTTCTCCTTTTCAGTGGCAAACATTCCACTTGCACTATCTCTCAAACTTCGATATGCTTTTCCCAGGGCTTCACTTAAATCTTCTTCTAAATAAATTACTTTTAACACATCATCCATAAATGGAGCATTACAGACTATAGCATCTCTAAATTCCTCATTATATTTTGCGAATGTAAGTGTAGCCCCACCTATTAAAGCAACTGCCCCCAAGGTGTAAAAAGTTCCGGTAGAAGGTTTCTGTTTTTTCTTGGATGGGGGACACAAGTCTTTATTATTATTGCTGTAATATCTGCTACATATTCGGCTTCTGGGATCATACTTGAATTTCTGAAAATCGGATTATTATGTCAAATTGGTACGACGACAAAACTCAGGTTAAATTTTTATTAGAACATTCAATTCGATAATAATCCTGTTGTAAAATGCATAAAAAGCGTATTTTTTCATATGAAACAACTATTGTAACAACAACTTCATAGAACATTTTGAAAAATGTTTTAAAAGATGACATAACACCTCCAATCATGTTAATCTCGTATTTCTCAATTACATACTCACCAGGGTAGAAATTTTCTTAGGACTTAGTTTTCTTGTAATAATTTTAAACATTTTTGCTATGAAATGAAGGTATGAGATCCGGAACTATGAATAAAATCACCTTGTTTTTGGGGAATAGTGTAATGTTACAGAAGTCATAACTTTATGAACGTAATGATCGGATTTTTGGTTGGTGGTTACGTCTATTTTGGCAGATCAAAAAACGATTTGACGTTTTTTTCAGCTATATCGATAGTAATAAATCTATTACTTGATAAGGCATAAGTAATATTTCATATTGCAATTGCAGCTCTAAATTCAGCAGAAATTCGCTCGTTCCGTAAAAGAATTTGGAGTTTAGAGGTTAGATTTTAGTGAAAATTTTTTTAGGGTTGGTCAATCTGATATCTCTTTCGCTATCTCATTTCAATACGAACGATTTTATTGCTGTTTCTGTCAGATAAGCACATAACCTCTAACAAATTTGGTAAAATTTCAGTCACTAGAACAAAATAAATTCAATGTGAAAAATGTTCAGCAGAGTTCTCGTCAATTCGAGTCGTATATTGCGAGCAGTCTCTGCAAAAATACCAGCTCAATATGTGAATAATATAAAAGTTTCTGTGAAGCCAAGAGCACATAATTTTTCAACTAGTATTCTAGGAAATGTAACCTACCAACCAGTTCTTCTATCAAACCCTATTATAAAAGCTCTTGCAGTTAATGTGACCCCTACAAGAACAGTTACTAAATATTCATTCAGAAAAGGCAAGAGGAAATCTGTTAAAACTGTTCGAAAAAGATTTTATCGTTTGAATTGGGGTGGGTGGATCAGAACAAAATGTGGAAGACAAAAACGTTTATGGAGAAAGAGCTCTGCAAGAAAAAGACGTTTAAGACAACACGTATTTTGTAACGCAACGCAAAGTAGGCTATTAGATAAAATGGTTGGTAGTTACTGGCGTAAACCAAAATATTATGTCGATGATCCATACGAGCCGTACCATACCAGGGATGAATTTCCATTGACATCGACGAAACCAAGACCATACTTTCCGCCAGAAAAACAGATTTGATGAGATATGTATTATAGAATGTTTTAAAAGTTTAGTAAATTTTCTCCTTTACTAATGCTGTGTATGTTATTGGGACATTCTTTTTCTTAAAATTAAAACGGGTTTATGCAATCATGAGTGCTAAATTTGCTATGAAAGTTGTTCCGATTAAAAACAACCAATGATTTCCTACATTGAAATTTTATTCTTCTAAAAATAATAGCAGGCAGGTTTATTTCTTTTTATCATTTGCATAAAAATTTTGAACATCTTCCAAAATTCTTCTTTTCAATATATTTTCGTAAAAACTATGACATATATTGATGTTAGGGGAATCACACAGGCATAATGAGCTAAACTCAATTGATTCTACATAATTTAGCAGATTTCTTTGCTCACACTAGTTATTTGACTAATTTGAATAAATGTATGTGAAGCGATAGGAAAAGCACAAATACTTTGTTTCATTTCAAAGGTATAAAAGATCAGTGCAGAATTCATTAGTTTTATTCAGTATATTTTCACATAATACAAAAATAGTTATACGCATGTGTTTTTCAGTCTTCCTACTCCTTCGATTTCACTTTCGACAATATCTCCTTTATTTAAGTATTCTGGTGGATTTCTGTGTGTTCCTACTCCACTTGGAGTACCTGTTAGAATTACATCACCGGGATATAATGTTACAAATCTGCAAAAAGAATTTGATTTCATTAAGAATTTGTTACCAATTTTTGAAAAATCAAGTGTCAGATTAAAAGCTTGTATGAAGTGCAATGATCCTTTATGCTGAACTTTAAAGACTTACTGTGACAAATGTGACACCAAATAATCCGTTTTAAAAACAAGCTCGTTAGTATTTCCACTCTGTTTCAGCACACCGTTGACCCAACATTTTATAGCTAAATTGTTGACATCCACTTTATCCTTAGTTACAACAGCAGGGCCGAGTGGACAAAACGTGTCCATCGTTTTGCCGAGTAGAAACTGACCATTGTTTCTTTTTTGCCAATCTCTTGCACTCACATCTTGTGCCACTGCATAACCGAAAATAACATCTTCGGCTTGGTCAGGTCTCAGGTTTTTGGCTTTCTTGCCTATTATGACAGCCAATTCTACTTCCCAGTCGACTCTCTGGAATATAAGAATTGATATTCGATTGTAAACTGTTAAACTCGTCTGTTCAACACTTTTATTTTCGTATCAAGAAAAACGTGACTTTTCACTTAATTTTATTTCGTCTGTCTCCATTTGACATTACTTGTCATAAGGTAACTAGTTTTTTCTTTAAAAACATAATTCATGAACAATAATGGTCACGACGTAACATCGATAATAATTTAATTTTTATTTTTGAGCATTGATACAGTTCGGACGATAAATGCTATGTTAGATTAATGATTGTTAAATTTTATTTCTAGTTTCATACATCCGTATTCGAAAGTTTTATGGAAACATTGTGAATTGGAGAGGGTCAGTTACAATTCATGATTTGATAAAATTATCTCATCAAGCTATAATGAACTGATCTCTATCATTTTCTTAGAGTCATCAACGGTCTACCTTACAGCACAAATGAGATACCCACCGTTGAGATTTTAGGCAATTCTATATTATCGTAAGGTCCGGTGATAACAGATGAGAATTTGCTAAATATCATAGGCTCCTTTGGGTATGGCTTGTTCTGTTCATCGCAGTGACCTTTGTAGTTCAAACCGACACAAGCAACTTTGTCGGGATTTGTAATTGGTGATAATAAGACAACATCTTCCAGGTGAACTATTGACTTGCCATCTGCGATGATTCTGGAAATAGAAGTTTATGAATATGTTGAAGGTTTGAAATAAGGGTATATATATTATATGAATTGATAAATTTTAAATGTTAAAGATGCTCAGATATCATGAAAATACATTATGGGTGGAAAAAAGGTTGGCAGACAAGGTTTGGAAACTTTTTTCACAAGAACTTCATCAATGTTTGTCCAGCGAGTGTACAACGAATTTTTTCATACAACTGCGAATTGAAATGCAAGCTTGTTCCAGTCTGCATTCAGAGAAAAATCAACTTTCATGTTGAAAAATATGGCCAATTTTTCGAAATAATTGTTCTTAAACTTCTTCACCAAAAAATTGACCACGTTCTTCAAAATTAAAGTTGATTCAACTTGAGAACGGTCGACTTTATGACCAGGAATAAGGTCTTATTGTGTAAAAAACATTGTTCATAATAATATGATCGCCTCGAAAACGGAGCCTTTTCAATGTACGCAGAATTTGGGATGAAAAACAACCCACTAACCCTTTGCCAATTGGGACTTGAGAAAAAGATTACGTAAAAAGCAATGCTTAATTATTATGATTTGAAATTGCTCACGAAAGCTGTTTTCTGTGCGATAAAAGTTAGGAGTATTTTTTTCAATTTTAACACCCCTGTAGATCAAAAACGAAGGAAAATCTACAAAAAAGAAATGTTTGTAATACGGAAATGGTAAATCAAGATGATCAATTTCTTGCAGAAGCATTGAAAATAATAATGAGAAAAGACTAAACATCAAAGATTAAGGATCTTTGGTCTAACATATAAAAATTTTTTCCATGAAATAGACGTGAGGCTGTCTGAATATACGACGATCAAAAATAGAGTCCAAGTAATTATTTTCAATTATTTAATTTTCTAGAGGCCTTCCTAACATAATATGATGTCCCATGGATCGATATATCATGTATTTTTGTCACGCAAAGTTAAATATAATCAAGACTAACATGCGATCTTCATTGGAATATCTATCATTTCTCTTGAACCAGGAGCCTATTGGACCAAATACTTTGCAACTTTTGGCTTTGCTTTTTTCACTTTTCAAATGAATTACGTTGCACGAAACGCATTCATAATTGAAAAGTGCAGTGTGAAAAGTCAAGTGCAAAGTGAAAAGCACTTCGCAGAAATCGAATTTTGGGAGAAATGTTGTGCAACATAATTAATTTTCACTTTGAAAATTTGTCAGAATGCAAACTGCAAAGTAAAAAGTATTTTGGTGCAATAGCCCCCAGGAAGAAATTATAACATTTGCTGATTTTCGAAGAAGCATGTAAACTAATTAACTGAATATCATGTTTAGAACATCGAATAAAAAGACAAGGATTCGTTTTGATATGTATCATCATTTTCTCAGATTTAGGTAAAGTAAAATCGAAGGATAGTCTCTTATATCAATTGCTCTGTTTTTCACCTTTGGACGACTCTCTCCCACCCCTAAGTCCACCCCTGGTACCAGATAACCTAGCGTAGATAAACGTAAGATGCAAACGTTTATTCTATTTTTTTTCAAAAATATTCTAATCCAATTCAATCCACTAAATATGATTCCATCGAAAAAAACTGTTTTTGGTACTGAACATATTTTTCAAACTGTCTCATTCTCATTTCCATTTTCTAATTAAATTTTACTCAGAGGCGTGCATCAAATTTTGATGTGGGGTAGTTACTCATTTATAGACCATGAGGAAACTTTTCATGATTATTCCCAAATAATTTAGATGTTAAGAAAAGTATCTATCTATTCACTGAGTTTTGACAACAGAGCTTTAGTATAACAGTATTCACATCAAATTTTGGCTATCCCATCATTTTATTTGTGAACTAATCAACTGCACTACTTTTGTAATTATTCAGGAGGAAATTCATTACATTGTAATCATTATTACCTTTTGGCTTTCTGTTGAACATCAGATCCTGCCTTCAAAAACTTGACTAGAGAATTTGGAATCGTGGAATCAACAGCACTGAGATCGAAAATGTCCCCCTCTGGTGCAATTTGTGCCCCCAGGTGTTGAACTCCACCTGTTTTGAATTTGAACTGAACGTACCGCATTGAGTTTCCCTTAGACACACTTAACTTTCGAAAAGAAATAAAATTCGAGCTTTTTGAATGCTTTTTAAGTACACCGGCTATGAGAGAATTGCAAAACACACGCGAATTCATTGCGCGAAGTGATGAAATTGATAATTTTCTGATAAGTATTCGAATAAGTTCCTGTTATCGAGACACTACTACCACTTCTATTTGTTTTGTGATTGTTAAAGGGATATGTGTCAAGTTCGAAATAGAAACAAATACCGGAGAAGGATAGAGTTAGGATAGGTGTTGTTTGGATAGCTGAGAAGAGAGAAGTGAACAATAAAATGGAAATCCTGTACCTGAATTTAACCTCACATGACTTGTTTTGGTATTCAGTTTCAGTGTAACTTGTTTCATAATTCAAGAATTCACCGAAAAGAAAGTTGTGTAACTTGTTGAATACAGTGCATACGTATCACACAATTATAATTGTAAATATCCATTCTATTTTTAAATATCCCACAAAAAAAGAGCAAAAGATAAGATAATAATGTGAGGTTAGAAAAAAATATTGACATTTTTGCTGCTTACGAAGAATTTCAACAGATGTCACTGATCTACGAGATTTTGAATACAGACACCTGTATTTGGTGTAGGGTTCTTTATTGCGGACATCTTACGGTGAAAAACCGAAATATTCAGAAGATTTCTGTTCAATTTCCGGAATGTATTTCGGAGATGTTTACAGAGATGGCACAGCTTATTACTCTGATTTACAGTTTACTGCACTTTGAATTACAAGAAATTTCAAGAGATGTCACTGTTCTCGTAGATTTTCAATACAGACACCTGCATTTGGTGATAGGGTTCTTCATTGCGGACATCTTACGGCAAAATATCGAAACTTTTCAGAAGATGTCTGTTCCACTTCCAGAATGTATTTCAGAGATGTTTACAGAGATGGCATTACTTATTACTCTGAAAAATTGAAATCCAGTCTCCACGAATATGAAAATAAAATAATGAAGACAGACGAAACTTGAATTTTTAGTTCAGAATTCATAAAAGCGTTTTCTACAATGGAATTTTGAATGTCCAACGCATTTTATATTAATAACACCATTGTCCTTGCAGAATATCATTATACAGGGTTTTTAATTGATGCGAATGATATACACGGTGAAGTTTAGGATACGAGCAAAAATACGTATAATGGGAGGATTAATAAAATAGTAGTGGATATTGATATATTGCGCAACAAGCTTATAATGATAGCTATTATTCACGAGGTGAAGTTTAGGCTAGGAGCCCTAGCAAGTGGCCTTTCTTGATGATTTTAACATTTGTCGATCGTGACAAGACCTTTCTATTAAAAGTGTGAAAAAATTCGAGCTGACATAAATATGAGAAATTTTTGGAGAACTTGTCATTGTATATTTTTGTAATGCAAATTGCTTTAATTGATGTAATAAAAGTAGACTTGGACCTCGATTGACACGGTAAACGCTTTTTTGTCAGTTGGAGTACTTTAGAATACTAAAGAAATATCAATAATTCAAATAATATAATATCAAATCTGAATATATCAAGCATCTGATATCAGTGAATTATAATTATCTAATTATTCACGTATTGTGATTAATGGGTATTATTATGACAGTGCAAACAATGGGTGGATTATTCAATAGTCGCGGATAATGAGTAGTTTACATAATTGTCGCGTATAAAATAAATTTTCCTTCAGAATCAAGAATTGCACGTCAACAAAGTTAAAAAGTTTAATTTGAATCGAGATGCTTCCTTTCAGATAATATTAGTTGATAAAGAAAAGCAACTATAATAAATAAAATGTAATTTTAATGTGTACGAAATTGATCATGAATGACCCATTTTAATTCTGATGAATTCTGCTATTTTAATGTGCAAACCTCATGGCAACCGTTCATAAAGTATTCAAGAGCACTACGAGAAATGATACATTATTATGTCAAATGTAAGTCTTGTGCAAAATGAGAATGTATTTCAATCAAGAATTCATACACAATTCATATTAAGATGGTCGGAAAAATCTTGTAATCAACTCGGTTATTAATCGAGCGACTAATGGTCTTGAAATATCTTGACTATTTGTCACTGTCTCTAATAACGTAGTTCATTAAATAACTCTTATTTGCAGAGGAAAAGAAAATGAAGAAAAAATTAAACTTCGACATTATTAGTAGGTACCTACATGGTCGGTTTTACCCTTCGATGTGGTCGTAACCTACCGGTCGAAATCACCCATTTTTTTCATATTTCTCATATACTGTTTTATGGAAAATTTATACATAGATATTTTTGGAGAACCAAGGGAACGCATTCATGATAAAAGAAATAATCAAAAAATTTACCTGTTTTGATCATATTAATACAAAGATTAAAGGGTGATATTTTGATTACAGCTAGTTGATATTCTCCCACTCCCCTTATACTTTTTTGTAGCTCTTCTATAATCAATACCAAATTATTGATCACCACATTGTGATCTCCGTTGTCCGAGTACCATTTGCATCCCTAACAAGGCCGAGGAACAGGTTTCGGACGATGACATGAAGGAGTTGACAGTAGCTTATAACCGAAATGATGCAATCTGGGATAACTAAACGTTAAGAGTGCCTTTTGGAGGAGAATGCGGCACATAATATAGCCTAATTGAATTAAAATACCGCAGTCAAGTTTAGATATAATTGATTGTCGAAACAAAAGGCTTCCGATATGATCTCTATTCAGACCAGCTCGGGGTCATCAATAACACAAAAATGACAATTGACTAGAGCCGGATCGGCCCAAAGGAAGAGACGAGTCATGACAAAATCAATTTTTTTTCTACATGTTCATCCTATTGGGTTGTTAATTTCAAATCGATTTAATAGATTTTCAATCCTTTCATTTTTCTGTTCCTTTTTCCTTCGATTTTTTCGTTTCAGATTCGAAATTCCGAAGGCAATTTGGAGAGGGTTATTGGTTGGACTAAATAAAGAAGAATTCCTTCAATATTCGAATAGTTTTTAAGTGTTATTTTTGTTGGAACGGCGAGACAGGGTTTTCTCTACTGGGGTTTTTCCTGAGCTCTGCTATTATACGAAAAAATAGTATGGTATCCCGTTTTGCAATAACTTCAGTTAAGGATTTATGTTTTTGTTTTATGTATTGTATTATGTTAGCTTTTGATTTCAAAAGAATATATACTTATAGATCCTAAGGGATAACTTTCAGCTTATTAGTCTTAAGTCGATGTATAGATATGGCTTAATAGAATTTAGGCATCATTTCGAAATTCCACCTGAAAAAACGAAAAAACAAAGACAGAAAAACCTTAAGAAAGTAATGAGTAATATAAATATCATAACTGCGTCCCAAAATATAGTCAAACTTTTTTCATCATGGTAGAGCAGATGAGCTTTATGGTTCAGATATTAAATTGAACATAAACTTAAGCAAAATACATCATTCATCTAGTTTATGTTTAGACAGTTAGACAGTTTTAATACAGTGCGCTGAATCCGCAAAAAAAAATTCGTTATAAAGAAATTTCGATATACAGAAAATCTGTTTCTATAGTCAGCAATGCCGCGGTCGACTTCACTGATAAATTTAAATTTATCATTCAAACTTAAGCAGTTGCTTTTAGACATTTTCGCACAACTTTTCATACTAGGGTAAAGCCGCGGTCCCAGACAATGCGTGCATTCGACGAATATTCGGCATTGGCGGTGCTTCGCGTAGTGTGTGGGAGCTCAACTTCGTGTATCATTCGGCATTGGCCTTCTATCCGAAGCCTTGTCGGTACGGGCTGCACGAACCAAAGGAAGACGAAGTACATTCGCGCACATTCGTGTTAGCTCCCAGACAATGTGTTTATCTACGCGTACTATACGGCCTATTCTGTCTTCAGTCAGAGTCGTGCGACGTGATTACACGGTGTTTTTAGGTATTATTCGTTTAGCCTCTCCGCTACTGTTCTATACTGGGGCCGTTTGGCGAACGTTTGTCAACAGAATGTCGAATGTCGAACATTTCGTGATTGGTGCAGTGTCTGGGAGGGTACCCGAAGGCGAACTACGAAGGCACATTGGCCGAATGCACGCATTGTCTGGGACCGGCTTAATGATAAGATTGAAACCAAACAACCAGGGGTGTATTTGAAACTGTTTCAGAAGGATCTCTCTGCCCGCCGTAATGATTTAGTTTAAGGTCGGGATTTATTAGGTACGTCCGGAAAAGTTTCGTAAAAAACCCACCCTTATACCTTCTTACCAATACCCATTCAAAGAGTGATGTTCTTTGAATATTTCCTTGTAGAGAGAATTTACTTCGTTTTAGAGGGTGTTTTTAACATGGAATTTGGATTCCAGGTGCAATGTCTTGTACGAAATTCGTTATTCAGGGATATTCGTTGTACAGACGTTCGTTATAGAGCAGTTCCACTTTAGTTATTTAATCAACTAGGTTAGTAAAGATATCGACTAATGGTCAAGAAATTTTAACGAAACCATTCAATCATTTGATTTTATTTCGAACAAATCTTTTTGACGAAGGAAAACATTATGAGAAATTTCAGTTCACCTTCCTTCCACTAATTTCTTCTGAGTACCTCCCTGCCCGGTCTCATTATTCAGAGCTGATTCTCAAGAAATATAAAAGTGAAGAGCAGCATCGTATATGTCAACCAACGAATGAGTTGAACCCTTTTTTATGAAATGTTGTTTCACAACGTTATCAGATGTTAACTAGAATGGCAGTCACATACCATTAAAACCATCGCAGTCCAACCGCAGATTATTATTGCTCTACCTTTTCAACCAACTTGAAAAAAATATTTATTTTTTTCTTCATCTATATTCCTTCACAACAAAACTTGAGAAAATAAAAAGTTTACTGTAGGAGTTTGTTATTACAATTTTTTCAATTTTTTGTGCTTAGGCCTAGGGAAATAGAATGGCAGGTACTTATGATTCCAACAAAATAACTATGGTTTTCTAATTTTGGTTCATTTTCCAATATTTTAGGAAGCACCAAGACCAAGCACCATATTTATTATAATTTGATTATTTCTTTTCAGTTTATATGGGATAGTTTGGTCAATAGACTTTTTTGAAGCGAAATGACAAAAAACAATTCAGTATTAAGAAAATTTAAGAAAAGCCCTGAGCAGGAGCTTTTGAGCGCTCGTTCTTTGGTGGAGCAATAAGACTATTACCTCAAAATTTTATATGGGATTTGAAATTGATACCAAATATATAAATGCAGAATCTCATCACAATCGGAATTATATTCTGAAAATTATTCAAAAAATGAAATATGTAAAAAATAAATAATTACAAAAATTAAATTCTATGGTTCTGATGATGCGATCCCATTGAAATTTTGCATGAACATTCAGTATGGTAGTTTTCATTCTGAAAATAAATTCCATTCGAATCGGATATCCTGTTATGGAAATATAAAGATTTTTGTTTTCAATATTTCAATTGAATTTTTTATGGTTCTGTTCACACTATGGCCACAAAATTTTGCATGAGGCTTGTTATCAGCATCTCGCATTTGACCATAACATTTCATTCTGATTGCTTTCGTATTTTCTGAGATACTGAGGAACAAACATTTTGAAGGCCATATTCTGTGAAACACCCTGTACGCTTTGGCTGGTTAACGAACTCAGGCGAGCCATTTGGGACCCGAACTCATCTTGAAATTTTCAAGTCTCTAGGACAATCCCATCAAAAGTTATTGTGCTAACGGACGGCCGGACGGCCCCGCAGACAGAATTGAATTTGACCACGAATTCGTTATCAGGAGTTTAACCCTATCGTTTGAGACCATTTACGGCTCAGAATTAGAAAATTACAGACATTTGTCAGAGAAGGCTCAACAAGCTTTTTCGTTGCGAAAAAACGAGTTAAGGCTGCTTACTGGGCTTCTCAGGTAAGGAAACCTCCGATATCTGTAGGTATGTGGATCAGTCATCAGGTATGGTAACGCTCAGAAGACCTCATCGGTATGACATACTGTTCCTCTAGAACAAGGCTGTCCAAAGCAATTAGAGAGTTATATATTACTTTTTACTCATCCGTTAACAATTGATATCGAGAGTGTGAGGACTGACTATCAATTAGAATTATGCGACCTACAATCAGACCCCTTTTACAAGGGCAGAACAGAGTCTGGAATAGATTTTTTTAGCTCCTTGGCGATCGCTTCCCTAAATTAACCAATCTCGGCTTAAAAATGGATTCGATGATGGGCAGTACCTATCTTTGTGAAAGTGAGGATTCCACGATGAATTTTATAAAATCTATAGATCTATAGATCTATAGATAGATACAATGATAATACCTGAAATTTAATGTAACAGTTAAATATCAACTATATTGAACGTTATTAGACCTTTTCAAAAATATGTTTTTTATTTGTGCGGCCCTCCAATCTATTTAGTAATTTGTATGGGCCCAGGATCATATCAGGTCTGGACAACCCTGCTCTAGAAAAAGCGCGTAAAAATGTGTTCTTTCAATAACTCCAAGTCTTGTACCTCGATTTTTGTCTTATCATGACTCGAGTAATCGATATTCGACCTCAAACACCCTACAAAGAACACAAAGCCAGTCCATAAGGAAATTTAAAACAGAAATAAAGTGGAGCCGAGTTATTATCCAGACCTGATCATTATGGCTAATTAATATCCCGGCGTTTTGGTCAGCCTCATAAAACTGGTCCCTTTTTCTCGAGGATCGATGAATACACATTTAAATATAAATTGTTGTTATTAGAAGCGCCTATGTGTGTTTTTGAGCCGATCTTCTGGTGGGGATAATTAATACGACTAAATTGTTATGTTGTTTGACTGGGGGCCCTCATTTATGATACTTTAAAACGCGCCTAATTATACTTCCACATAATTATTTAAATATCCACTACACGTTACAAAATATTTCAGATGAATATTACGTCCATCTAGAGGCGGCGGTAATTAGGCCCAGCCTGCTTCAAAAGCATGCTAATGAAAAAATCACATAATTTCTTTTGGACCTGGAGCTCGTTTCGAAACCGCTAATTGAAGGATTGAAAGATACTACGCGCTTTAGCATTGTATGAAGATTGTTTCACGATAGCCACCTTGAGAAATTGAAAATGTTCACAAGCTATACAATCAGAGGAGTTTATGACGGTGTATTGGTGCCACTGTAAATCAGTTGAACTTCCCTATAACGAAAGCGCTAAATCCGCAAAAATATTCGTTATTAAGAAATTTTGTTATACAGAAGATTTGTTTCTATAGTCGGCAATGTCGCGGTCGACTTCACTGATATATTCAAGTTTATCATTCAAACTTAAGCACTTGCTTTTAGACATTTTCGCACAACTTTTCACACTAGCGTAATGGTTAGATCGAAACCAAAAAGACAGGGTTGTATTTAAAACTGGTTCAGAAGGATCTCTCTGCCCGCCGTAATGATTTAGTTTAAGGTCGGGACTTATTACGTACGTCTGGAAAAATTTAGGAAAAACCCGGCCTTATACCTTCTTACCAATACCCATTCAAAGAGTGATGTTCTTTGAATAGTTCGTTTTAGAGAGAATTTACTTTGTTTTAGAGGGTTAACATGGAATTTGGATTCAAGGTGCAATGTCTTGTACGAAATTCGTTATACAGAGAAATTCGTTATACAGACGTTCGTTATAGGGAAGTTTCAATGTAAATGCTTAAGAACGACTTTAAAAGCGATAACTTCAAAATTTAAGAAAAGAATGAAAGCAAAATATCCCAGGTTAGTCCAATAAGAATGGTCGTTTTCCCAAACAACTAAAAACGTTTGCACTTGTCGACCTTTGTTACGTGGAAAATGTTACGTAAGCATCTTTATACGAGGCTGTAGACATTGGTTTATGCCGACAAACTAGCAATTTTTGAAATATTCGAAGACGATATTCAAGCAAGTATTGACTCCATACTCCAGATTAACTAGAAAAAGTAGTGAATATACGTTTTTTTCATACAGAAGGAGTTGTAAGCAATTAGTATGAATCCAAAAACCTACCAGGAAAAGGTTCGATTCCATTTTCTGAGAAATCATTTTGTCTAATCGACCAAAAATTAATTAAATAAATCTACCGTTAATCACCAACCTCATACAGTGGAGAAGATTTCGACATGAAATGTATGTTAACAATTTGTTTTTTATGTGTATATGGCATTTTCTCAACACGTCAATAAAGTTTAATATTTTTCAATAATCGTCGTGAAACATCGACATCAACGAGCTATAAAAGTTGATTTTTAATTAAATAGATTGAAAGAACGGTAGCAAGATCTTATCTTGACAAGGCTTAAGTAGGTATCAAGTCGTTGAAACTGTAAAGCCGATGGCATTTCGAAGTAATCATTGTAATCTAGAAAAGAATATGGCGAATAAATTGTAATCGACCCAGATATTAAATATTTTATAGGACATTTACTGACATTTTTTATGAAATTTTTATTTTAGGTAATTGCGGATCGACTCAATTTTTGAAGTGATTAGTATATTATGCAACGAGCGAATAATGATAGCTATTATTCGCTAGATGAAGTTAATAATAATGAAAATATTTCTTGAAGATTTTAACATTTTGCGACCGCTACAAGACCCTTCTATGACAAGCGAGGAAAAAGTCAAGTTGACACATGAGAAATTTTTGGGGAACTGACCGTTGTATATTTTGTAATAAAAAAATGCTTTAATTGATATAATAAAACTAAATTTGGCCCTCAATTGACAAGGTATACCTATATTTGTTAGTTGGGGTGTTTAAAAATACTGAAGAAAAACAAATTTAAGGAATATTATATCAAAGCTTAATCTATGAATCATCTGACAGCAATGATTAATACCTCATTATTCCCTTGTGATTAATGTTCATTTTTATGGCCGAGCACAGAGACCTACAATGGACGGATTTTACAATAGTCGTGGATAAAATTTTTTCAATATGGGCATTGTATATATATTCTTTTGAATTGAACAAAAAAGTCCCTAGCTGAGGTTGGTGCAAAACGGGGTACCATACTATTCTGTCGTATGATACCAGAGCACAGGGAAAAACCTCAGTAGAAAAAATCCTGCCTCGCCGTTTTTACAAAATTGAAACTATTCGAATGAATACCTCCAATATTCAGATACAAAATACGTAATTGTATAAGAATACCATGTATATGGGCTAAATTTTAGATCAACTTCGCAAAAGTTGCATTCCTATATCTAATACTTATCTATCGGGAAACTGCTCCGGCGAAAGCAGTGTTATTATCGAGTTGAAATTTTACATTAATATTCATAATAACATACTATTGTTCATATTGGGAAACGATGCTTCTAGGTTTAATATCCCGATGGCTACTGGTTTTTTAATCTCCATATTCGATATTTAGTTGATTGTTCGATTGATTCAATAAATTTCTATCGGAAATAATAGCATACAAGTCAGAAGCTTTGTTCGTTATTTATATTGGAAAAACGATGATTGTAGTACAACTTAACTAAGGTAAATACCATAACTTCAGAAAGGAACAACTCAAAAACTTGAAACTCTCAAAGTAGCTTAATGATTCGAACAGAAAACTCAAATCCCAAAATGAATAGAATTAGTGCAATAAATCTCAGGATTTTCAAATTTAAATGATCGTTCTTCCACTATTAACAAATACACAAGACCTATTAGTCCGTTCACGAAAGTTTGAGCGCATAGTAGGCGTTTGTTTATTTATCTGAAGTTGGCAGTATTTGCTGTCATAACGTAAAATAAAGTCCTTTCCAAATGTACCCGGCCTCGTCCGACGAGCTTGCGAGTTATCAGAGAACTTTATGCAATATTGACAACATTGCACATGAATCTGACAAGAAAATAAAAAACGTAACCAGTGGCGCAGCCAGGATTTTGTTTTGGGGGGCTGAACTGAACAATTTTTGATGATACAACAAATAACGAAATTTGCAAAAAAATAAAAAAGCAAGAAATAACGAAGAAATTAATCTTTGGAGGGGGCTGCAGCCCCAAAGCCCCCCCCCCTAGCTGCGCCAGTGAACGTAACCTGAAATTTTAATATACACAGTAAAATATGCCAAACTACCATGCCCAACCGACGGCTCAAACTTTCGTGAACGGACTATATTGAGTTTGTGTTAGGGCATTCTTATTTTTTTCCTTGAATATTATACTCAAATCAAAATATTTCATCAATTGTCGATTCAATCAAAAATATGGGAAGCATTACAACCTTCCTTCAGCTTTGTCGTAAGTTATTTACAGCCCTCTTTACTCAGTTAAACTCTTTCTTTTCATTCCTACCATAAAAGTCATAGGAATACCTAAATTCCCAAAATTTGAGGTTTTACTTACAAAAGAGTTGAATAAGCAGATTATTTCTTTTTCTGTAGGAAGAAATGAAATTACATCGTTTAGGTTTCGCCAGTGGCCAAATGTTTTTGTAATCCCATCTATTGCATCTAAGAAAAGGTTGTGTTAATCCTTTCAAAAGCTTAGTGTAAAGATGGCTTCTGTCGCTTATAATATGTCTACCGGTTTGCATATTTTTGCTACTTTTTGAAAGATACATTTCAAGTCTAGGTAAAGTGATTTGAATTAGTGGAGATTAGGAAAAAGAGTTTTTGTGTTGACAACGTGCTATGAAGGGATGGACTGAAGATGAGTTCTTGGTGGAAGATTTGTTGGATTTTTTTTCTAACAGATGGCATTTGATTTAGACATTTGTTCCGAAATACAGAGTTGTAAACAAAATGGGTCGTTTGGAATGTAGTGATGTTTCAAACGACATGGTTTGACTGGCTGATTGAAAATCAGGGGTCAAAAGTTATTTTGTTTTGCCATTCACAAGTACTGAATACAATAAGCCAAATACTTGATATTCTTTGGATAGGTCTCATGGTGGGTATCACCTAAACTGGGTAAAGCGAAGGTTGATGATTGGGAAAAAAGAAGAAAAAACACTCTGGATAAACATGCAAAGTCAAAGACCAGCAAAGAAACTGATTGGCCCTTCAAAAGAGAAAGCTTTACCTACACGCTCTACCATTGATGTCAAAAAACGGGTTGAGGTTGCTTACTGGGCTTCTCATGAACAGTTCATTGTTGAAATATAAATCAATTTCAAGCGGATAATCAATAATAACTGCGGTTATCATGGTTCAGCGCTTGGTTATTCCCTTTTTGTCCTAGAACGAATAACCAGCCCTCGGCTCACGTCGCTTGAATGCGGTTTCTGACTATTTGTCAATTGTTAATATAGGTTATATTTATATTTTTTATGTTTTTTGCAATAAAGACAAAATTCGATTTGCAAGTATAAATTATTATGCTTCAAGTTCAACTCCATGCATCCCAAAACATTAATGTTTGAAACGTGGATTCAATGTAACTATGAACATATGTTTTCAAGAATGTTCCGCTTGACGAAAAAAAAAGTTTTTTTGTTCTGACATAAATGATTTGAAGAGAAAATATTTCCGAAAAATATACAGGAGGACACTTACCAATAGATTTAAATTCACATGTATTGATATCGCTGTGGTATTTGGCTACATCTTACACGTCACATTAAAGTTTGCTATTGATATTTTTTTTTTGAACTTAAACATAAATTCATAATTTCTTCTAACAGTCGAGAGCTATTAATTGTAACACAAAGCTTTTCCCATTATCCAAGTAAAGAAAGAATGTTTTGTTGTACTCAAACAATATCAGCAATTTTTAAGAACTCGGACAGTTATATTTTAAATGATATTAACAAGTCAGAAGCTTTTGCATGCGTTAATTTCCGAACCTAACTTAGAGATTTCAATAGATAAGTTTAATTCTTAATGAATGAAACTAAGCCGATAATTGAAATTGTTGAAATTTGAAATAGTTTTCTCGATATAAATCGTAACGGTGGCTAAGCTCACGAATATACTTCTTTTCAAGTATGCTTCTTCAGTCAACAACTTTTGGTCATTTGCGGTTCAAATCTATGACGTCGAAGGGCTAATTCATGACGTCATTACTTTGAACCAAAATAACCTGCACAAGATCAGTTAGAAAAGCTCCAATACCTGTAGGGCGCAAACCAGACTTGAAAAATGAGGCTCTATAAAAAATTATATAGTCTAGGGTAGGGCCATCGACAGTGGGCCAACCTGTATTGAAAGAGTTCCTTGGAAAATTTCCGAATAAAATTTAATTATGCCTAAATAATTAATGTAATAGGTCCACTTTAAGGGAAATCACTGTATACTTAGTTTTTTCAAACGACTAGAACTACCTAAAAGTCTGAAACGCCCTAAGGCTCACTCTTACATAATAACCATAAATTTGAATATTTTCATTATTGAAAAACATGTTTAGTACATTTTCAGAGCCTAGATAACATCTCGGGATGATTTTTTGAATCAAAAATCAAACCTAATGTTATACTGCTTGTACAGCAAGATTTCATAGTTTGTTACTATCGTCACTATCGCACCCGTAAACTGCTGCCAAGTTGCCTCTTAAAAAAAACTCCAACGAGTTATCTGATTGATTAGAACAGGTCCCATTAGTTTCGCTCCTTACAGCAGAGATACGAACCTAAATAAACTGCGTAAGAAATATGGATAATAAATGAATTTCATCACATCAATGGACGGCCTGCAGCTACGATAGCATTATAGAATGATTTGTGGGGTTATTATTTCGATCTCTTCTACGAGAATACCAGATAACCGATAATTTTTCATAAATTATGTATAATTATCTGAATTTTTGCATAAGCAGAACACATTAAACCAAATTATCCGTTAAATATTACGTATAATAACATGTAAATTACCTTACTGTTATAAAAAGCGACAACTGATTGACAAAGGCAATAATTTTGATAATTTGAATACGAAATGGGGCAATTAATTTGGTAGGAAAATGAGGTTATTTCTTCGGGTTAACTCGCCTATTAGCCGCTCCTGAATAACATTTTGTATAAATTAGGGGAATTTTCAATAATACGTATTATTTTTTGATTATTGTGAACACGATGGAAAACAACAATTATTAAGCGGTCCTAGCTTATTATCACCTCAGTTATCTAAAGCTGTGTGAAGGATTGCGATACAACAGTATCATTAAATTATTTGATATCTTTAAGGCGTGTCTACATTCGAAGAAAACGCCTAACAGTGGTGTGAGACACACACAAGATGGTTCACATTCAACAACCGATCATTTGGTATGTAAAAAAAATCAAAATACAGGCAGATGGTTCGAAATTCACGATAAGGGACGGCGCAAGAGTATAAAGACAAAGAACCAATCGTTTGTCTCCTTTTCCAGTGTTTGTCAGCCAGAAATGCTTGCAATCGAAATATGCATAGATAGAAACCTGAAAATAACTATTGAGGATGTGACATTGTGATCCATTATGATTATAGTCTAGCAATCTATAGGGTAAAACCCGGATAGATGCCCCAGTGGGATAGATGCCCCATTTTCAAAATACCTAACTTCGGAAACACGTAACAAAAAATTAATGTTATAAGTAGATGCTATTTTCGCGCTGAACCTCAGTTTTGTAAGGGTTATTCCAAAGTGACATCGTTTTTCGCTATTGTAAGCGATCATCTCCGCAGCGAACTTCACAAACACGCCAAAGTTTTAGAGGTAAGTATTGCCGGTGTATAACTTTGAAGTGGTAATAAATTCAGTTATTTTTTTATTACGTCAATACCGTGTTTCATTAAGTTTACATCTGAGTATAAATGGTTGCGGTTTTCTTCTTAATTTATTCAAAAAATTCATAGGCATCTATCCCTATCGAAAAGGATAGTTGCCCTGATTTTTCAGGGTTTAGGTGGCCCTTAGGGCATTGATATTCAAATAAAAATGCACCATTGTTGTTAATTCGATCCATGTTGCGTAGATAAAGTTGCTATTTTAGGCATGGAAATCTCAATGTATTTAATGGGTTTTTGGTTCATATAGTATGAAGAGCATCTTCTATCCTACCCAATATTTTCATGGCGAGGTAACTATCCATACTTGTAGGCATCTATCCCCTAAAGAAAGGGCTCCACAAAAATCTAATTTTTGGGAAATTTGAGATTTTTATGTCAGAGAAAAGTCTCAGTATTTCAAATCAAATAATGGGGCTACTTACATTCATAGAAATTACTTATCTAAAATCAATATTTCGAAAAAAATGAGGCAATTTCAAAAAGTGAGGTATCTATCCGGGGTTTCCCCTGGCACAATCTCCTTGTAGGGGATTCTGGGACAATCGGGAATCAGGAGGATTGAGGTGGCCAAAGATTTGCTCTGGAAAGGGTCCTCAACTCAGTTGATATTAACAGAACCTTTTGTCGCCAAAAAAAGAATATCTTAAAAAAATTGTCGAGAAAAGAGGAGTTAGAAGTGAAAGTACTTAGCAAAGTCTTTCTGAAATGAGCATTCGAAAAATACCTCTTGAATTTTGATCTAGAAAAATCAAGGATCTTGCAGGAATTCAGAAAAAGCAGGCTGCCCAGTTTCGTAGAGATCCTTACTGGACTTGCTAGTCTCAAGTCAGTGCAATAGTTCTATAGTCTCTAAGGCTATAATGAACTCACCAGCTCAGAGTTCAATTCAAAATTGAAATCATTCTCAGTCAAGACATTCTCCGATAATATATCTCGTTTCCATGATTCAAAATTATAGCAATCAATATTCCCCCATTCTGTATAATCTGAAACCTTAAACTTGATAATTCCACTGAAAATTGATTGATGTTTCCTCGATATCTGAAGATGTAGGTTGACATTACAGTTCCCAACACTTCTTAATCTAAATGTGCCTATAGTCGTTAGAAACCACAACATAGCAAATTGCGGAGAAATCTGACGATAAATTATAATGTTTCATCTTTATTATCAATTTATTTAATCAATTGTACTTGTTCACCTAGAACTTGTTATGGTATGGTACACGAAACCATGTTTACGAATAGCAATTCGTATAATTCTATTCTATTATTTTCGAGGCATGATGGATAAGGATAGTAACTGCCATGGTATTTCGAGGAAATTGTTATTTTAAATTGATATATTAGGCAGATATAAATTTTGATTATGAAGGTGGAGCATTTGCTGAATTGATGAAAGTTTCAGAAGAAAACAAGAAAGTTTGTAGAAACAAGTGAATTTTAAAATATAATTAGTTTACCTACTTGTCTCTTCTGAGGATCCTCACGAAATTCATCGTATTCAGCAGCTTAATAATATATATAAGATTTCAATCCAACTTAACATTTCAAATCATTATAACTCGAGAACTATTCGATTGGTCCGGTGACTATAATACCTTTCTGTACTGTGATCATCAATGAAGTATTTTTTAAAAATTTTCTGTCTTGGCAAGAGCCGCACTGCTCTATCGATTTAAGATATTTCAGCTGCTGGTTATATCAAAAAGTACTCCAACAATTTGATATGAGAGATCCTGTTTATTATAACATATCCAGATAACACCGAGCTTTCCGAATATTTTTTCACAAAATCATTTTTTTCACTATACTTACCTATAAAAAATGGATTAATCTTATGCCCTATCATATATTATATGGCAGCCCATCTGACAAAACGCATTTTACATGGGAAAAATTTCAGATTTTCAGAAAAATTCAATCTCGAATTTTTATTATTTCCGAGAAGAGTATCGACTGTATCGAAATTTTCCAAGAGACTTTTTTTCTCCAGAATTTAATAGGAAACTATAAGAGAATTTCATTTTTGAAGAACCCAACCCACGAAAACAACTTTTGAACGAAAAAGGGTGTTGTTATTTTCAACCCCTAATAATGAAGAATCTAAAAAATTTGTGTGAGTAACATCTACTTAGGGCTTCATATTATGTATAGTTTAATGACTCAGTGTTTTAGAAGCCGTAAAAAAAATTCAAAACTGTTAACTCGTCATCGCCTTCCAAGGCTGTATATTGGAAGGGGGTCGATTTCGAAATGAAATTACATGAACTACCCCTGCTCATTTTCATCCAGGAATCATCCCCAAAGCATTTGTTCACAGACATCCTGTATATGGATATGACTATACAGGGTGACCCGGAAAATGTGGGAAATCTCTCGGATTCAAATAGAACATAAAAAAATAAAATACAAAGTTCCCATTTTTTTCCTAGCGGCCCTACCTACGAAGATACGACCTCCTAAATAACGCCACTGGAAATTTATTTTAGTGGAATACATTGCAATTACTTACTTCTTTCATTATTTTTTTCAAAAAAGGGTTCATTTTATCGACGCTAAACAAGAGTACCTTTTCTTTAGCTTAATGTTCAAGCTATCAAAATTGTTTTTTTCAGCACCTTATCGTATAGGGTGTTAAAAATGTAAGCATTAAAATGTACAACCCAGTCCGACTCTGGTAAACTGAACAAGCTTATTGAATTTTGAGTGCGGTGATTTAAGAGGTCCTTAATACTATTAATCAAATCAAATTTTCATCAAAATATATAGTGTAGTTTGAAACTTATTCCACTAAAATGGATTTCCAGTGGCGCCATTTAGGAGGTTGTATCTTCGTAGAGAGAGCCGCTAGGAAAAAAATTATGGGAACTTGTCATCTTCATTTTTATGTTCTATCTGATTCCGAGAGATTTCTCACATTTTCCAGGATACCCTGTATATTTATTGGATATCCTAAGAAATATGTCACAAATCATATAATTATTTGTTCTGTATAGTGAAATACAAAAAAAATCAATGGGGGAGAGACCTAAAAAGTAGAAATTAGCTTATTTGTTCAATTCATTTCAGCTGCAACTCATCCATTTTTCCTTTTGACGACTCCCTGTAGCTGCTCTTCTTGCGGCATACGTGTTAAACCTCTTGAATTATATTTTAATGATCATTATACCACGAGCTATTCACGGCAATATATTCCAATGTAATTAATGAGATGTAGTGATAAATCAGGCTTTCTCTACTTGGCGTTGTTGAAGCTCTGGACTTCTTGAAGAATCGCAACTGCATATTAAAAATTGAAATTTATTGTGCCGCAATAAATTGCCTGACTGACAGCTGGAGACTTAAACTCGAACTGAAATTAGTAATTTCGATTTGGATTGAACTAGGGGCAGGAAGAGGTAAATTATTTAAGTAGCTTATGTCGACTTGGTGGTAATTAGTGAAAAAGTGTGACGAAGTCGAAGAATTTCTGAAAAATGTAATAAGTATCAGTTTTTATATGGTATGCCATCATACTTTCATGCTTTAAATACAGGTTACTTTTATAAGAACGCATAAATATTTCATGAATAATTTTGAAAATTGATTATCATTTCAAAGTTGAAATCAACAATTTAGAACAAGATATTTTCTATTCTACTAGTTTAATATTTGATGAATTTGCTCGGTTGGCAGAGGCAGCGTGGCCGAGCGGTCTAAGGCGCTGGTTTTAGGCACCAGTCCGAAAGGGCGTGGGTTCGAATCCCACCGCTGTCACTTTTTTAAAATAAAATTTTTGTTTTTATTAGTGGTTATCATTACGAAACTAACAAAGTAATATTTTGATTTATTGACAGTATATCTTCTGTACCTTTTAAATTATTTTGAAATTATGTTTCGACTACTCAATCGAACCTCTGACAAAACACGTAAAATCAACAGGAAGAATATGAGAACTAGGAGAGCGTAATAGAGTCTCCTTAACTTGGATTGCTGGACATTCAGGAATCAAGGAAAACGAGCAGGCCGACGATCTCATAAGAAGATATTATTTTTCCGCAAATCCTCCAAAATTGGCCAGATATTAATTATTGATTCCGAATAAATAAATATTAATATTAATCTAGCTATTAACTTGTTTATTAATATCTAGATTAATAACCCAGTTGATTACAAGATTTTTCCGTCGACCTATCAATGCATTGAGTGTCAATTCTTATTTGAAATACATTTTTTTAGAGCGCTCGTTCTACTTAAACGAGTGCCATATCGTTATGTCCATATGTCTGTAGTTTGCGAATTTTGAGCCGGAAATGGTCTCAAACGATTTGGTTCGACTTCCTGATGACGAATTCGTGGTCATATTCTGTCCGAGGGGACGTCCGGCCGTCCGTTAGCACAATATCTTTCGAGAGACTTGAAATTTTCAGGATGAGTTCGGTTTCCAAATGGCTCGGTTAAGTTCGTTAACCAGCCAAATCGTACAGGGTGTTCCATAAAATATGGCCATTCAAAATTTTTGTTCTTCAGTATCTCAGAAAAAACGAAACCCATCGAAATGAAATGTTGCGGCCACATGCAAGATGCTCATTATAAGCTAAAAGAAAGATAGAAAATTCAATTGGAATATTGAAAAGAAGAATCTTTATATTTCCATAACAAGATATCCGATTCGAGTGAAATTTATTTTTTTGAATGAAGATTAGTATACTGAATGTTCATGCAAAATTCAAATAATCATCTGAACTATATAATTTAATTTTCATTTAATTATAGATTCTTTACAAGTTTAATTTTTCCAATAATTTCCAGAATATAATTCCGATCGTACTGAAATTTTGCATTCGTATTTCATAAACTTAGCATGAATCTCAAGTCCTATATAACATTTCATGAAATTAGTTTGAAAAAAATTGATTCCGTACAACTTTTTCGAATGACATATTCATATTTCTTCTATGAGGTTAAATTGTGATCAAATAATATATTTTCGATTGTTTCAAAAAGATTTACTCATTTCTAATTGAGCCAATGGATTTCAAGGCTTTTCTTGACTTGTTGATTATAACGCTGCTGGGAAACGTTTGACACGTTCAACGTATTAAAAGGTTATTATTATTTACATGCGGTTAGCTATAATTTATCCTATATAGAACCGAAAAAAATAGACACATTTTAGAGAATGTTCAACGATAATGATAAGGTGGGTCCCAAACGATTCATTTCGTTAACTAAGCAGGTAAATATTTTTAAAATCTCCGTGGCTCCCAGGAATTAAATGTCCATTATGGCTTATAGCGCTATAACGAATTATAGCAATTTTCTCCCAATTATACGTAAATACTTCTTATATACCAGTTCAAGGATGTTTTATTCAAGCTCACATTCAATCGACCTAATGACGGTCATAAGAAGATGATGATATAAAAGTGGTGTACAGGATGGCCAGAATTGGTGATCCCTGAGCCTGAACTACAACTTTTGAAGAGATGAATGGCCCATTGTGGTTGTCTTTTTTTGAGAAAATCATAGGGTGTAGGGTGAATGTGTAGGAGTACGCACTTAGCGATTTAAGTTCAAAATATCTTCGATTTTCAATGCAAGGGCTGTTTTTTATGTTTTTTCGGCTTCTCTGAACATTGAAGATTATGTTTCAGTGCAATGGCATTCAACATCTGAAAGGCATATAGAAATACATAAATGTTTCGACTTTTCCTGGACCTCGCGTACTCTTATGCACAAGTGTGCATAAGAGTACCTACGCACGCTTATACTTATGAGTACCTACGCATATTACCATTATTCTATATAACACTTACTTCTGGATGAAAAACGATTAGAAGCGAACCAAAACTTTTACATTTATTTAACCCTTTTTAAACATAACTTCTTATTATTAAGTGGCTAGAGTAGATATTATGAAAACTTAATAATTACATAAAATGAAACTCTTCTTCACCTTATTTGACTCAACGAAGTATTAGTACAAAGTCTAAAGAAACAAATACATACTATTTTTCGCAGTTGTTGCATATGGTTTTGCCTATAACATAATTTAACCACGACTATTTTATTATAAATTATTCACTGCTGTCAGATACTCCTTGGATTTAGCTATGATATTATATTGTTAAAACTGATATTTTTACAGTGTTTTAGAATTCCCTAACAAACAAATATCAGTGGGTATATAACTTTTCCATCGAGGGCAAAATGAATTTTAGTACAAAATAAACATTGACAAGTTATCTTTTGGCTCAAATGTTTGTAATTTTCTAATTTTGAGCCGAAAATGGTTTCAAAAGATAATGTTCAACTCCCTGATTACAAATCTGTGGTCAAATTCAATTCTGTCCGTGGGGCCGTCCGTTTATGAACACGATAACTTTCGAAGGGAATGTCCTAGAGAGTTGAAATATTCAGGATGAGTTCGAGTCCCAAATGGCTCGTTCAAGTTCGTTAACCAGCCAAATCGTACAGGGTGTTCCATAAAATATGAACATTCAAAATTTTTGTTCCTCAATATCTCAGACAAAACAATAAAAATCGAAATGAAATTTGGCAGCCACATGCAAGATGCTTATTATAAGCTTGATGCAGAATTTTTTGCCATAATGTTACCAGAACCATAGAAGATTCAATTGGAATATTGAAAAAAAGAATCTTTATATTTCCATAACACGATATCCGATTCGAGTGAAATTTATTTTTTGAATGAATATTGATATAGGCACTGAATGTTCATGCAAAATTTGAAGAATATTGCATTATTTGAACCATATAATTTAATTTTTTTTTACGTCGACCTCGAAATAAAAGGTGATTTTAATGTGTACGAAATTGAGCATTAATGACCCATTTTAATGCTCAATTTTCTAGCCATTTTAATGTGCAATCCTCATGGCAACCGTACACAAAGTATTCAGAAGCATTACGAGAAATGTCAAAACTCTACTGGAACACAGAAACATATAAATTCCATCATGTCAAATGTATGGCTTGTGCAAAATGGAAATGTATTTCAAATAGAATTTATACACTATTCATGTTGAGATCGTCGGAAAAATCTTGTAATCAATACGGTTATTAATCTGGCGACTAATGGTCTCGAACTATTAATATCTTGACCATTAGTCGCTGTCTTTAATAACCTGGTTGATTAAATAACTATTAATTATTGATTTTTTACAAATTTCCGTCTTTTGAATAATTTTCAGAATATAATTCCGATCGTACTGAGATTTTGCATTCATATACGAATCTCAAGTCCAATACAAAATTTTGAGGTAATAATCATATCGCTTTACCAATGAACGAGCGTTTAGAAGCACAAGGCTTTCCTTAAAATTTTCTCTACGAATCACCAATTATTGTGGCCAACCTGTATACAGAGTGCGTTTCAGAATAGAAGTCTTATCAATTATTACCGCCACTGCTCAATTCCCCATGTTTAAATTCACGTTGATTCAATGGTAATTCCATGTCATTAGGGTGATCTTAAAAACAATCGATTGAATAAATTGATGCCATGATTGAGGGGAATCGATTCATAATTTCCTGATTTGCATGCAATTATGGATTAGCTGCAGCGATTTTTCAAGTATTCCGCAAATACGATTTCAATACCTGGCAAGTAGAAGTAGTCATTACTGAACTCGTTAAGATGTGTTTATTCGCATCCAACTATTATTTCGAGCAATTATCACATCTTATAATAAAAGGTTTCATTGTTTCCAAGGTCCGTTACAACAGACAACACCGTAAAGGTTGAATTGCCTATCTCCAAGACAGTAGGCCATAAAACTATTATTCATTTGAATACGATAAATTTATGCTGAAAGTGCTTCGGCAGAAAGTCTTGTTTTCCTCAAATTGTTAGGAAATGCTGACATTGCTGACAAAATCTCTCAGAGAAAAATTTGAGAAAAGCCCTAAGCAGGAGCTTTTGAGCACTCGTTTTTGGTGGTAGGGTAGGGTTGCCAAACGTCCTTCATTTCAAAGGACAGTCCTTTATTCTGAACCTATGTCCTTTGCCCTTTCGAAAGGTGTCAAAGGACTGCAAATGTCCTTTATAATCCATTTTATAATGAATAAAAACATTCAAGTAACCACAATACCACAAACGAAATTTCAAAAATTCCCATACACCATGATACGCCATCCAAAACATTAATAATAAATTTAAAAAGCAAATTGTTTAGTTCATTTTTGAGTTGAAATGTTTAACATTATTAATCTATTTCATTTGTTTTTTCAATGACTATGTTTTTTTATATTTTTTTAATAAAGTTTTCAGTGAAACTTTGTTTTATCTTGGAGAAACTAAGTAAACCAATTTTTTACACAAAAAACCTGACCTAACCTAAAAGGTAACTCATATTTCAAAGCTTTTTTTACCCATAAAATTCTCTATTTTTCTGCTAATATTTTCGCCGTTCGCGGTTCTCGAATCGTTGATGTCCTTTATTTCATCAGCTCAGAGTTGGCAACCCTATTTTGTGGAGCAATAAAACTACTATCTCAAATTTTATATGATTTGAGATTGATACCAAATAAATAAATACAGAATCTCGTTACAATCGGAACTATATTCTGAAAATTATTCAAAAAATGAAATATTTACATATACATATAAAAAATAAATATGTAATTACCAAAATTAATTTTTATGGTTCTGATGATGCGATTCTCTTTAAATTTTGCATGAACATTCAGTATATCAGTTTTTATTCACAAAATAAATTTCACTTGAATCAGTTATCCTGTAGAGGAAATATAGGGATTCTTCTTTTCAATATTTCAATTGAATTTTTATGTCTCCGTTAACACTACGGCGACAATATCTTTCGTGAAGAATTAGTACAGTTATCATTGAAAAAAACTTCACAGGAATCGGATATCATGTTATGAAAATAGAAAGTTTCTTATTTTCAATATTCCAATTGAATTTTTTATGGTTCTGTTAACACTTTTGCCACAAATTCTGCCACATTCAGTGTATCGTGTATCAGTCTTTATTTATTAAATGAATGTCATTCGAGTCGGATATTTTTTTATGGAAATATGAAGTTTCTTCTTTTCAATATTTCAATTGAATTTTCTCGATAAGATAAAATTGAAGAAATTTGGAAAATATCTGAAATTCTCAGCAGAATGGCTAACCCAAAAAATTTTTGAAAGAGGCTAAACAAATTGGACACGATTGTACAGAACTAACAAAATTAAAACATGAGAATGAAAATTAAATAACCAAAAACTACATATAAGAACTACCTTGTGAGTGCGGTGGATGCTATTTTGGAGAAATATTCGAATCAAAAATATAAAAAACCAAATCAACTTGAAGAAACTGATAAGTGAAAGCTTGTCCAACTTGCTCCAACTTGATTGAAATAGCCCAAAAAATATATCCATAACTTATGATGAATAATATTGAAAATAAGTTTCTGCAACCAACTAAGAAAAAACTGATCGAATCAAAGCAATGATAAATTCGAAATAATTTAACATTCTTCCTACGTGAATGTATTCTCAAACCACAAATGTTTCAATCTCACATACGAACCACTATTAAGTTATTTAATTTCAGAAACCATACTCACTTTTATATCACTTCCTCAATCTCAGTTCCACTGTATTTTATCTATTGTCATCTCAAAGGTATCGGCTATTAATGAAGCCTAGCTATATGGTCTATCGGTTCGAAACTATATGCTAATCACATGAATTAAATAAAGTCGAGGAAACTACCTACTTAATGTTGTTTAATATGGGGGTACACTTAGACTAGACACTGAATAAGCTTTAACTTCAGTGATCTCACAGTCAAATAGCCGGATAATAAGCAGGTGAATCATATCTGATATTTTGTGGCAATAATTACACGTTTTCAATTTGTAATGAACTACTCCAGATGGCGTTGCGCTTCGAGGGGATTTTTTCTGGTCTTAGAATAATTCCTCAAGGGATAATCTATCAAACGATCGAGTATACGGGAATACAATTTGAATCTGGCATTATAATAAATCGGGTGTTGAAATTATTTCCAATATGTATCAGCATAGCTTTTTTATTTTATGAAGGGTGTTTCATTGAGAGCATTAAGGTTTCTGTTTAATAAAACATGATTTTCTGAAGCCAAGTATTAAAATATTTATTGCTTTAGAAAATATAAATTTGGGAATTATGTATGAAACAAAAAGTCTTGTCATTTGCCGGCCACGGTTTGCTGACATATACATATCTTTTTGACGAAATATCCAATAACGTTATTATTGAATAAATGTGATGGTATTTCATTGATACATACTTTTATTTCGGCTCTTAATAAAGGGTTTTCGTTTTCCAATAAGAGGTGTTAATTATTTTGAACAACCCGTTATTTCGGTAGATGTCACGTTTGAAGCTGTAATTTTTTGACATTTGACAAATAGAAACTACGCCATCAATAAAAGTGGAACGATAAACGCTTCAAGAACTCATTGAAATTATTAAAATTCACTATAAAATGGTGAAAATGTGGCAGAGACGGTTCGTAAAACTCGAACATTTTTGGGTCGTCGTGAAGCACCTTGTCGGACCGCAATAAAGAAATTGGTGGAAAAATTCGAGCTGTAAATTTCAGTTACCACAAGAAGTCAAGCCGGCCGATCATCAAAAACGTCGTGTCTTTGCTGATTGGGTCGTTGAAATACATAAAAATGATCCGGAATTCTATCGAAAAATCATATTGAGTGATGAGGCCCATTTCCACCTCGGTGGCTTCGTTAACAAGCAAAATTGTCGTATCTGGGGCTCGGAAAACCCAAGAGTTATCGTTGAAAAGCCTATTTATCCTCAACATGTGAATGTTTGGTGTGGTTTATGGTCCGGCGGAGTCATTGGACCTTACTTCTTCCAAAATGAGGCTGGAGCAACAGTTACGGTGAATGGATTGCGCTATCAAGAGATGATTAATGAATTTTTATGACCGAAATTGGATAGTATTGATCTGGACAATGTTTAATTTCAACAAGATGGCGCTACGTGCCACACAGGCAACGAAACCATTGAACTTTTTCGGGAAAAGTTTCCGTACCATGTAATCTCTCGAAGAGGTGATCACAATTGGCCACCGAGATCTTGTGATCTAACACCTTGCGACTTCTTCCTTTGGAGCCACGTGGAAGAGAAAGTCTACGACAATAGCCCAACGTCGATCCAAGACCTCAAAGATGGAATTCGTGAGGCTATCGAGGACATAGGGCAGCCACTTTGCGATTTGGATTTTTTTTAGTAATGCCTTTTTGGATTGTTACCACCCAGATGCAGCACTCGACACTTGGAAAGATCAAGAGGTAACAACCACTGCTGTAAAATATTGAAGAATATCGCGAGATGTATTGGAGTCATTATAGAGCTTCACGTCATCGGCATAGGATGCACTATCGGAGGATATCAACTTGGGTAAATCACTGACATAAATCAGGAAGAGAAGGGGACCCAACACGGAACCTTGAGGTACTCCACTAATGATAATAATCGTATTATATTGCTCCATTTTTCAAAATCCCATCTATCAACTTTCGATCATGTGACATTATGACTGTCAAACATGGCGCGCAATTCAAATCTTGCATTCCTATACCTTTCAAGACATAATCAAAGTTTCGTGGACTTCTCGAGATACTCGTATGCGCCTGAAAAGACGCCATAGTCGTTGCCTGATACGTCGGTCGTCCATCGATGTCAGTATATTCAAACATCACGAATCGAACCTTAGCACTAATGATAGGAATTAGCCAGCCGGCCGATCCACCGCTAATACGTAGTTTAGTTACAAATTCTGCTTGCAGAGAGATAATTTATCTATCATATCTACAAAATTTACCAAAAAATGTCATAAAACCACAAATCGCACGCTGAGAGGATTAATACTTCGTTAATAAAAAGAGAGGGATCCAAAACAACAGCTGATCTTCATCCACGATCGCCGGGTTGATTCGGGCCTATCGGACGTTCAGTTTCGGCTAAGCTCGTTCGCCTAGAACCGAAAGTAATGTCGCGGAGCCAGGCCTCCCACACGTGATCTACAGCTTGAATTTTGAGTGGTTCCCGCAACGTTCACTCGAAGAAGTTTGAAATTATACATTCTAACGAATCTCGCCTCGTAGAAGCTGAGCGGTTTGCCTGCTACGCTGTATTGTGTGTATTTTGGTTTTATCAACGCCGTTGGAATGACTAGGATATAGAGAACAAAAGAAATTCATGGCCGGAAGGCTAACTTAGCCATAAATACCCAAGTCCTAATAATAATAATAATAATGATCGTATTATATTGCTCCATCTATCAAATTTCGATCATGTGACATTATGACTGTCAAAAATGTCGCGCAATTCAAATCTTGCATTCCTATACCTTTCGAGACATAAACAAAGTTTCGTGGACTTCTTGAGATACTCGTATGCGCCTGAAAAGACGCCATAGTCGTTGCCTGATACGTCGGTCGTCCATCGATGTCAGTATATTCAAACATCACGAATCGAACCTTAGCACTAATGATAGGAATTAGCCAGCCGGCCGATCCACCGCTAATACGTAGTTTAGTTACAAATTCTGCCTCTAGGGAGATAATTTACCAAATTACCCTCCATAACACTTCAAAATAAACAAGAAAATAAGCAACAACCGCTTCACTTCATGATCGTGTACTGTTTATTTAAATAAGTGCGCCTTCGCTGTTTCTCGTCATTTTTTCACCGTTTTCCTCGATACCATACAGTTATCCCTCGCTCTTATAGAGTAGCCTATCTTATTAGCGCCTCATTCAATCTTTGTTTTGTGGGAACGACCAGCTTTAATGATGCATCTCGGTTATAATCGAACAGACCAAGAGCTAATTCCCTTTTATAGCCTTAGTTGAATTGTCAACTGAAAACTTTCCTTGAAGGATTGTAATCTTTATTAATACAGAGTGTACAATTGACCTGCATAAGATCAACTGATTGGTGTGATGATAATGAGTTAAGCTTCTATCTATCCTTTATCGTATGGTTATCATCTTTTTGTTCGCGTTGCCAAAGCGATTCTGAAATGATGGAGCTGCAATATGGCGAGCTGGAATGAAATTGTGCGAGATATTTTATGTACTATGAATCGAGATAATTATAGGAAAAACAGAATTGATTATTATATCATAACAAGATGTTTATCTTGAATGTCAATCATACGTTATATTCTAGGAGTAAGACATTTAGATTGAGATTGGCCAGCATGGAAAAACACTCAATGCTATCTTTGTATCATGTGTTAATGACACCAATATCCAGAATCCATCAATTGTTATATCTTCATCAGCAATGTTCATTTTGGCAGTCAGCTAATCAGCTATATCTTTTGGTCGCCAAATAATTCAGCTGAAAACGAAGGTTCTGAAGGAAGATGTCGATGTGTGCCTTTATAATGAGTTGTATTGTCTAAATTGAGTAGACTCTGCTGCGCTTTCCCAGTTGACTGCCTTCTTTATGACTATATTCCAGAAACTTCTTTCCAAAGAGAACTGGGTGCATTTTTCAATTGCGTGTATTTCCGCTATCGATTCCGAGTTTGTGGTTCTGGGCACAAATAAAGGGTTTTCCAATAAGAGGTATTATTTTGATAATCAAAGAAATATGCCATTTTTCAATATAATGATCGGATTTCGTTATAAAGAAGAAGCTATGCCGTAAATAGTGGAAAATAACATCAGGTGACCACCACGACCACGCTTACAGGACCATATCCTTTTAATGAAATTTTCCACAACCAAATCGCACAAAGGGGCTGCCAAATGTCCTCGATAGCCTTCCGAATTCCATCTTTGAGGTCTTGAATAGACGCTGGGCTATTGGCGTAGATCTTCTCTTTCGCGTGGCCCCAAAGGAAGAAGTCGCAAGGTGTTAAATCACAAGATCTCGGTGGGCAATTGTGATCACCTCTTCGAGAGATAACGCGGTCTGGAAAATTTTCCCGCAAAAGATCAAGGTTTCGTTGCTTGTGTGACAGTTATTGTGTTAACTGAACTTTAAAAGCCTTAAGACCTAAATCTTTATGCAAAAAACGGTGTAATGACGTTTGTGGAATGCCTAATTCCGAAGAACGACGAGAAATGGACAAACCTTGGTTTTCTTCTACACATTCGGCTGAAGCAGCAATATTCTCGGCTGTTCTTGAGCGACGTTCACAGGTTTTATGCTTCACATCACTAACTGTCCCAACAGCTCGAATTTTTCCACCGATTTCTTTATTGCGGTCCAACAAGGTGCTTCACGACGACCCAAAAATATTTTACGAGTTTTACGAATCGTCTCTGCCAAATGTTCACCATTTTTATAGTGTATTTTAATTCAATGCTTTCTTGAAGCGTGTATCGTTCCATTTTCATTATTGGCGTAGTTTCCACTTGTCAAATGTAAAAAAATGACAGCTTCTACCGAAATAGCGGGCTATTCGAAATAACACCTCTTATGAGAAAACCCCTTATTACACCCGCTAAGCTTCCAGTTCTAGAACCATCGGTGCATATATTCGTACAAACTATAAAAAAAAGATCAGAAAACTGATGATGTGCATAGACACTGGTATGGTTACAGTCACAAACACGTTTGGCCTTTATTGTGAGAATAAACCTTACCTATAGTAGTAAGCTAGATTGATCAAAACATCCAACACCAAACAAGCCATAAGTTTCACGGTAGAAGCAACGCTTAGAAGACCACGTCCACCTGGGGTCATATCTATCGGGGCAACGATTTGTACGGACATTAGAAGCGATGAGAAAAAGGCGGAACCCAGTCGATCTAAGCAAAGCGAAAGCATCGCGTGTGCAGGTGAACCGTATAAATTGCAAAGTTAACAATTAAACAATGCCCGACCCCGGACAGAACATTCACGGTTAATGCCGTCAGTGCATGTAGGAAGCGAGCTGTGGGTCGAATTACTACCTGTCAGATGTATGAAAATCCTGACTCTCTCCTCTAATTTGCGCTAAACGGGGTTTTAACAGTATCAAATGTGACTGGACATGCAGAGGCTAATTTTGGGCTGACCTAAATGGAAGCATGGATATCTTGTATTTCACAAAGTGTAATTAATCGTTATTTATGGTTTCAGTTCAGGAAACGTCTGGTAATTATATTAGACAGCAATTATTTGTTTGAGTGAAATATTCATTAGAAAGTTGGATCAGAAAAAGTTGGCATCGAACTGTCAGGTTTTCATAACACTCCTTGAAGAGGATGTACGAAGATCAAATGGATAGTACCTAAGAGCAAGAACTTCACTTTTTGCTCTGGGGCTAGAAGGTTGTAAGTATTCCATGGCTACATCATTCCTAAACGAAGGAAAAGTATTTCAGAATCCATGTGTTTGTGTGACTCCATTCCATGGAAAAACCCCAACAATACATGCGATTGAGAGATGAGTTCAGTTCAATCTGGAAAGATGTATGAAAACCCTGTCGCTCCTCTAATTTGCGCTAAACGGGGTTTTAACAGTATCAAATGTGACTGGACATGCAGAGGCTAATTTTGGCTGACCTAAATGGAAGCATGAATCTCTTGTATTTCACAAGTGTAATTAATCGTTATTTATGGTTTCAGTTCAGGAAACGTCTGGTAATTATATTAGACAGCAATTATTTGTTTGAGTGAAATATTCATTAGAAAGTTGGATCAGAAAAAGTTAGCATCGATCTGTCAGGTTTTCATAACACTCCTTGAAGAGGATGTACGAAGATCGAATGGATAGTGCCTAAGAGCAAGAACTTTACTTTTCGTTCTGGGGCCAGTAGGTTGTAAGTATTCCATGGGTACATCATTGCTAAACGAAAGGAAAAGTATTTCAAAATACGTGTGTTTGTGTGACTGTATTCCATGGAAAAATCCCAAAAATACACGCAATTGAGAGATGCGCTCAATTCAATCTGGAAAGATGTATGGAAACCCTGACTCTCTCTCTTATTTGCACTTAACGGAGTTTTAACAGTATCAAATGTGACTGGACATACAGAAGCTAATTTTGGGCTGACCTAAATGGGATCATGAATCTCTTGTATTTCACAAAGTGTAATTAATCGTTATTTATGGCTTCAGATCAGGAAACGACTGGTAATTATATTAGACAGCAATTATTTGTTTGAGTGAAATATTCATTAGAAAGTTGGATCAGAAAAAGTTGGCATCGAACTGTCAGGTTTTCATAACACTCCTTGAAGAGGATGTACGGAGATCAAATGGAGAGTGCCTCAGAGCAAGAACTTTACTTTTTGCTCTGGGGCTAGTTCAGTGGCGCAGCCAAGATTTTGTTTTGGGGGGGCTGAACTGAAAAATTTCTGATGATACAACAAATAACGAAAGTTGAAAAAAAATAATGAAGAAACAAATAACGAAGAAATTAATCTTTGGGGGGGGCTGCAGCCCCAAAGCCCCCCCCCTGGCTGCGCCAGTGGGCTAGTTGGTTGTAAGTATTCCATGGCTACATAATTCCTAAACGTTAAGAAAAGTATTTCCGAATCCATGTGTTTGTGTGACTGCATTCCATTGAAAAACCCCAACATTACATGCGATTCAGAGATGCGCTCACTTCAATCTGGAAAGATGTATGAAAACCCTGACTCTCTCCTCTTATTAACACTAAACGGAATTTTAACAGTATCAAATGTGACTGGACATGCAGAGGCTAATTTTGGGCTGACCTAAATGGGAACATGAATCTCTTGTATTTCACAAAGTGTAATTAATCGTTATTTATGGTTTTAGTTCAGGAAACATCTGGTAATTATATTAGACAGCAATTATTTGTTTGAGTGAAATATTCATTAGAAAGTTGAATCAGAAAAAGTTAGCATCGATCTGTCAGGTTTTCATAACACTCCTTGAAGAGGATGTACGGAGATCAAATGGAGAGTGCCTAAGAGCAAGAACTTACTTTTTGCTCTGGGGCAAGTAGGTTGTAAGTATTCTATGGCTACATCATTGCTAAACGAATACATGCAATTGAGAGATGCGCTCAATTTAATCTGGAAAGTTTGATAAAGCCATATGAAAGCACAGCCAAGCTGACATTGTCTGGAAAAACTAAAAGATCGTGAAAAACTCAACAGAGCCTTCTTGATTTGGATAACTGGACATTCAGTAAGGGTTCAACAACTTTCATAAGAGCGGAGCAGTTCTGTGATATAGGAAGAACACCTACAAAAAAGAATTCACTAGAAATGTAGAGGCAGACAGAAAAGCACTCTGAAAGAGCCTTTCGGCCTTATGGAACACTTCGAAACATTTCTCCGAACCTTGAAAAAAAAACCATGAATGCAGATTCTGCGGGGAAGAGAAGGAAACTCTGAAACATCTTGTCACATAATGTCTGGCTATGGCTATGGGTTCCCAATGGAGGAAATGCCTTGGTAAGGAAATCATCAGGTATGCAGACATCACATCTGTGACTGAGATGTTTGTAGACCTCCACCAATTCCAATATGTTCATTTTTTTGTTTTTTGGTGCACTGGATTCGATGCTGAATGAACTCAACTTTCTGACATCCTGAAGAAATAAGCCTAAAAAACATTAAAAACCCTCAACTTGCTATTCATCAGTTTGTGATGTAGATGTCACAAAGTAACGGACTACACTATTCAATATTAGTAAAATTACAGTTGCTACAATACTCCCTTGTGAAGATTAATACCATCAGTGGCGGCTCGCGAGATTTCAATCAGAGGAGACCCGAGACCACGCAACCAACAAAATAATTTATTTCGAACTGGGCTTTCTGTCAGCCACTGGCATTTATTATACCATTCTGAGCAGAATGAACGATTATGAGCAGAATTCATAATTGAATTTGGCCTTGCTGGTCGAGGTGTCTTAATTAGGTGAATTATGAAAATTTCCTTATCATAAGGCATTTTACTGAATTTATTATTTAAAATGAAAAATTATAGGATCCTGCGTTTCTTTAAGTTCACTACTTGCATTATAATTCTCACTTATTGTTTCCGATTCCATCTTTCTTGCTGAAATATTAAAATCTTACCTACAAACTTTTCCGAAAAATGTCATAAAACCACAAATCACACGCTGAGGTGATTAATACTTCTTTAATAAAACGGGAGGGAATCAAAGTAATAGCTGTTCTTCATCCACGATCGCCGGGGTTGATTCAGGCCGATCGGACGTTCAGTTTCGGCTAAGCTCGTTCGTCTAGAAGCGAAAATAATGCCGCGGAGCCGGGCCTCCGACATGTGGTCTACAGCTTGAATTTTGAGTGGTTCGTGCACCGTTCATTTGAAGAAGTTGAAATTGTTGAATTCTAACGCATCTCGACTCGTGGAGGCGAGCCTGCTATCCGTAATGCGGCGTTCCACAAGGCGTTATTCACGACAGTGAACCACGCTTTCGTGAAATACACTTCTGTGTGAACGCATTCCTCACGAAAGCAAGTTTAAAAACTATGCGTTCACACAGAAGTGTATTTCACGAAAGCGTGGTTCACTGTCGTGAATAACGCCTCGTGGGAACGTCGCATTACGCTGAATTGTGTGTTGCGGATAATGTATGAATGTTTTAGTTCGCTGAGTAATGAACATATTATGTTTATTACTTTGAGATTTGGATAGTAGATAGAATGGTGGAAATAATACAGATATAGAAATGTGATTATTTCTCATTTGTACTTTAATTTGAAATTGAATAAAATGCAGTGAAATTAGGGGAGGCCCGGCCTCCTCTGGCTTTTCTCCTCATGCTTCCTGATTGCAATTTATTCCTTATGATTTCTCAAATTAAAATCATTCTGCGGTACTGTCTAATCAAGTCCAATGTATATCTCCTCCTAGGACCTATGAATAGTGGCCAACCAGAACAATAAACACCATTCTGAAGGCTTACATCGTTACCAAACTGAATCCTCACAGCCGCATTGTTATGTCATCTTCGTCCTGGTTACTTAATTAGTGGAATCTGTGCCTCCCATAGCGCCACTGACAGTTGACAATCGCTCATGCTTCCGTGGGATATGTTTTGTATTTAGAGGCCAATATCGGTCCATTACCAAACGCTTTGTCATGTTGCCAGTTTTGTCTGGTCGTATATAATTCGTCATCAGTCATAGTTTCGATTCTGGTCGTGATTGCGGTTAGTTAAAGTGAGCTGGAGGGTTGTATCGTGAGAAAGAATGGAGGAATGGAGGATTTTTCGAACGACCACTGGGAACTTTTGATACGGTGTGGTGTGAAAATTGTATTTGCTAGTTTTGTAAAATGAACGATGTTCTCGAATAGACTATAAAATTGAAAATTTTGGAGAAATAAAATATTAAATCATCATAATTCGGGAACTATTCGATCGATTTGGCCCATTAACGAACCCTACAGCTCCATTCCAACCCTGCAACTTTAAGTTGGCATTACTGTTCAAGATGACAACCGATTTTAACAGCTGTCAACTGATTTATTCCCAGTTTGGTTTGGCAATTCATCATGAGAAATTTGACAATTTTGAGGTTCTGCGTACTCAAAACTTCACTTTACTTTATAGCACGAGAATTCACTTGAACTTAAGGAGTTCTTTTGAGAGCTTTGAAGCGTCTGCAAAGCAATATGGCCGACTCAAAGTGTCTGGGAGTATTGACGGCTTATTTTTGGGGATATTGCCTTGAATATACCTACGTGAAAATCAGCTTCGAGCAACGAGAATTCACGTGGGGATAGGTAATGTTTTTATGTAATGTGATTATTGATACCTAAAATTGGCCGACTCACTAAGCTAGCAGCAAGGCATTTACTTTCATTTTATGGGGTTTTTGACCTCAGCAATATTTCCAGGTGGGTTTCTTCATATCTTCTTCTATGAGAACAATGAAAAAAGCTTCTTATTAACACACAGAAGTTTCACTAGCCAGATGGTGTATTGTGAAAGTCAAATCGAAAGTAAAGGGTTTTTTTTTCAAGGTATAGAACTTTAAGTTGGCATTACTGTTCAAGATGTTAACAGCTGTCAAGTGATTTATTCTCAGTTGGTTTGGCAATTCATCATGAATAGATTCACGCCTGAACAACGCTTGCAAATAGTACAATTTTATTTCGAAAATAATCGTTCTGTACGGAATACGTATCGCGCACTACGTCCATTTTATCGTCGATAAAATCGTCCATTTGTGCAGTTAATTCGATTACTCATGGAACGTTTTCGCACCACGTTTACTCTTATTGATAACTCGCATCCCCAGAGACGGCGTACAGAAGAAGCTTTTGCTACTAACAGTAGAGCGTAGCATTGAGGAAGACCTGAATGAGTCCATCCGCCATCGAGCACAGGAATTGGATCTGTGTCCATCCACTTTATGGAAGATTTTGCGGAAGGATCTTTGTTTGCTTGCTTACAAAATCCAAATCTTGCAAGAAAAAGCCAAACGATCATCAAGCAAGGCGTAGATTCGTCGAATAGGCCCAAAACGAGATTGCCGTTGTTCCCGAGTTTCATAAGCGAATTTTGTTTGCGATGAAGCGCACTTCTGGTTGAATGGATACGTCAACAAACAAAACTGCCGCATTTGGAGTGAAGCTAATCCTCAAGTGTACATGTCGAAGCACCGTTACATATAGAAAAGCTGACTCTTTGGTGCGCTTTATGGGCTAGTGGAATTATTGGTCCGTACTTCTTCAAAAACGATGTTGGCAAGAACGTTACAGTTAATGGTGATAGATGGTATAGAGTCATGATTACCAACTTTTTCATTCCTCAAATGAACAACCATGATGTCCAGGAGCTGTGGTTTCAACAGAAGCAGCTTGTCGCACAACTCGTGCAACAATCGATTTATTGAAAGACAAGTTTGGTGACCGCCTAATTTCATGTTTTGGACCTGTGAATTGGCCTCCAAGATCTTGTGATTTAACACCGCTAGACTACTTTCTGTGGGCTATGTGAAGTCATTGGTCTATGAAGATAAGCCCCAAACGCTTGACCATTTGGAATACATCATTCGCATTCATTGGACTACATCTGAGCCAGCCGTGGCGGTCACAGTGGTTGTAATTTAATGTTCTTTATCTTTAAAAACTCCCTTTACTATAAAAATCTCAATTTCCTAGCTTTTTCTGCCCAGAAGTTATTCTGCGTATGACCAGACAGACAGACAGACAGAAATATTCATAAGTAAGAGCAGCACACATATTTTTTATTATTTTATATTAATCCTCATATCCTTCTCGTGAGATATTACACGGTATACCGTGTACTATCCTGTCAAGGATTAATCTTTCACCTATTTATGTGAATTCAAAGACAGAAAACTATTTTGCCAATCATTATTTTGCAATGCAAAAACCACTGAACGATTTTCAGGAAATATTCCATTGAAGTCAATAAAATTCAAATCAGCTTCAGAAAAATGTATAATTTTTGTATTAGAAGGTTAATTCCAAAAATCACCAATTCAAATAGTTTTCACTTGAATTTTGACCTCTTGGAAGAATATCAATGACTTTGAATTCATTATTATAAATAACTTTTATCCAGCATTTTCACTCTATTAAATCAAAAATTCTATTAAAAGCGCGTGCATGTTATCGCTTCACATGCAAATTGCCGGTTTGAAATGAAAAATGCACCAATAATTTCACAATTTTCGCATGACTGAAGGTGTTGTGGCAGACCACTTAAAAGTTAAAATGGTAACCCAACTGGCTTACTCACTGCCCTCATTATATGGCCATATTTCAGCCACAGAATAATCGGAGAATTAGTCGAGGATAGATCAATAAATAAAAGTTTATTGGGTACCAACGATATAATTAATTCGTGTCTGGGCCCGAAAATGTCTAGCTATTATGGATCAAATTAGTTTCTGGAGGTAAAATTTCAAATTGCCCCACTGAATTTATGTTAAACGGGAAAATTTAGAAAGCGTATAAGTATCGGCTGTTATAACATAATGATAGGGTTGTTAATGACCCCTGTGAAATGGGCCTTAACTGTTACCTCGCGTGGTGACTGACATTAAGGTTCGACTGAATGGCTTTTGGTTCTTTATTTAATTTTTGGTAGCTGCTGACGAACGCTTAGAATTTTAGATTTTCGATATTCGAACACAGTAAAAAGTAAATACACTGGAACTTCCCTATAACGAACGTCTGTATAACGAATTTCGTACAAGACATTGCACCTTGAATCTAAATTTCATGTTGAAAACACCCTCTAAAATGAATCGAATTTTCTCTATAACGAAATAATCAAAGAACATCGCCATTTGAATGGGTATTGGTAAGAAGATATAAGGGTGGGTTTTTTCCGAAATTTTTCCGGACGTACGTAATAAATCCCGTAAAAAATCATTACGGCGGGCAGAGAGATTCTTCTGAAACAGTTTTAAATACACCCCTGGCTGTTTTGTTTCAATCTAACCATCATGCAAATGAAAGTTGTGCGAAAATGTCTAAAATGAAGTGCTTAAGTTTCAATGATAAACTTAAATTTATCAGTGAAGTCGACCGCGACATTGCCAACTATAGAAACAATTTTTCTGTATAACGAAATTTCTATATACTTAACGAATTTTTTTGCGGATTTAGCGCTTTCGTTATATAGGGAAGTTCCACTGTAATTGAAAGAAGACCGTGCATTTTTTGGAAAATACTATTTCTGGCGAAGGGTTTACTTTTTCAGATCAATCATTGCCAATTCAACTAAAAATACCCAATCTCTCACTTTGAGAAAAGATATTTCTTGATCGTTTACCAAAACAGAACATTCGAATAATTCTCGAAATCAAAAGATTTTGAAACAAGAAGATTGATTCTCGTTTCGAAACTAGATACCTCACCAAAGTAAAAAAAGGAAATAATTTTTATGGAGAGTATGACGAAGTTGATTTAAAAATACATATATTGTTCCAACATAATGGTTTCCATTGCTTGGAATATTTCAAGGCGTTCGGAACGAGAAATTTGAATACCTACGAATGGGAGTATATCGCTTCAGTCAATAAATTTCAATAATATCGCTGATAAATTTTGGAGAATAATACAAATGAAAGGCGCTCAAAATTTTGTGAGGTTTTTTCAGATAGAAATATGTTGCGCACTTGATTCTGTAATTTTATAATTTTGTCTGTAATTTCATAATTTTGAGCCGAGTTGGTCTCGAACGACTCGGTTGGTCTAACTGAAGATTTGAGGTAAAAAATAATTCTGTATGGTCGGTCGCAAGCACAATAACCTTCGATCGGAGGGAGATTTAAATATGCAGGGTAGGAGGTGAAGGGTTGAAATGTCCCGTTAAGTTCATTGATGAATAAAAAAATGTATAAATCTTGTATTTAGTTGTGGTGTGGAGACAGACAAACAGATCAGTTTTTAGCGTTTTATTTATTTTCGGATATTTTATCAAAAGCGTGAAATTTTTCAGCACTGGCATGCAATTTTCTCGATTTTTGAGTGCTAGTTCTAATATACGACTGCTACATCGTTTCGACCAAATGTCTGTAATTTTCGGATTTTGAGTCGTAAATGGTCTTAGTAGTTCGACTCCCTGATGACGAATTCGTGGTAAAATTCAATTATGTCCGTGGGGCCGGTTTTAAGCACGATAACTTTCGAAGGAATTGTCCTAGAGACTCGAGATTTTCAGGGTAGTTCGGTTCTTGTCCCGCGATTGAATTCGCCACCCAAATCGTACAGAGTGTTCCATAAAATATAGTCATTCAAAATTTTTCTTCCTCAATTTTCAGACGAAATGAAACCAATCGAAAAGAAATTTTTCCGTCACATGCAAGATGCTCATAATAAGCCGCAATCAAAATGTTGCGGACATAGTGTAAACTGAACCATAGAAAATTCAATTGGAATATTGAATAGAAGAAACTTCATTTTTCCATAACAGATATGCAATTCAATTAATGTTTGTGCAAATTTCAAGAGGATCGCATTATCAAAACCATAAAATTTAAATTTTTTAATTGTTAATGTTTCACATATTTCAGTTTTCGAATAATTTTGAATTTATATATTTAGTATCAATTTCAAGTCCTATATGAAATTCTGAAGTAGTAGCCCATTGCCCACCAATGAACGAGCGCTCAAAAGCACCTGACCCAGAGGGATTTTCTCAATTTTTCTTACAAATCAACCTATATCTTTAAAACCAATGTCCCCTATCTCCACTGAATGATGCCAGTCATCCTGTAGGTAGGTATATCTGCTTCGTGGTACCTACCCCCTTTTCTGATACAATCTATTCAACATAAATTCAAAAAATGAAATTCTTAACCCTAAAAGCTCATCATGTTATTGTTATTAAAGAATCCCTATAATAGAAACCTACATGATTCACAATTAAATAGACCCAAAAAGGCCAGATGGAGACGTCCTGAGATACGGGGTTGTTTTTCACATTAATTTGCCTCCCTACACAGGGGGTAACAACAGGAGTCGTATTCATTATGTTCTTGTTATTCCGTCACAAATCTTACCTTGAAATGTTGAGGTACTAATTTAACTGGCTCTTATTTATGGCGGTGGCATTTTGGGACGGGTAGACACTTTAACTTGTCGCATTGTGTGGAAATATACCTAATAATCTCGATATACAAATTCTAACCGCATTTTATTATTGTGTGAAGGCAGGAGGTAGAGTTGACTACGTCTTAATTGAGGGATGAGGCTTACATTTTAACAGAGTATATTTCTACAAGTACATTGCAAAGAGAGTGATAATTATTTTATTTTGAATACAGAAATATTTTATAGAAGACCTATTTTGCGCTATGAAAAAATGGGAAAGGCCTGGCATTGCACATTTTCTATTTCCATCATTTTATCAAAACCTATTTAAATTTGAATCGCTGCTGGGTCCATTACCTCTAAACGGTATCAAAACATATTCCTATAGGTTATATACGTAGGTAATAGTTAAAATAACAAAGAAAGTCAATAAAAAGTTTCATATGAAGCTTGGAACCTAATTACATCCTGTAATATTCTCATATTAAGAAGTACAGAGCTGAACTGAGTTTATAAACAGCGCAGTGAAATGGTATTAGCATTCAATTTGTTCGAATTTTTGACGCCTATATGTTTTATTTCAATGAAATATATGAGGATAGCAGATAAAAAAGGAGATTAAAAATTCTAACCCATAGGTACCTATAGGTAGATTCTTGCCTATAAAAAAACACAACTACTTTACATTTGTGCTGTTGGTTCACCATTAATATTATAATTTAAATACTAATTTTATTAACACCGTAGCGTGATGATATAAGTATACGCATTCAATTGGTGCGAAAGTTTTATACCTTTATCTTGGTAATTTCAAAGAAAGATTTGGCCAAGAATGATAAATAAACTCTACAAATAATTATATGTATCTTGTGGCCCATAATTGATAGCCTTCAATTTTATTTGTATTTCTAATACAACTTCATAAGGAATGAGTTGAAATACAAATAATGTGCTATGGTCTGAGGAATCATCAATAATTCATTTCAATTCAAGGCATTAAATAGCATGAAATCATAGGTATCCCTATAGCTATAGTTCATTGAATCTCACTGAAATTAAATGAGCTTTTAATTTCTGCAAATCAATCAATAATTAAAAAATTTTGTATATAAAGAGGCAGGCAACAAAAAATTTAACTTAGTTATGTGTGAGTATAGTTTGTTACATCATATTTTTCTAATACAACCTCCAGTTATCGAATGAGAAGTAGGAAATCGTTTTTGTGCTTTTGGTCTAGGTACTTACCATTAAAACATATTTAATTCAGAAAAAAAGTGGCCATTCTTTCATTCTAACCGCTGGATCTTTTCCAAACCTCCAAATTGCATATTAGAATCATATCCTCATAATAAGAAGCGCAGCTGAACTTCGATTACTAACACCGCAGCGAAATGGAACCAGCATTTAATTTGTGCAAATTTTGACACCCAAAAATAACATCAATCAAAAATGGAGCAAGGCACTCAAGGTAAGTATAGGTAAAAATGATAGGAAATATTACTTAAAGACTTAAAGGTAGCTTGCAATTTTAAATCATCAATTTTCTATTATAACTTCACATCAATGAACGAAAAGTTAGCAATCACTTTTGTCCTATCGGTTTACCTTTAATTATTTGATTTAAAAGATGCCAATTTTTCCAGGCTTCATCTTAACCGATACATTCTCTTCAAACCTCCGAATTGCATCCAATCATATTCCCATAGGAGGTGCAACTAAACTGAGTACCTACCTATATTAACACAAGACCACAGTGAACTGGAATGAGCATTAGATTGTGCAGATTTTGATACCTAAGTATATGAAAATAAAGAAGAACCAGGCAGGAAAAAAAGATAAAATATTCTAGGTATAGGTAGCTTACTTGATGATCATCAATTTTCTAATACAATCTCATATTAATGAATGAAAAGATGAAAATAATTTTGTGCTCTTGGTTTTGGTATCTAATACCTATTATAACTAAAATAGAGTCCATTCCTCTAGACTTAATTCTACCAGTTGTAACCCTTTCAAACTAAAACTAATCTAATTCACTAAGCTAACACAGCTGTTAAATAGTATCAGCATTTAATTTATGTAAATTTCAGACTTGTGACTTATAACAATAAAATAAGTAACAAAAAAGGTAAAAATCTTGAAGCTAGCTTGTAGGTCATCAATTTTCTATTACAACTTAACAATAAGAAGTGCCAGCTACAGCTAACCCAGTTCATCAACACCGCAACGAAATGATATATCAGCATTTAATTTGTGTAAATTTTTTGTACCTCTGAATGATTACAATTTATTATAGAACAATGGTGAAAGTCTCGTAGGTAGCGTGTTGCTTATAATCGTCCAATGCTAATACAACCTCAAGTTAATGAATCCGAGGTTGAAAATCAGTTTTGTTTTTGTGCTGATGGTTCATCATTAATTATTTGATTCAACTGATATTGCCATACTTCTAAGCTTCATTCTACCTGTTGGTAAATTTCAGACTTGTGACTTATAACAATAAAATAAAGTAACAAAAAAGGTAAAAATCTTGAAGCTAGCTTGTAGGTCATCAATTTTCTATTACAACTTAACAATAAGAAGTGCCAGCTACAGCTAAACCCAGTTCATCAACACCGCAACGAAATGATATATCAGCATTTAATTTGTATAAATTTTTTGTACCTCTGAATGATTACAATTTATTATAGAACAATGGTGAAAGTCTCGTAGGTAGCGTGTTGCTTATAAATCGTCCAATGCTAATACAACCTCAAGTTAATGAATCCGAGGTTGAAAATCAGTTTTGTTTTTGTGCTGATGGTTCATCATTAATTATTTGATTCAACTGATATTGCCATACTTCTAAGCTTCATTCTACCTGTTGGATACGTTAAAAACCTTTGAATTGCATCTAGTCATGTCCTCATAATGGGAAATGGTATCAGCACTTAATTAGTGCAAATTTTTGACACCTATGACCAATAACAATCAAACCTGGAGCTTGGCAGGTAACAGAAAAAGGTAAAAATCTTGAGGGCACGTGGGCAGCTCAATTTTATGATACAACTTCAATTGAAGTTGTAAATCAGCTTTGTGCTGTTAGTTTACCATTAATAATTCAATTTAAAAGATAGTGCCATTCTTCTAGACTTATGTAATTCCAACCGCTAGATCCTTTTCAAACCTCCAAAGTGCATCCAATCAAATGCTCATAATATAAGAAGAGTAGCTAAACCGAGTTTATTAACACCGGAGCGAAATGGTATCAGCATTTAAATTGTGCAAAGTTTTGGACGTCTATGACTAATAACACTAAAATCTATATCTACCTATATCCTTGAAGGTAGCTTGATGTAAATCACATAGTTATATTCTTATGCAACCTCAACTTAGGTAATGAAAAGTTAGAAATCAGTTTTGTGATGAGAGGTAAGGTATCAGCATTTAAATTGTGCAAAGTTTTGGGCGTATAATATGAAGAATAACACTGAAATCTAGATACCTATACCCTCGAAGGTAACTTGTAAATCACATAGGTATCTATATTCTTATGCAACCTCAAATTAATTAATTAAAAGTAAGAACCCAGTTTTGTGCTGAAAGGTTAGGTATCAGCATTTAATTTGTTCAAAGTTTTAGGCGTCTATGACGAATAACACTGAAATCTAGATACCTATAGCCTTGAAGGTAGCTTGTAAATCACATAGGTATCTATGCAACCTCAAATTAATTAATGAAAAGTTAGAAATCAGTTTTGTGCTGAAAGGTTAGGTATCAGCATTTAATTTGTGCAAATTTTTGACACCTATGAGGCCTTATTACAATCAAACCTGGAGCCAGGCAGGTAACAGAAAAAGGTAAAAATCTTGAGGGCACGAGGGCAGTTCAATTTTCAAATTAATGAACGAGAAGTTGTAAATCAGCTTTGTGCTGTTAGTTTACCATTAATAATTCAATTTAAAAGATAGTGCCATTCTTCTAGACTTAATTCCAACCGCTGGATCCTTTTCAAACCTCCAAATTGCATCCAATCATATCCCCATAATAAGAAGTGCAGCTAAACCGAGTTTATTAACACCGCAGCGAAATGGTATCAGCATTTAATTTGTGCTTATAATCCAAACTCCACCTCTACAAATGCGCGCGCAAAGCGAGGCGTTCCAAACAGAGAACGCAGCCTGAAAAACGACGAAATGTCAACTGATCATCTCGTTTCAGAAAAAGAACTAACAACCTGTTTGTTTTAAAACAAACTAAAGGGTGAGTCGTAAGTGTGATAATTGAACATTTATTTCTATAAACCCGTTCTGAAATCAGAACCGTGGGAGGCGCTGAATCTAGGCGGTCCTTGCTCATTATTACCTTTTAAATCGCTCACACGCACCAATAGGCGTGTGCAGCACCGCGAGCAGACTCATGGGTCACAGCCAATAGGGAAGCGGGGGATTAGGATTCTCCCCTCTCGAAATTTACCGTCCCCTCCAGTTAGGCCAAGTAAGAAGATAGGCTGACCAGTTTATTAGCTAAAGAGATTTGCTTACGGTAGCATGGTTAAGGAATGCTAAAAAACGTCGCGTTCTGACATTTTTTCAACGTTGTTTGCTAATTAACGCACGTTGGTGTTTGACAGCAGTTGACCAAGGACAGTTCTTGATAACAATCGTCGTTTGGTTTGGACCTCGTGTGTAGTGTGTTGTGTTGAGTGTCGATTTCCGACGGATTGTGGCAGAATTATGATCAGGAGGAACACTCATTCTTAGCGCTTTCTCGATGTTGGCCCAACTAGACTACTTCCGTGACAGTTTGGTGAAATCAAACATGATGCCTCTGGCACCAACACCAATAGTGGCAGTGCCTTCAAAGCCTAAAATAGGCTTCTCGATTGACTCTATCGTCGGAGGTGCCAACCAGCCCTCAAGTCCGCATTCTTCGCCAGTTCATTTTTCGGAAAGTTCCGCACCTTTGAGTCCTTCTAGTGATACGGATAACAGACTGAATGGTTCGCCCCAAAGATCTCCAATTGGTTCTCCAAAGCCTCCCATCATGGTGCCTGGGATACCGGCACATACGTTGGTTAGGCCGAGTCCGACCTACGAAGGGAATATGATGCCTAAAGGTGGCTTTATGCAGCCGGAGCTGATGCACAATCACCCTGGTCAGCACCCTTTCGCCTTGGCGGCACATTTTCAGGGTGCAGCCTTGGCTGCTGCGCTAAGTTCGGGTCAGCATACCTTTAACCAACCGTCACCTATGAATCCTCATACACAACCAAGAGACAGTTATCCACTTTACCCTTGGCTTCTTTCTAGGCATGGGAGGATATTTCCTCATCGGTTTCCTGGAGGTAAGCAAGATATTCAATGTTAAATTGATGAGTAGAGTTCAGTTGTTTTCTTGTAAGAAACATGGTTTAAGAGATGTTTTTTCTTTGGGATATTGCGGACTGTCTATGCATAACTAGTTGTTTAGTCCAATTACCTAGGTAATTGCATTGATTTTGAATCAATTTAAGAAGAATTGAGTAATCTAAATGTCTGGAGTTAATATTAACACCTTTATCCTTGAGTGTAGCTTGTAAATCACATAAGTATATTCTTATGCAACCTCAAATTAATTGATGAAAAGTTCAGTTTTGTGCTGAAAGGTGAGGTATGAGCATTTAATTTGTGCAAATTTTTGACACCTATGCACCTATGATTAATTACAATCAAACCTGGGGCCAGACAGGTTACAGAAAAAGGTAAAAATCTTGAAGCACGAGGGCAGCTAAATTTTATAATACAACTTCAAATTAATGAACGAGAAGTTGTAAATGAGCTTTGTGCTGTTAATTTACCATTAATAATTCCATTTAAAAGATAGTGCCCATTCTTCTAGACTTAATTCCAACCGCTGTATCATTTTGAAAACCTTCAAATTTCATCCAATCATATCCCCATAATAAGAAGTGCAGCTAAACCGAGTTTATTAACACCACAGAAAAATGGTATTAGCATTTAATTTGTGCCTATAATCCAAACTCCTCCTCTACAAATGTGCCTAATTCGTAGATTTCAAGTTGTTTTCTTGTAACTAACATGATCTAGAGATGATTTTTCTTTGGGATATTGCGGACTGCTTATGCTTAACGAGTTATTCAATTAAATTACCCAGATAATTGCATTTGTTTTGAATCAATTTGAGAATAATTGAGTAATCTAAATGTCGGGGGATATGCCGAATAAAAAAATAGATACTTATCACAAATATAAAAGAAAATTTAAAGCTATACTCCCTATTTTCTCAAGGACTGTTTCAGCTTTAGATAATGCCAAATTTGATTATTATCACAGAAGTATGCTCTTGTTTTGAAAGGAACCGACAACTATTGAACTATTCTTGCTGTTTTCTTTCATCTTTCTTGGTGTGCTTCAAACCATTCCTATCAGAAATTTCATTCAATTAAGTGTTGCCTTCCTATGTTCGAGATTCTTTTAATTCTCTTTAATCGTTTGTGAGTCTGTGTGCGAATTTTTATAATAATATTGTGTTATCCATAAATATTAATAGACACCTACAAACTCAATAATAATACGTTGTCTTCTCAACTTTCTAATTGTCGGATACCTTCATAGGAAATTCAAACACAAATATATGTATATGTACGATTAAATTTATTGTTTCAAGATACCTAATTAGCTAATAAATGTAAATTGCTTTCTAATGAGCTGTTACGATAAATTGCATATTCTGCAAGACTCAAATCGAAAAATTTCTACGAGACTCATAGGAATGAACTTTATGTATTAACCATTGGTGTGCGGTAATGGCATTGAAAATATTTTCTGAGCAAACAGCATCCTATCTGTGTAAAATGGATGAGAATAGGCAGAATAGTTATGAAGAAAACAGCATAATCTTGTGAAGTTCGACAGAGTGTGAAACAATTTCTAATAGGAAAAACCGTTCACCATTTAATAGAATTTTTCTAGTATGTCATCAACTTCAATCAATGTCGTTTTCAAATTTGTTAATTTGTGTCTATTTAATTGGGTTAACTTTGGTGCGGAATTCTCTTATGCCTATATAGTGAACCCATATTACATTTTATATAGAATTAATCTTTTGCAGAATACCTATATTAATTTTGGATATCATTTATTTAGCATTTGAATCTATAGTACTTACCTACTTATATATTTACTTACTGTAATGATATTGCACGGTTTATAAATATTATCATCATTAAGTAGCAAAAAGATTGCCAACTAACATACCTACTGCACTAAATTAAAAACAGTTTTTTTCAAGTCTGATTGGAAATATCTTGTACCGGCTCAGTTTTACGCGTTAGTTTCTCGTGTGTCTGATGTGAACTAGCTTTTTATATACTTATTCGGACACTTTTTAATCGAAGGATTCCGCTTTGAATACTTAAATCTTATATAGGAAAAATATGAACATTTATAAGCATCACAATACCTCTAATAACTAGGAAAATTTATGGAGATATAATAGGGTATTATGATTATGAATTCGATCATCGTTATTGATTGTTGTGATTTGATTATTACCATAATGTGTAGGATAGAAAAAATTACATATATTAGAATGCACGTTTGTTCGGATTTCACCACCGCATTTGGTGTAGGTGAATCATAGGTATTTACCATCGGCTGAAACCATTAACGATTCAAGAAAAACACTAAATGAAGTTGGAAGTGTCTATGAGCGATTGTCCTATTGTGAGAACAATAATTCACCAGGGTAAACAGTAGTTTACAGTTTTTTTCCATTTTGAGATACCTAATACATAATAAGTATAATATTTTTCTACTTTGTTGAGTGGTCAAATCCAAACGAAATTTGAAACTGGATTCAAATTTTTATAAGGTGGGTTCCTAAATCTAAAATACCGGTTTTTTCAGATTTTTTTTCTACCAGACACCAACTGAGTGGATAGGACCATTTTTATTATACTGCCAAATTTCCCTACGAATTAGCTCGCAACAATTTGTTATGATAAATCAATTTATGCAAAATAATTACGCAATATTCTATGACCTATTGTCTGATATGAGCATTCAGCATAATGAAGCTTTGTTAATATTTTACGGTTTTCGTATTTCATTCATTTGAATTCAATGAATCATTTGTAAACAGGTGAAATAATGCATCCATTAGAATCAAATTTTCCATTTAATTCGCACTAAATATTAGGAAAATTTGGAAAAAATTAATATTCATAACTAGTTTTTTTATCATTTTTAATTATTCAAATATTATTCATTTTCGGAATGTTTAAAACCTGCGACTAAATTCAATACGAGGATTTTGTACCTACTTGTGTTTTTCGTTTCTTGAATCTTAAGTTGAAAACTTTACGGGCTAAACATTGTTTCAGAAGTTTTTCACCTCATTTGCAGACATTATATAGAGGTTATTATTTTTAATGAAAGCACCCAGAAGTCATTTTCGAAGTGCATTTTGAATTGAAATCGAATAAAAAGAACGTTAAAATCAATTTGAATCACGTTGCATTTAGTCGGAAGCATTTCTCTAGAAGTTCACTCACATCATTCCGAAAAAGGATAAACCTAAGCAGCACTACCAATTACGAGGTCATAAATACTCATAAGTGTTATAAACCACTTCTATGGCCTCAAGTATTAGTATTCCTCAAAAAGCCACTTAGCCTGGGTGTGACCTAGCAGGAAAAATCACAGTGAATTGTGTAAAAGGTTTTAATATATATTCTCAGACAAATCACCTAAAACAGCAATCCTAAGTCCGATAAACGGTAGAAAGCTGCCAAAAACGTATTAAACAAATTACATTTAAATTCAATAAACTTTAAATTGCAACTCTCATATGAAACAGAGATAAAGATAGGAAAACAGAGCTCACTGGAATAGTCTCATCGGCTGAACATGGTTCTAGAAGTATGTCAGCCTATTTGTGAGCATAACATAGCTTAGTTCCTTTGATAAAAGGCCCAGTTAGCATCCAAAAGTCTTTCACAAGATGCATTTTGAGTGAAGGCCGATTAAAAAGAACACATCAAAGTTGAATCACAATGCCTTCCTCTAGAATTTCACTTATATCATCCCAAATAAGGAGCAGCACTACCAATTACATGGTTATAAATACCTATAAGTGTTATAAACTACGTCTATTGCCTAAGGCATTCCTCAACAAGCCACTTAGCCTGGGTGTGACCTACCAGGAAAAATCACAGTGAGATGTGTGAAAGGCTTTAATTTATTCCTAGACAAATCGCCTAAAACAGCAATCCTAAGTCCGATAAGCGGTAGAGAGCTGCCAAAAATGTATTAAAAAATCACCTTTCAAGTTGATGAACATTAATTGCAACCCTAATTATGATACAGCTATATGGATAGGAAAACAGAGTTCACTGGAATAGTATCATCAGTTGAGCATGGTTCTAAAAGTATGGTACCTATGTTAGCCTATTTGTAGACATAACGCAGCTTAGTTCCTTTGATAAAATGACACAGCTAGCATCCAAAAGTCTTTCAGAAGATGCATTTTGAGTTGAAGCCGATTAAAAAGAACGTATTCAAGTTAAATCACAATGCCTTCCTCTAGAATTTCACTTATATCATCCCAAATAAGGAGCAGCACTACCAATTACATGGTTATAAATACTTATAAGTGTTATAAACTACGTCTATTGCCTAAGGCATTCCTCAACAAGCCACTTAGCCTGGGTGTGACCTACCAGGAAAAATCACAGTGAGATGTGTGAAAGGCTTTAATTTATTCCTAGACAAATCGCCTAAAACAGCAATCCTAAGTCCGATAAGCGGTAGAGAGCTGCCAAAAACGTATTAAACAAATTACCGAGCAATAATTACCTTAGAATTAACGCTCGCGCATGCAACAGAGCCATCTATGATGTAAATGGGCGAATTAGGCGCTCAGTAAAAGGAGTGAACAACACCCGAATTATGATAATTCGTGGAGGTATTAAGAACAACTGATTATAGGCCTTTTTGGTAGATACTGATCGTGAAATACCTTGAACTGCGGTAATTATTTACACATTAGCGTCCCAGCTAATTACGTCTAGGAGCCGAGCACGGTTATTAGACGTTATATTCTCGAAATTAATACTTGGAAGTGTAATCGCTACATAGTTAAAAAGGGCATTAATTGCCCTCTCGGCAGGGCTGCCGGCTACATGCAAATGCGCTGCCCCGTACTTTTCTTGTACTTGCTCGGGATGTTACTGTTATTACACCTACGGCCCCTTCGAGAACTGGGTAATTTCGTATATCAATTTGCTCACCGTTCGATTTTATCTGTCTATGGATCTGAAGTGACGCTGGAACGTGTGTTGTTCGATGTAGTCCAAAGTGGTTATTTGTTGATATGGTGAGAAAATTATGGCACAATTGAGGGCTTCGCGGAATTGAATGAATAATTTTCAATTAATTAGTATTTGATGGTTATAGGTAAGTACAGTGGAATTTCCCTATAACGAAAGCGCTAAATCCGTAAAAAAATTCGTTATGAAGAAATTTTGTTAAACAGAATATTTGTTTATAATATAGGCAATGTCGCGGTCGACTTCGCTGATAAGTTTAAGTTTATCATTCAAACTTAAGCACTTGCTTTTATACATTTTCGCACAGCTTTTACACTAGCGTAATGGTTAGATTGAAACCAAACAGCTATGGGTTTATTTAAAACTGTTTCAGAAGGATCTCTCTGCCCTCCGTAATGATGGTCGGGATTTATTACGTACGTCCGGAAAAATTTCAGAAAAACCCACCTTTATACCTTCTTACCAATACCCATTCAAAGAGTGATGTTCTTTGAATTTTTCGTTATAGAGAGAATTTACTTCGTTTTAGAGGGTGTTTTGAACATGGAATTTGGATTCAAGGTGCATTGTCTTGTACGAAAATCGTTATACAGAGAAATTCGTTATACAGACGTTCGTTATAGGGAAGTTCCACTGTACTTTTATTTATAATATGCCCAATGATTAGTCTCCTTAGAGCCACAAACAAGTCATGTGTCGCCTTTAGATGTGCAGCAGTATCGGTGTACAGTCAGGGCCGAATTAAACTATTTTCTTTTCCTAGGCCTTAAACAATTTTCCGCGCCTCTGAGTGAAGAGAATTTGAAAAAAATCAAATTTTCTAAATGCGCGATTTTCGCTGAAGTTGATTAAGACAATTTTCTATCTGAAAATAAAAAAATGTAATGTTTCAGAGTGAACATTTCATGGTAAAAAATTACAGCTGAACAGTTCTTTGAAAAAGTGCATAAAAACATTCTAATTGTAATATTGATAAAGGGAAACACTCGCACTAAGCTTTTATGACTTTTATAATGGAGGTACTCATCTCGTGTAGAGTTTTTGGAGGCTGTTCTAACTGAGCTAAGTAGGATTCGAAGTGCAAACAGTCATCGTGAAGTTTTTCATCTTAATCGTCAGGAAAACTAGAGATAAGATTAGTAACCGCTACTCCTAATTCTTCTGATCTATAATCGATTGCAATTTTAACAAAAAGGAGAACTTCGCAGCAAAACCCTTGTAGCAATTTTTAAGCTCATTCAATTCTCTTGTTAGATAGTGAATTATAACAAGATGAACCCCTACTTTGAAGTTTTCCATTCCCACTCAAAACTTTATTGTTGTGGCTCTTTTTTCTTATCTTCGATATTTCTCGAATCCAGAATTGATCTTCGATCTCTCCTCACATCGATCAAATTGATCTCTTAATCCTACGATATAATCAACCAATGACTCATAATACAAAACTACTTCACCTATTTCCAATGTCAACTTTCTGTATTGGTTCGTTCACTTTATCAAATCAAATGTGCGGAATTTTCGAAGATGGCTATTTCTATTTTATAGCCTCTTTTTTGGCCCATAATCACGTGAGAAGAGCTCTAAGACTAAAACCTTTTCTCCCACAAACAAATAATATTCTACAAGTAAAAGGACCAGTAAAAAATCGATGATACAAAGTGCTTGAATGGCACCTGTTTTAGCGCCAACAATAAAACATACTTTCATCAACGAATTCCTCATTATTTTACTTTACTACCCACGAACGAAATCTCAATAATTATTCATAATTCCTGAGTGAAAACGTTCCGTCTTCGCCAGAAGAATAATGACCATAATTCAGACCAGATAAGAAATCGACTAATTGCAAACAGTAGTGAATATATACAGGATGAGTGTGAAATGATATCTTTCGCTAATTATCCGAATGAAATCTTTTCAAACAATATACGATTCACCTGCATAACGCGTCTCAATAGGAACTGTATTTATTTAACAATTAGAGGGGTCTTAAGTAGTTTTTAAAAACACCTCTTCCTAATGTCTCTGATGGAAATAATTGAATGTAATTGGCGGTTAGAAACGTGGATTCCAACCGACTAAAAAAGAATCGTTTTGAAAATTAATTCATAGGCGGTTGTTATAAAATTCTTGACGAATTATAGAGTCATTAACAAAGTTCGTTGTAATTATCAACCAAATTTCAACAGGACGCGATATCAATCTCTCGGTTTTTTTATGACTTTCTTAAGAGCCTCCTGGGATTTCACAATGGAATATATGACTTACAATAGCCAACAACTGTATATAGGGGAACATAAAGATAAGAGTAATTATCAACAAATCAAAAGAAGTAGTTTGTACTGATTTTGTCTGTAATAATATTGAAGGTTGAAACCCAGATAATAAGAAGTAGGAAGAAAATCGTGTTTACTCTCTTTTTACTCTCTTTTTGAGCGCAGAATTTTGTTGCCATAGTGGTAAGAGAACCTTATAGAAAATTCAATTGGAATGTTGAAATGAATAATCTTTATATTTACATAACAGGATATCCGATTCAAGTGAAATTTTTCTCGTGAATGGAGACTGTTATACTGAATTTTCATGCAAAATTTTGTGGCCATAGTGTCAACAGAGCCATAGAAAATTGAATTGGAATATTGAAAAGAAGAATCTCTATATTTCCATAACAGGATAACCGATTCAAGTGAAATTTATTTTTTGAATCAAAACTGATATACTGAATGCTCATGCGAAATTTTTAGAGGATTGAATTTAATTTTTGTAATTATTTATTTTTTACATATTTACAATATTTCATAATTCCGATTGTGCTGAGATTCTGCATTTATATATTCGGTATCAATCTCAAATCCCATAAAAAATTTTGCGGTAATAGTCTTATTGCTCCTCCAAAGAACCAGCGCTCTAAAACTCCTGCTCAGAGCTTTTCATATTTTTTTTTGCCCTGAATTGAATCTAAAAAGTAAGGGATAGAGCTTTTTCCGAAACTTATCCAATCAATGATCCAGAAGAAAAAACTTTCGCAGGCTTGTTGAAATTGAAAAAATGATATTTCAAATTGAAGTATCCTCAGAGCAGTTGGTTTAACACTTTAACTGATGAATTGAACTTTCTAAAGCAAATCTCAAGCCTTGTTTTCAGTATTTCCAATTATTTACTCAAAATTTCAAGTAATCAATTTTTAATTCAATATTGAAAATGCGATTTAATACTCGTAATTTCAAACGTCGCGCCATGATGACGTACAAGCCAGCATTAATGCTTGGAAACTATACATTTACGGAAACATCTTTCCATAGAGTAATCTGAAGAATCCCCCCTTAAATTTTTCGCATCAATTCAGAAACATCCTGTATATCTAACTTGAATACTTGATGATCTCCCAGCTTAAATACGCTGATCAACAGAAGCTCGAAAGCCCCAAACCTCACGTCAGTCATTTTCTCTATTTTTTATGAACAGCCAGTCAATCATGAAGAACTAGGATAAAGGATCAACTGAATTTTTTTATTCTGCCGATTTCAACATGAGAACATCGTTTGCAGGATCCCCTTTTACACACGGGCTGCCTTATGTGATTGACTTCTGAATTGTTTAATTTAATAATACGCAGTGCACAATGGCCCTTAATCTACTTTCACGCCCTTCAAAAGAGTCCCTTGTTATCGAATCATCAGAGCGTGAATGAAACGCCTAAAAAGAGATCATATGCGGGGCTTTTTTATTTACAGCGCCCTCTACAATGGCGGTTCATTTTTATGGACGCCTAAATGGATGCATGGACGCCTTTATGTCGTTATAACGGATATTTTGATACACTCGTATGATCTGAAATATGGTCATGATTGAACAGAAAGAAGAATGGGATTTCCAGTGATTTTTAGAAAAAATCAATCCAAAAAAATGGGCCATCAGAAAATCATAGTGATTATCGGTTTTTGAGAGCTCGTTCTCCTTAAACGAGTGCTATATAGTTTCGCCCGAATGTTTGTTTTTTTCGAATTTTGAGAAGAAAATGGTCTTAAACGATAGGGTTCTACTCCCCGATGACGAATTCGTGGTCAAATTCAATTCTGTCCGTGGGGCCGTCCGCCGTCTCCACAATAACTTTCGAAGGGATTGTCCTAGAGATTTGAAATTTTCAGGAAGAGGTTCCCAAATGGCTCGATTAAGTTTGTTAACCAGATAAATCGTACAGGGTGTTCCATGAAATATGGCCATTCAAAATTTTTGTTCCTCAATATCTCACAAAAAACGAAACCCATCGAAATGTTGCGGTCCCATGCAAGATGCTCATTATGAGCTTCATGCAGAATTTTGTGGCCATAGTGTCAACATAATCATAGAAAATTCAATTGGAATATTGAAAAGAAGAATCTTTAAATTTCCATAACAAGATATCCGATCGAGTGAAATTTATTTTTTGAATGAAGATTGATATACTGAATGTTCATGTAAGATTTAAAGAATCATCTGAACTATATAATTGAATTCTTATTTGATTATAGATTTTTACAAATTTCATTTTTCGAATACCTTATTTCCAGAATATTATTCCGATCGTACGATTTTGCATTCATACTTGACTTGAAATTTATTTATTTTTTCGACATCCTCTATCTCGGAAAACGAAACATTTTCTGACAAAAGTTATATAACATAATATCATTACATTATTTATCATGAAGAATCACCTCCAGAAGTTTTTCGAACTTATCCACTAACACCAAGTACTGTATATGAGTATATGTATTATTCACTAACCAAACCAGATGAAAGTGAAAAAAAATTGTATCAACGAAAAATAATTTCTTCATTCTTTGAACACATACAATTTTTGAGCATTTAAGGGTAGAGACGCATCTTTTTTGCTGAGAGTAGGTATATGATTTTCAGCAGAATATTCCACATACAGTGGAACTTCTCTAAAACGAAAACGCTAAATCCGCAAAATCGTTATAAAGAAATTTCGTTATAAAGAAAATTTGTTTCTATGGTCGGCAATGTCGCGGTCGACTTCACTGATAAGTTTAAGTTTATCATTTAAACTGCAGCTTTTGCTTTTAGATATTTTCGCACAACTTTTCACACTAGCGTAATGGTTACATTGAAACCAAACAGCCAGGGGTATATTTAAAACTGTTTCAGAAGGATCTCTCTGCCCGCCGTAATGATTTAGTTTAAGGTCGGAATTTATTACGTACGCCCGGAAAAATTTCGGAATAAACCCACCCTTATACCTTCTTACCAATTCCTATTCAAAGAGTGATGCTCTTTGAATATTTCGTTATAGAGAGAATTCACTTCGTTCTAGAGGGTGTTTTTACCATGAAATTTGGATTCAAGGAGCAATGTCTTGTACGAAATTCGTTATACAGAGAAATTCTTTATAAAGACGTTCGTTATAGGGTTATAGTTCCATTGTATTTTTATAATTCTTCTTTTCTTGTCAACTTGATTATTATTCATCAGCTTGAATTATTCGGATACGAAAGTGATTCATACCTCATACTATAATTAAATGAATAAAATGAATGTACATAACCTTTTTACACCGTTCTTCCTGGTAACCGTCAACACTCCAACGTCCCTTGAATATAAAATCGTAAGAATCTCGAAGCTAAACAAAATTTTCACCTGATTGATTTTCTACACAACCTATCGGTTATTTCTACATTCAAGCTTGTACCATTCTAAATATCTGAATTTATTGCTGTTATTTAAGGCCACCTGTGATGCTTTTGGTAATTAAAATGGGCAATTATTCTGATAAAACAGATAAATAGCCTGATATGGTGTTATTTGTATTCGAAGCAACGACGCATTTGGTATTAAAACAATCGCTAATTTTATAATGCAAAAAATATAAGCATATGAGTATGTTAACGTCCTTACATCGCAGGAATTTAAATGATTATTAAATGAACATTAGAATGCACGAAGACGCTGAGGGAATTTTCAATGAATGGAAACAACTAGCTTTCTGTATAAATGATTGTTTAAATAACGAACAATTCTGGCTGTAACTGCTCAAAAGCTATGTAGGATAAGTAGCATTCGAGTCCACATTCGTCGATAAATTCCTAACTTTATGTGTCGGTACGATTGGCAAAAAAAATTGTGACAATTGATGGAAAATAGAATGTAGAATTTGTTATTCATAATGTGAATGTAGTAATATTCTTCACGCGTTTAAAATTCCAAACGAGCAGAGTTTCTGAATGAAAGAGTGGAGAATGGGCTTTTTGTACTAGTATAACTTAAACATAATTTTCTCTAATCCACCGAATTTCACTTGAATCCGATATATTGTTATGGAAATACAGTGGAACTTCGTTATAAAGAACTTTCGTTTTACAAAAAAATTGTTTCTACTATAGTCGGCAATGTCATGGTCGACTTCACTGATAAATTTAAGTTCATCATTCAAACTCAAGCACTTCATTTTAGACATTTTCACATAACTTTCACACTAGCGTAATGGTTAGATTGAAACCAAACAGCCAGGGTGTATTTAAAACTATTTCAGAAGGATCTCTCTGCCCGCCGTATTGATTTAGTCGGGATTTATTACGTACGTCCGAAAAAATTTCGGAAAAAACCACCCTTATACCTTCTTGCCATTACCCATTCAAAGATGTTCTTTGAATATTTCGTTATAGAGAAAATTAAATTCGTTTTATAGGGAGTTTTTAACTTGGAATTTCGATTCAAAGTTTTGCACGAAATTCGCTATACAGAGAAAATCGTTATACAGAGGTTCGTTATAGGGAAGTTTCACTGTATCAAGATTCTTCTTTTCAATATTCCAATTGAATTTTTTTATGGTTCTGTTACCACACTATGGCCACGAAATTCTGCATGAACATTCAGTGTATATCTATCAATCTTTATTTATAATAAGATTTAGGCAAAACTTCAAAGTAAAACGAGTGCTCAAAGACGCAAAATTCACAGGCTAGAGTTATTTAGCATAATGCAGAATCACTTCTTGAAATTTATTGTTGTTTCAAATCAGAATCCTCATTTGAATAATATTTTATTAAAAAGCCCGAAATGAAAAATTCGAATAGGTACATGAGCTTACTTGTTCATGAATATAATTTTCAGGGAGTATTCGAAGGAAATGAAGATGTAACGATACCTGAAAGTTCAATTTGTACCTATTTGTAGTTGTTTCACGTTAACATTCAGCTACTTTGCATACAAAGGCTGCGTTTGTTCGAATGGGTCAATTGATGTTGCAAGTTGAGATATTTTGCGAGTATTTCCAGTTATGATATCATGAAACATGGGGTAGTGATTTTTATGGTTGGAAAACACCTTCATCGATTGTTTCACACAATGAAATGGTAATTGAAATATTATTTAGCCTATTTCCATCGATTTTGCAACTTTCGTTACTCCTTGAAAATGTTTGTCTTTTTGGAAGTTCTCAGAAAACAATAATCGATGATTTTGGTCTATTTTTAATTGAAATTGTTGATAAACAATTCATTCTAGCCTAGGTTTTTTGAGTTCAATAGACGGTTGGTTGATGGGGTTTCGGTCATTGACAAGAAGCCGTTTCCTCCAATTTTCAAAGTTTAATTTTATCTTCTTTTCATATTGAAGCTCCATCCCATAAAATGTTATGGTCTTCATTCGAAGCATCTTGAACAAGCTTAGAATCTGCAGTATCTCTCTATTGAGCAAATTTGCAGTGGCCTTCGATTAGAACATTTAAAGGCATACAATCCAATCCAATTGGTCCAACCGTCAAAAAATCTGGGCTCGAATGATAAGATCTATGTCCGCTCACGAAAGTTTGAGCGCATAGTAGGCGTTTGTTTATTTATCTGAAGTTGTCAGCTGTCATTACGTAAAATATAGTCAACGTTGCATAACGTAAAATATAGTCAACTCTATGCAATATTGACAACATTGCTTATCAATCTGACAAGAAAATAAACAACATAACCTAAAATTTTGATATACACAGTGGATATTCCAAATTTCCATGGCCAACCGACGGCTCAACCTTTCGTGAACAGACTATAGCTTTTAAAATATCGAAGGAGTTGTTTGACAACCGATTCAATCAAAAATTGATCAAAGTCATCGATAATTCTTCTCAGGGAACAGTCAAAAATGACAAAAATTTTTGCAAAGGATAGGAAAAATTGCTTTCTGTAGGTTAAGGTTCTTGGGTGTTTTCCTGAGGTCGACTGTTGGGGAATGCTGGCCGAAACGTTGAACACAAGAAGCAAAAATGTTGAAACTAGCCCAAATACATGTTTTATCAAGAATTTGTCGTCCACAACATTCTCCAATGAATTCTGCACAAAATGTAAAGATCTATTTATCTCGAATAGACGGTAGATCAATCGAAGAAAGGCAAACACATAGATATACAAAGTATACATACACACCTCTCTGCTACCTCATAAACACCATAAAACATTCAAAAACCAGATAATTCCTTTACGATCCGCATCCAAATCAGGGCTGCAGAAATCCAGCAACCTTTTAAGGTATAATGTAGATTCTAAGGTGCGAGATTTACATCAAAAACCACATAACTCAGGTTGAGATATCAATAATTCCACCTTAATTCATTATAACTGCCCATTTACAGGTTTTTAGCGTCGCAATTAAGACAAGTATCATAACTTAGTTGGAAGCAAATCTGTCAATTATTTCCGCTTTTTATATTGCCTGTATTAAATAAATAAGGTTAAATTAATTGTTGGTAGATGCAATTATGACACTTAGTGTAAGAATCCTTGCAGATCAGTTTGAGAGTTTCCAGCTGGTTTGATCACAGGGTGTCTGCTGAATAATATCATAGATGGTCAGTGTGACAAATAATTGTTTCTATACCGCATAACTTTTTCTGTATGTTGAATTGGCTACCTATGGTTTCTACTTAATCTCTTTCAGTCACTACAAAATTTTCCAATTCGATATTACGATAACCTGTATTTTTCTACGATTTCTGGTGTTGTAGCTGTTTTTGTACTCCCTTGAGATTAAGAGTCCATAAACACTTTCAACATTTGTCCAAAATTTTCTTCGCTTTTATACTTTCCAAAATAAAAATTCAAGCACGATGCTTGTAAAATTCCATTAACACGTCGATATACTAAACGGCTCCTAAGAAAGTAACGAATTGACAGATTAAAACGAAACTTCACATATACTCTGTTCACGAAGGTTTGAGCCGTCGGTTGGCCATGGAAATTTGGCATATTCCATTATGTATATTAAAATTTTAGGTTATGTTCTTTATTTTCTTGTCAGATTGATACGCAATGTTGTCAATATTGCATAGAGTTCTCTGATAACTCGCAAGCTTGTCGGCCGAGGCCGAGTACATTCGGCAACGTTGACTTTATTTTACTCTATGACAGTAAATACTGCCAACTTCAAATAAATAAAGAAACGCCTACTATGTGCTCAACCTTTCGTGAACGAACTATATGTATAGTCCGTTCACGAAAGTTTGAGCGCATAGTAGGCCTTTGTTCATTGCCGAAAGTACTCGGTCTTGTCCGACTAGTGGCGCAGCCAGGATTTTGTTTTGGGGGGGGGCTGAACTGAAAAACTCTTGATGATACAACAAATATGAAAGTTCCAAAAATATAAAGAAGAAAGGAATAACGAAGAAATTTATCTTTGGGAGGGGGCTGCAGCCTTAAGCCCCCCCCTAGCTGCGCCAGTGTGTCCGACGAGCTTGCGAGTTATCAGGGAACTCTATTCAATATTGACAACATTGCGTATGAATCTAACAAGAAAATAAACAACATAACTTAAAATTTCAATATACACAGTGGAATATGCCAAATTTCCATGGCCAACCTTTCGTGAACGGACTTATATACTCTGTTGTCACCATTCACATATTATTGAGCACAAAGAAGTACATGGGAATTTGGCATATTCCACTGTGTATATTGAAATTTTAGGTTAGGTTGTTCATCTTCTTGTCACATAGATACGCTGAGTTCTCTGATCTAAAATCGAAAGCTCGTCGGACTAGGCCGGGTACATTCGGCAACGTGGACTTTATTTCACGTTATGACAGTAAATATTGCCAACTTCAGATAAATAAACAAACCCTTACTTTGTGCTCGATAAAATGTGAACGGAGTATATGCTCATATAGATTGTGCCATCATAATGGAAGAAATAAGGCTAGTAGCAACGCTCCCTTTGGAAGCTCAAAACTTATTGAAAAACGTAATAGTTTCGTTCTTGAAGACTTATTTCTAGCACGAGCTCTATATATGCGTATATTCCGCTCAAACCTAGCTCCGAAAAAACTGGCAACACCGCTTCGCCCGAATCATTCCCTATCGCCCACTATCCTTAATGGCGCCTTATCACGCACAGGTCTAATTGACTTGTGAAATCGCCAACACTCAAGCCAACACCCGCTGAAATATGCTCATTGTTTTCAAACTTACAACGTGGCTCTGTGGCCGCGGACTCTGTGGGTCCCATTACGGACATCGTCCATCATAAGCCTCATTTTATTTCGATGCGATGCGAGGAGGAATTGAAGAAAGCCATTTCTTCAATAAATAATCGTGGGATTAAGTTTGAACCGTGATCACGCTTTCGTTCTTTACGTTTCAATTCCACGGCTTTCGGACAATGTGAAATATTATACCCTTTTAATGGGTCTTAATTCTCGCTAACGATGATTGGAAAGAGGTATTACCGTGTGTTTTGGACTTGGGATGGTGGCTATATCTCTTCAGCTGCCATCGCTTCCAAAGTTGATTGTTATTGTTGTTCTTTTATTTATCTCTTTTTCAACAACACTTATGCGTTGTATTGAGTTTTATAATTTATTTTATTCCTGTTTTTTATATACCTCTGCCTTCTTGTTCAGTTTTTGGTGTGAAGACACTTATGCCCGTACTCATAGTCGATGCTCCGTCAGATCTCGTACTCAAGAAGTTCTTAGGCTCATATTCATAGTTCACCCTTGAGGGTGAGTGAGAGTTTGTATCACCCTTATCATAAAGGTGACGTTACTCAGCCAAGGGCGATACAAACTCTCACTCACCCTCAAGGGCTCAAGGGTGAACTATGAATACGAGCCTAAGATCTTCTGGAGTACGAGATCTGACGGAGCATCGACTATGAGTACGGTCATAAGAGATTCATCGATACTGCAACAACTGTCATGAGTTGTCTTTCGTTTCTTGTTTAACTCCAGTTTTTATTAATATTTTTTTTATATTTTATGCTTATTATTGTCCTCATATGTTTGTGTTCTACTCGATTCTTGGTAATACTTCGTTGCATTATTCGACTCTTTTTCATTCATTATCACTAACGATTTTTTAGGTTCCGTCCTTCCAAGCTACTATTTGTTTTCCATGGATTCTCTTTCTGAGAAGCTTCTTTTTGTTTCTATTGAAGTGTAAAATTCCCGAACAAAACATACATTTGCTTTTCACATTTGATCTTCAAATTCATTTAAATGATATCGCGCTTCCTACCTGATCTGAGCATTTACTCTTTTAACATTATACTTTCTGAATATTTCTCCTTTTTTCTGACAGAAAATTGGCAGATAAGATAGAGATTGCAAAGTAGTTGGCAGCACAAAAAAACGCTTCATTATTCTTTCCTTTTCTTCTAATCATTTTTATGATCATTTGAATATTGCCACAATAAATTTTCATTTAGAATTCCACAGATGAACCCTTTTCTTTATTGTGTGTCCGCGTTTCATTACTTTTATTATGTGAATTTTTTTTCTTTGCTAGTGTGACGAGCTGTCCTTTTCTGAACTCAAATTATTGTGTTTTTTTCATTCAGAATTCTTTCCTATTGCTCTTAGTGTTGAAATTTATTGGATTCTTCTGGGTCTTTCTTTTTGTTTTTGATTCGTTTCTGTCACTTATTATCGATAATTGATTCGATTAACTACAAAGAACTAATCTTGCAAATTGAAAAGTCGTTTTGTACTTGAAATTGATCACAAACTCTTTTACCATTATAGCTCGTAAATTATCGAGATTGTTCATAATGTAATATCGACTATCAATCAAGGTAATGAGTACCAATTACCTGTATACATTTTAGGAGTGTCCTCGAGTGCACCATCAGCTGTCATTGACGATAAGTGAACGTTAGCTAATTATTTCAAGTTTTAATCCGAGGAAACAACCAAACCGATGATTAACCAACCGATAAACAGAAATTGAAAACGTTCGGTATACTTCAGATGGAAATATGATAAGTGCTCATTTTCATGTCTGTGAGCCACTAATGTTCTGCAGTGTGGAATTATTGCAGGGAATGCGGAATATGACGGATTGCATTCTGGTACTAACTACCGCTATTTAACGATTTTAATAGTTGCTTGAAACTTGAAATAATAGACGTCTACCTTTTAGTCCTGCATCTTACAAAATAGATGAAGGGGGCTATCTTTGAAGTCGTTAATTAGAGTATAAAGGTCATCAAGTACTGCAGATTTCAGAAACGCATCGATCTACGTATAGTTAGTGCTCTCTTGCTAGAAGTTACTTTTGGTCACTTCTCAATTTTACAGATACATACAAAACATGAACAAAAATCACATTTTTATTTTTGTTCAGAATGTTTACAGAAACAAGTTTCGAATGAAATAGTATTTCAGTAGTTTTCCGCTATTTCGGTAGATGTCATGTTTGAAGCTGTCATTTTGTTGACATTTGACAAGTAGAAACTACACCAGTAATGAAAATGGAAACGATACACGTTTGAAGAAAGCATTGAAATTATTGAAATTCACTATAAAATAATGAAAATTTGTCAGAGACGGTTCCTAAAACTCGAACATTTTTGGGTCGTCGTGAAGCACTTTGTCCGCAATGAATAAATTGGTGGAAAATTCAAGCTGTTGAGACAAATTAGTGATGTGAAGAATAAAACTCGTGCAGGTCGCTCAAGATCAGCCGAGAATATTGCTGCTATAGCCGAAAGTGTTGAAGAAAACTAAGGTTAGTCCATTCCTCTTCGTTCTTTGGAATTAGGCATTCCACAAACATCATTACACCCGTACTTGGCATAAAGATCAAGCCAGCCGATCATCAACAACGTCGTGTCTTTGCTGATTGGGTCGTTGAAATGCATGAAAAAAAATTGGTGATCACAATTGGCCACCGAGATCTTGTGATTTAACATCTTGCTACTTCTTCCTTTGGGGCCACGTGAAAGAGAAAAGGTCTACGGTCTACGCCAATAGCCCAGCGTCGATTCAAGACGTCAAAGATGGAATTCGTGAGGCTATCGAGGACATAGGGCACTTTGCGATTTGGTTATGGAGAATTTCATTAGGAGGATATGGTCCGGTAACCGTCCGGTAAGGGGTCGTGGTGGTCATTTGCCTAATGTTATTTTCCACTATTAACGGCATAGCTTCTTCTTTACATAATGAAATAAACATCCAATCATTTATATTGAAAAATGGCATTTTTCTCTGAATATCAAAATAACACCTTTTATTGGAAAACCCTTCAGTAAAGAAGTCCTGACTTTTTTTAAGGAATTTTGTCAGGAATGTCAAACTTTCCTAGCGATTTGCGAAAAAGGTATTTTGTTGTTATTATTTCAAATACTTTTCTACTGCATTGTTTCAATAACATTTTTGAATATTGAGAGAGAGCAAATTTTCGAGAGAAAAATATCCAAATTGATTATTTTCAGGGAAACAGCGGTCTTACTTTTGTCTTAACATCAGAAGATGGTTTCAATCGATTAGATAGTACTAGCTGATGAATAATCCGAGGTCAAAACAATTATGTCCGACTAACCGTTCGTAAATAATTATTTTGATGAATTCATTGAAGTAATTGCATCGATCAGAAATTTAAATCAAACAACCACAATGAAAAAAAAAGAACATTTATCGAAAAGTAGGTCTCGATGCCAAAAGCTTGCCCTCAAGTCTTCTGCATCTGTCTAATGCACGAAGTGCGTGAAGAAATTACAAACACACGCCTTTCGGGCCGCTAAATAGTCGAAAAGTGAATATAAACTTGTTATTATGCAGATAAAAGTTCGCCCTGCTACACCTTGTATGGTAAAAGTTAATGAATAGTTATGAATTTCCGTTATCATGGGACAATCATACCCAATAAAATTATTGTGTCAGGGTACACCGGGGTTATATACCATATAATTCATTTTTAATTACTACTATTCGCGGTTAATTTAATAGATTCCAGGCGAGATTATAAATTGAATGATTAGGTGAGCTTATGTCATGTTTCCAATTGAGTCTGAACAAAGTACCTATGAATATTCAAAAAAAGTAATTATAACATTGTTAAGACATTCTCGAACCGGCTGAATTAAATTTTAATTGATGACAGCACCTCGCCAATTAATTATGAATGTTTACAACTATGCGGAATATTCACAAGATAGATAATCAATTTTAACTTATTGTAATGTTGGTTAGTTTACGTTTATGTAATTGGGTTTATTTCCAATTTGTTAAATGAAGATGATATTCGTTTATCACAATTAATGATGAGTTGATTGAAATGACATATTTGAATACGGGCATGCATTTACAGAGTAAGTCTTTAGGCTATTCTTTCATCTGTCTAAAATTATACAAAGGGTTTTCCAATAAGAGATGTTATTTTGAATAGCCCCCCATTTCTGTAGATGTCATGTTTGAAGCTGTCATTTTTCGACATTTGACAAGTAGAAACTACACCATTAATAAAAATGGTACAATACAGATACACGCTTCAAAAATGCACTATAAAAATGGTGAAAATTTGAAAACTCGAACATTTTTGGGTCGTTGTGAAGCACCTTGCCAGAGCGCAATAAAGAAATTGGTGGAAAAATTCGAGATGTTGGGACATGTTTGTGATGTGAAGAATGAAACCCGTGCACGTCGCTCAAGAACAGCCGAGAATATTGCTGCTATAGCCGCAATAGTGTTGAAGAAAAGCCAGGTTTGTCTATTCCTAGTCGTTCTTTGGAATCAGGCATTCCACAAACGTCATTAAACCGTATTTTGCATAAAGATTTGGGTCTCAAGGTTTATAAAAATCAGTTTACACAAGAACTCAAGTCGGCCTATCATCAACAACGTCTTTTGTGGGAAAAGTTTGCGGACCGTGTTATCTATCGAAGAGGTGATCACAATTGGCCACCGAGATCTTGTGATTTAACACCTTGCGACTTCTTCCTTTGGGGCCATGTGAAAGAGAAGGTCTACGCCAATAGCCCAGCGTAGATTAAAGACCTCAAAGATGAAATTTGTGAGGCTATCGAGGACATAGGGCAGCCACTTTGCGATTTGGTTATGGAAAATTTCATTAAAAGGAAATGGTTCTGTAAGCGTGGTCGTGGTGGTCATTTCCCTGATGTTATGTTCCACCATTGACGGCATAGCTTCTTCTTTATAATGAAATAAACATCCAATCGTTTATATTGAAAAATGGCATTTTTATTTGAATATCAAAATAACACCTCTTATTGCACACAATCTTCACACGCGATGAAAAACTTCTTGAAGTAAAAGACACACATGCACTGAGCCTACATGCCTCGAAAAAACGCGAAACAAAACATTCAATAATTAAAATTTTTTCGAAATTCATTAAAGCCACAAACCCATGTTCAGCCGGCCGTAAACAAGAATCGGCAAGATCACAGATGAAGATAGACCCGCATGACTTCTCGAACTTTCTGTGCTCGCATGACATGGACGATTTGGCAGGAAGACTAGCGAACCACAAAATTAAAAAAATTCGATGATTTCATTATAACGTATCAGACAATGTAATAATTAGAATACCGCCCAACAAGCTGTGCATGTTTAATCGACACATGAGAGGCACTAGTAATTAACTGCTAATAATTAATTCAAAAATCCATTGTGGTTCGGCTATTATGAATAACAAATTTCCTATCAACATAATTGACAGTTAATTTGGGGACATATACGGATTATTATCTATGATCATGTCTGGTCCTGGTGATTAATTGGATTCCGTTCGAACCATCGATTAGGTTTGGCCGTTTTAAATTCGATGGGCGCTGTGGCAGACGCATTTGCATGTGTCAAAAAACCGATGATCGGTTACAGAAGCCAACGACCATATTGTTTTCATGACGTCAATACCACTTTCGCTTAAAAATAATTATTTTCTCATCAACCATTTTCGAACGATCGTACTACCATTTTTTGTAAATTTCGACACCCTGTAGCTCCGTAACTAAGCTTTTACGGACCCATGTTTTTATAAAATTTTCTTCTTCAAATTACATGTAGATTCGCCCTGTATAGTTTAACCCAAATATCTGTAATTTTCGAATTTATAACCGAAAATGGATTCAAACGATAGGATTCTACTCCCTGATAATTAATGCGCAGTCAATTCTGTCCGTGGGGGTGTCCGGCCATGAGCACGATAACTTTCGAAGGGATTGTCCTAGAGACTTGAGATTTTTAGGGTGAGTTCGGTTCCCAAATGCCGGAGTTAAGTTCGTTAACCAGCCAAATCGTACAATATGGCCATTCAAAATTTTTATTCATCAATATCTCAGACAAAACGAAACCAATCGAAAAATAATTTTGCTGCCACATGCAAGATGCTCATAATAAGCCTTATGCAAAATTTCGCGACCAATCAATTGGAATATTGAAAAGATGAATCTCTATATTTCCATAACAAGATATCCGATTGTTTTGAAATTTATTGTGTGAATGAAGATTGATATACTGAATGTTCTAGTCAAATTTCAAGAGGATCGCGTCATGCACTATAGAATTATTTTTTTCAAATGAATTTGGTTAATGTTAAGGACATTTATGTGTTATATTGTCTTGAGAGAATTTGAATTTCACTCGACAAACATCTAAAAGCTTTTTTTTCTGATTCCAGGACCAGATATACCAGGATTCCTCCTTCAACCCTTCAGAAAACCAAAAAGAATACGAACGGCGTTCAGCCCGTCACAACTTTTAAAATTAGAGCATGCATTTGAGAAAAACCACTACGTAGTAGGCGCAGAGAGGAAGCAGTTGGCGCAATCGTTATCACTCACAGAAACTCAGGTAGGTTTACATTTTTTTGTACCACAACAAGTTCAATGTTGATAAACATAGTAGTCGATATCATTCTGGTTAAGTTCAAGGTGACATTGAAAATACTCTAATGTGAACTCGCATAAGGTCCCAAAGCAAGTATAGTAGTTCAATGTACCTTTACATTGAATAAAATAGTACCTTTATGTCTTCTGTCTCTTGCCCTACGCTCAAAGTTATCAGTAGTGATAATTGAATTACTGCCATAGCTTTCTTTTTTCATGGGTTAACATCGTCCTTACGCAGTAAATTTAATGAAATATAAATGATCGGATATTTATTTCATTATAAAGAAGAAGCTATGCCGTTAATAGTGGAAAATAACATCAGGCAAATGACCACCACGACCACGCTTAGAGGACCAAATCTTTTTAATGAAATTTTCCATAACCAAATCGCAAAATGGTTGCCCTATGTCTTCGATAGCCTCACGAATTCCATCTTTGAGGTCTTTAATCGACGCTGGATTATTGGCGTAGACCTTCTCTTTCACGTGGCCCCAAAGGAAGAAGTCGCAAGGTGTTAAATCACAAGATCTCGGTGGCCAATTGTGAACACCTCTTCGAGAGATGACACATCACTAACTTGTCCCAACATCTCGAATTTTTCCACCAATTTCTTTATTGCGGTCCGACAAGGTGCTTCACGACGACCCCAAAATGTTTTTTCGAACCGTCTTTGCGAAATTTTCCCCATTTTTATAGTGAATTTTAATAATTTCAGTGCGTTCTAGAAGCGTGTATCGTTCCATTTTTATAAATGGCGTAGTTTCTACTTGTCAAATGTGAAAAAATTACATCTTCAAACGTGACATCTACCGAAATAGCGGGCTATTCAAAATAACACCTCTTATTGGAAAACCCTTTACTTAATGCTTGCTCTTTGGCCAGGAGGATGGTCTTAACCAAGGCTGCACTTCCAAGGGATTATTTTTCGAATCTTCAGAAGGGTTATCATCTCCCATGGATTTGAACAGAGATATTTCGTCCTATATATCGAATTCAATTTCGGAATAATGTTAAAAAACGGTTGGTATTGGTAACAAGATGTGTTTTTTTTTCCGGAATTTCTCCGGACGTTATAAATCCAGACCTTAAACTAAATCATTACGGCAGGCAGAGAGATCATTCTGAAATAGTTTTAAATACACCCCTGGCTGTTGGTTTAAATCTAACCATTACGCTATCGTGAAAAATTGTGCGAAAATGTCTAAAAGCAAGTGCTCAAGTTCGAATTATATAAACTTAAATTTATCAGTGAAGTCGAACGCGACATTGCCGACTATAGAAACGAATTTTCTGTATAACGAAATTTCTTTATAACGAAGTTTTTTTTTTGCGGATTTAGCGCCACTGTACTTAATGCTTGCTCTTTGGCCAGAAGGCTGTCCTAAACCAAGGCTGGACATCAAAGGGATGATTTTTGGAATCTTATAATCTCCCATTGATTTGAACAGTGATATTTCGTCCTATATTTTGAATTCAATTACGGAATAATGATAAAAAACTGTTGACAAATAGTATTGTATTGTCCAGCACTAACATATAAATTTCTGTGGGCAGCAGTTGGCTGCCACATTTTCTATAATTTTTATTGTTTCTTTATTGGTTGAATCGTCCACAGAAAGCTAGTCGAATACAAAATTGGACTTGTCAACAATCCTCTCGAGTTGGTGGTAGGCTAGCAGATATCTGAAAGGAACTTCTTCTCAACTTTTGAAACGGTTTTGCTCTAAACGGTTAACTTTCCATAATCAACAGCCGTCTGTAGGTAATCGAGATGATGTGGTCTTAGTCTTGCGACACAGAGATGAATTATTATCGAGTCAGAACGTTGGCATTCCGTTTACTCGCCATTAATAATCATTAGCTGCTGATAGTATCAGCGGTTATGAAGAATGCTTAAAGATTCTCCGAACGGGTTCGACTCGTATACCGTCGCGATTTTCTATGTTTCCTTGATTGATTCATCATCCTCTGATTTGACAACGTTAGCTCGGTTGTAGTTTTTGAATAATAAAGAATGTCCTTTTATATGCCAGCGTGGAACTTATTATGCGTTTTGGATTTTTTCTTCATTTATGTATGGAAGATTCCTCAGAATATGTCTTCGATTATCTTGCTTAAATTGAAATATATTCATGTTGTATCAGGGTTGCAATAGCGGATGATAATTTCTTAATTCATCAACTAATCAAGAGTTGTGGAATGGCATTTCTAGTAATTTCTATGAGATTTCTGTGAGATAGAGGAAAACGAAGTTATTTTCTCCAAAAACTGAATTTCTTAAATTTAACTTTCTCTTAACTGCTCTGAACTGTCTTAGTATGAAATTGCTAGAGACCGGATTATATGCAACATAAAAAGTGAAAAACGATGTTATATGCATGCAAATATGCATAACAAATGCTTGAAATATTCACGAATGACGAGAACAGGTTGAATATGCACGAAAATTTGCAGAATATGCAATATTGGGAACCCCAAAAAAGAAGAGTAATTTTCATATCAAAATCAACTTATCAATACCTCTTAATAATATGGTATATATATTCTTTTGAATTGAGAGCTAACAAAATACAATACATGAAACAAAAAAGTCCCTAGCTGAGGTTGGTGCAAAACGGGGTACCATACTATGATACCAGAGCACAGGGAACAACCTCAGTAGAAAAAACCCTGCCTCGCCGTTTTTACAAAATTCAAACTTAAAAATATTCAAATAAATACCTTCAATATTCAGATACAAAATACGTAATTCTTGCTCTTGGGCCAGGAGGGTGTTAAACCAGGTCTGGCGTTCCAAGTGATGATTTTCAAATAATAATAATATGGTATTAACATTTTATTTAATGTTTTTTAAATTTTTACAATTAAATATTGTTCAAAATGTTCAATTGTTTATTTTTGAATATTTTTGTATGTGAAAAGGTTCGCTCCACATCCATGGGCGTAACTGGGGAGAATTTGAACGTTGCTGCTATGTTCACCCTTATAGTTTCAGGTAGAACTTCTGCCGTCCCATTTAAAAAACTCTCGATAAGAGACAAATCTTCGAAACTTGGATTTCCTTCCAAAATCCGTTCAAACTTTTCTTGGAGTTTATTTGGAAATGGCAATGGCAACTTGACGTTCATTTGGCGTATTTTACCAATTATTTGGATACTTTCGTAGCGCTTGGCTACTAATACTGCGTTCCGAAATGCGATGAAAGTGATTTGAAAATATGACAAGTCACAATTTTTAGTATTATTACTCAATAGACTTCATATTCTGTGCAATTTGATCGGATTCAGCACTTTTATCTCATTTCGGAACGCAGGGAAGAAAATATGTACCGAAAATATGCATAATGACTGGATTTTAGCTTGAATATGCAAAAACCGCTAAGGTTGTCTCAAATATGCAATAGCATATGAAAGTATGAAATAGCATATGCAAATGCATATAATCCGGTCTCTAGTAATTGCCATAGTTTCCAATCCATAAGTTGCCTAAGTATAGCAACGCAAAATGACAGGCGCCATTGACAGCAGCGTACAAAGCTGTTTACACACATGTGGAAACATCAAACCGTCATTATGATCGATCCGATCTTTCATAAAATTCATCCAAATCCGCATCCCCCGAAACCAATCTCTTTTATCGCCCCATATTTGAGGCCGGAGCACCCTCGAAAAACAACCCTCTAATCGCGGGTACACGTGAGAACAGCTCAAAAAGTGTCGAGCGCCACTTCTATATCTCCCCTTTCTGTTTACATTTCATCAAATAACGCGTAGAAAATTCTGCCACACACGTATCCAATTAGCAATACAAACATTTAAACGGGACCTGCAAATAATGAAAAATAATAATTTCGTGTCGTTTATTTCGACCCCGTTTTTCGGCCCGCAAAAAAGATACACGTCTCTTTTCTGAGTTAACGAGATATCCTAAATCGATTGTGTTTGGGTTTGGTATTAGCCTTTATATTATAACGCGTGGGTTTTGAACCTGGGTAAAGATGTTTTTGTAGTCACCTGAATAAACTTTTGGGTGTTTTAATTCGGTTGAGGCGATCGTATGCCCCATTTGGGATGTGTTACTTATTTTAATAGGCTTTTTCCCAATTTATAGCGTATCCGCAAATATTTAATATAGTTATTATTAGACGTTTTTGGTAAAAAGAAAATTCTACGAAAAGGTCGAAATTACTCTCGCACTGTACAGATCACTAATTTTCCTTAAACCTCTACAATACCACGAATAGTGAGTCTATTAACTGAATAATGTCGTTCATGAACTCTTCTTCAATTTCCTTCAGAATTCACAATTGAGCACTGATTTTAAAGGAACAATATCTCGGAAAACGAAGCATTTGCGTACGATAATGTCATTACTTTTTCATGCAGAAAAACCTCTTGAAATTTGTTGCTTTTATTCCCTAACATCTTGTGTGTATATAAAATGTTTTCCAATAAGAGGTTTATTTGAATAGCCCGCTATTTCGGTAGATGTCACGTTTGAAGCTGCAATTTTAGACATTTGAAAAGTAGAAACTACGCCGTTAATAAAAATGGAATTATACACGCTTCAAGAACGCATTGAAATTATTAAAATTCACTATGGAAAAATTCGAGCTGTTGGGACAAGTTAGTGATGTAAAGAATAAAACCCGTGCACGTAGCTCAAGAACAGCAGAGAAACCTGGTCAAACCTGGGTTTGTCCATTCTTCGTCGTTCTTTGGAACTAGGCATTCCACAAACGTCATTGCACCGAATTTGTGTAAAGATTTGGGCTAATAAAGTTGAGTTGACACAAGAACTCAAGCCGGCCGATCATCAACAACGTCGTGTCTTTGCTGATTGGGCCGTTGAAATGCATGAAAAATGAAGAGGTGATCACAATTGAGATCTTGTGATTTAACACCTTGCGATTTCTTCCTTTGGGATCACGTGAAAGAGAAGGTCTACGCCAATAGCTCAGCGTCGATTCAAGAACTTTAAGATGTAATTCGTGAGGCTATCAAGGACATAGGGCAGCCACTTTGCGATTTGGTTATGGAAAATTTCATTAAAAGCGTGGTCGTGGTGGTCATTTGCCTAATGATATTTTCCACTATTAACGGCATAGTTTCTTCTTTTTAATGAAATAAACATCCGATCATTTATATTGAAAAATGGCATTTTTCTTTGAATATCAAAATAACACCTCTTTTTGGAATGTCTGCTATTTCGTGAGTTCAAATATCAGATTTCTAGTTATCTACTGACGGGTCCAAACATTTATCAGATTATTTCGAAACAGTTGTAAGAGCATTGTAATTTAATGAAAATGAAGTTTCATTTGATTCCACTCAAACTGTCAAATTTGACAGCATGTGTTGTGGACGTTTGTTCTTCTATTTTGGACTATAACTCCAAGGCTACTTCCTTTGGATTAAATTGAAGAGTATTCAGGAAACTGAGCTCATATTTTCCAGTTCGTATCGCTTCAACATTATTGCCACATTAGCGGGTGTGTGTATGTTTCCTTAATACTCATTAACTACTCAAGACCAAAGTAGTTAGCCGTTCGTTTAAATTTCCTCGACGGACGTTTATAGCCATAAAATTAGTCAATTCAGGTGGGCAAAAAGGGACTTCGTGCCGTCTAACACCACACCGTGTTTATCAAAGGTGTAATAAATCCGATATGTACAGAATATTCTCGATAAGTTTCCATTTCGGCATTTGCTCGCTTACTGTCACGCAACGAAACGCGTTAGTCACGTCTATTTGAATTACTGAATGGTTTTATCCACCATGTACCCGTGAAAACGTGAAAAAAACGCCAGAAAGTCGGCAGTTTTACGAAATATTCATTATCATATTTTCCTCTTGTCATACTGTGAAAAAGACATGCTATGGATTTTGATGTACAAGAAATTTTGTGGAGCCATATTGTTACTGGTCAATAATTCTTCAAGAGCAATTTATCCTGTGCTTTTTTTGGATTTGATATTTCTCATCCCTTATGGTTCGCACCCCTTTCCTCTATTTTTTCGAAAGAGAATAAATGGATTGTGATGAATCAAATGAAAGGTAATATGATTTCCTATTCAGTTGTATGTTATTCGCTAAATAGAAAAATAATAAAAAGAATTACTCGAGAGGTATACCCAAAATTTGCTTTTATTTTGATAGCTCGTCATCTGAGACTCAACTTGAGCTTATTCATTATCAAACTACAATCGTTCAATAATTTTTTTACTCGAAAACAATTAGAGACACGTACAAATTATAAGAGTCAAAAAGATTTTAAATTGAACGAAGATTTTCATGTTTATATAAATTTTCTTTCTTAAAATTACATGTAGATTCACCCCCTCAAGTTGTGACATACTTTTATGTAACACCCTGTAATTTTCGAATTTTGAGCCGAAAATGGTCTCAAACGATAGGGTTAGACTCCTAGATGACGAATTCCTAGTCTATAAATTCAATTCTGTCCGTGGGGCCGTCCGGCCGTTAGCACAATAAATTTCGGAGGGATTGTCCTAGAGACTTGAAATTTTCACGATGAATTCGGGTCCCAAATGCCTCGGTTGAGTTCGTTAACCAGCCAAATCGTACAGGATGTTTTATAAGATATGGTCATTCAAAATTTTTGTTCATCAATATTTCAGACAACACGAAACCCATTGAAATGAAATGTTGCGGCCGTATGCAAGATGCTTATAATAAGCTTCATGCAAAATTTTGTGACCATAGTGTAAACAGAACCATAGAAAATTCAATTGGAATATTGAAAAGAAGAAACTTTATATTTACATGGTAGGATATCCGAAACAAGTGAATACTGATATACTGAATTTTCATGCAATATTTTAAGGCCATGTGTCAACAGAACCATAGAAAATTCAATAGGAATATTGAAAAGAAGAATCTCTATATATCCATAACAGGATAATCGATCCAAATGAAGTTTTGTGAATCAAGACTGACACACTGAATATTTATGCAAAATTTCAAGAGGATCGCATCATTAAAACCATTGAATTAAATTTTTCTAATTATCAATTTTTAAATATTCCATTTTTTTAATAATTTCCAGAATATAATTCAGATTGTGCTGAGATTCTGCATTTATATATTTGGTATCAATCTCAAATCCCATAATTCCATTACCTACCCATCTCATTGGGTGATTTCAAATTGAAACAAATTAAAGAAAAAATCTTTTAATACATGGGTTCACAAAATTTTTCATCTTTCAAAAAATAAAGCATGTATTTTCTCAGTATAAGTCATTTCGTGAATAGTTTTTTGATTTTGAACTAGTAAAAGAAAGTCAATGTCACCTTCATTCGTAATATGAATATGTAACTGTTAAAACACCCACACTTTAGCTCTTTGACTTCCGTAATATAATATCAAATCGCATAATTCTCCTCGAGACCTAGTTTCCATTGAAAAGTATGTAAACATTGATTGTTCTTCGTGATGTTAACTTATCTTAATGTTCTCGTTAAACTAAGCCCCTGAACGAATCGATTGAGGTGCAAAAATCTTAAGTGGCATTATTCTCAATGAGTTTCTAAAAATACGAATAGGTCGTGCTAATTCAAGAAGGTGTAAACTACAAGCATTAAATCCATTTCTTGAAAAAAGCCCGTAAAATCGTTGCACTGATTGCGTCCAGAATTACTGTTGTTGGCATTAAATTTTAACGTTTATTATTGAACCTTTGTTCGTTCTAGTTTAATTTCTGTACGTGGGAGTCGGTTTACGATAGAACATGTTCGGGAATAATTTTATTAATAGAATTTAGTGAGTTTATTAAAGCAGATAACATTAATTGTTATTTCCAAACTAATAGAATTTAATTGGAAAGTTGATTGATGTTTGGCAGAATCGTATATGCATTTTATACTGCTAATAATCTATTGTTCATTTACTTCGAATAATCATATGACTAATTCAATTTTGAGTAATCGTTATTTTGGAAATTATTCTCATGTACAAACGACGTCTATTATAAATAGCCATGACTTGATGAAACTGACATGGGGATATTATTGCTACCGAAATGTTAGGAGTAGGTGTTCAATTATAATTTCGTTTAATAATTCTATGAGTTCAAAGCTTTATATTCGCGAAATCTTTATGAGAACGAATTCCTTTGATGCGAGTTCTTTATAACCTAGTAATAAACGTTGATTCTGAAATATGATTCAGGCTGATTTCTAATGAGAAGCTATTCTTGTGATGTTCATGCAGAATTTTTGCAGCAAAATGATCAATCGTTCATGTTCTAATCTTTGTAATATCAAGGAAAATTCTGATATTCCAATAAAAAGTTTTCTTACAGAAATTAAATTGAGTTCGAGGATATAAATTATTGAAGTTTGTGATCATGCAAATTCTCAGAAGGTTTTTGATAAAAACATAGAATTTTAATATTTTTAGTTTTTTACCTGTATCATTTTTGCATAATTTCCATAATATAATTCCGATCGTGCTGAGATTTTGCATTCATATATTCAGTATCAATCTCAAGTCCTATACTAAGAAAGACAGTGAGGAGGTGTAATTGTTTCTTACTCCAGATCCAGATATCTTTTGGATCTTGCTGTTCCAAAGTTTCCGAAGGAACTTAGTTGAATGATCCATCCCTGGAAGATTCCGCTAGAGTTTTTCCCTCTCTGCTTTCTCCTTCTCCAGAAACTCCTTTTTATAGGTACATTTACCTATACCACAGAAGGGTTCTGGGCCAATGAGTGACATTCGTGCGCCCTCTTTGGCAAGTGTGTTGTTCTCTTCGTTTCCTTTGATTCCTGAATGGACGGCAACCCAGATTAAAAAGATCTTATTTTTCTTGCCTACCTCATTGAATTTGTTCCGGCACTCCCAGATCATTTTTGAGTCGACGACGTAGGAGCTTAGTGCTTTAATAGCAGCTTGACTATCTGAGTGTATGGCTAAATCGCACTTCTGGTAGTTTCTTTCTAGATTTATATCTAGACATCTTTCAATACAGGAGCCTAGCAACAGTGCACACTTGGTACTTGGCCCGTATATCCCAGCGCCAACTCCTGTAGAGGTTTTGGAACCATCTGTATACCATTTTACGGTATTTTCTTTGAGGTTATAGTCGGTGTATTCCCTATCCCAATTCACTCTTTTACTTAGCAATGTCCTGACGTTTTTCTCAGTGCTTACTTTCTCGATCATTACATCACATTGATGTAATTTGGAGGTAATAGCCTTATTGATCCACCAAAGAACTAGCGCTCAAAAACTCCTGCTCAGAGCTTTTTCTAAATTTTCATTCACTTAATCACCCATTGGATCTTCCTTCAAGTATCAAAGTTTAACCGAAAGCGTCTCTATAGACCGTAAACAAATTGAAAATGATTTTTACTACTAGTACCATGCATCTGTCTGTCTACATCACTTCGAAATTACCTGACTAAGAAACTGTTAAATTAAATTATCAATTTTTCTGCGATAGACAAGCATTCAACCTTTCAATATCGTTAGCAACAGGAAACCCTTCCTCGCGTCTAGAAAAATGACCTACTGGGTACGTTGGTAGACCTCGCACACATCCGCTGGCACTTTTCTGAGGTGAACGGTGCATACTTAAGGATGCTAAATTATATCTTATCATAAACGGTGGTTACCCCACCTACTCACATTGGTGAGCCAGGGTGCATTGCAAGACCATTATAACATGAAGACGAAGGATAACGCATCCATGGAACAGTGGCGGCTGTAGAAAGTAAGAGCTTTTATAAAGGGTTTTCCAATAAGAGCTGTTATTTTGAATAGCCCGCTATTTCGGTTGATGTCACGTTTGAAGCTGTTATTTTTTGACATTTGACGAGTAGAAACTACGGCATTAATAAAAATGGAACGAAAAACGTTTCAAGAACGCATTGAAATTATTAAAATTCACTATAAAAATGGTGAATATTTGGCACAGACGGTTCGTAAAACTCGAACATTTTTGGGTCGTCGTAAAGCACCTTGTCGAACCGCAATAAAGAAATTGTTGGAAAAATTCGAGCTGTTGGAACAAGTTAGTGATGTGAAGAATAAAACCCGTTCACGTCGCTCAAGAACAGCCGAGAATATTGCTGCTGTAGTCGCAAGTGTTGAGAAAACCCAGGTTTGTCCATTCCTCGTCGTTCTTTGGAATTAGGCATTCCACAAACGTCATTACACCGTATTTTGCATAAAGATTTTGGTCCTAAGGATTATAAAGTTCAACTCAAGCCGGTCGATCATCAACAACGTCAACGCTGAGTTTTCCGACCGTGTTATCTCTCGAAGAGGTGATCACAAGTGGCCACCGAGATCTTGTGATTTAACACCTTGCGACTTCTTCCTCTAAGGCCACGATAATGAGAAGGTCTACGCCAATAGCCCAGCGTCGATTCAAGGCCTCAAAGATGGAATTCGTGAGGCTATCGAGGACATAGGGCAGCCACTTTGCGATTTGGTTATGGCAAATTTCATTAAATGGAAATGGTCCTGTAAGCGTGGTCGTGGTGGTTATTTGCTTGATATTATTTTCCACTTTCAATAGCATAGCTTTTTCTTTATAATGAAATAAACATTCGATCATTTATATTGAAAAATGGCATTTTTTTCGAATCAAAATAACACCTCTGATAAGAAAACCCTTCACTATAACCAGTTTGTATGGAATCATTTATGTCGAATAATAGTGTTTTGCCAGGCAATAACATGATTATTCCAAGTACTATATCTCTGAGAAAAGCAAGAACAATTGCAAACAAATTGCAAGAAGTCGTTTATAATAGCCCTCCTTCTGTGTGATAACAAATTACATACAACATTCGCCGATGGTGTTTCAAATGGCAAAGAAAGATGTTCATTTTTTGAAAACCGGCGGTCTTCGAAAGCTAGAATTCTTGCGCTATGAATATAAAACATGTTCTAGGGAGTCTACTTCGAATATTCATTTTGGTAAAAAACCATTTTTCATCACCAGCTCTGAAAATTTCAAGTAAGTCCAACTGGCCCCCTATTTTCGACAAGTGATCTTTCAAAGCTAATACGAACTTCATTGCGCAGTGTGCATTTTGCAGGTAAACGAGGGAGTCGCTCATCCAAATTCGTATACGTTTTGAAAGATCACTTCCCAGAAAACGGGCCTATCATTTGGGGGCACACTTTTGGCAAAACTATACCACGTTTTTTTTCTTGAAACGTAGTGCAAGATGCAGAATCGCCCCTTACCAACATGGTTTATAGTCCCCGCCACTGTAAGTTACTGACCATTATTTGTGATCCCCCATGGGCGCAATCAGGCACATAAACTTGATTACTGATCAGAAACTCGATAACAGTTAAAAATATCAACGAATAATCTCGGCTAAACTGACGGCCGGCTATGAATTAACCCGTAGATCTCTCATTTCAATCGTTTTGATAAATAGATTTTGATTTGCATTATTAATGGCATGATTAATCAAAGGTGGGACGACCCGGGCTAAGCTCCGGTATCGAGGAGTGGTGTCGACTGGCTTTCTGTTGACTTATCAGCCTTGCAACGCTTCGAGTAATGGTTACCCGGTGTGTGTGTCAATTCCACAACTTGTAATTAAATTATTAATTTCGCTTTTATGGCGCAAAAATCGCTGGTATCGGACTTACCTACGTCGCGTTCATCTGATTACTTTTAGAGTAATTTAATTGGACGATTGATGGTTTACTTTTTTGGTACACCTTGTATATGTTTATGGACAGTTCACGACCGGTTGTGATCTTTGCAGACGGTCTGGATTGAAAGAATTACTGAGATAAATACTAAATATATAAATGCGAAATCTCAGCAAGATCGGAATTATATTCTGGAAATTATTAAAAAATTAAATATGTAACAAATCCATATACTCCGTCCACGAAGGGTTGAGCACATAGTAAGCGTTTCTTTATTTATCTGAAGTTGGCAGTATTTGTTGTCATAACGTAAAATAAAGTCAACGTTGCCGAATGTACCCGGCCTCGTCCGACGAGCTTGCGATTCATCAGACAACTCTATGCAATATTGACAACATTGCGTATCAATCTGACAAGAAAATAAACATCATAACCTAAAATTTCAATATACACAGTGGAATATGTCAAATTATCATGGCCAACCGACGGCTCAACCTTTCGTGAACGGACTATACCCAAAAATTGTGTGGTTCTGTTTTCACAATCCTTTTGAAAATTTGCATGATCATTCACTTCACTAATTTACACGCACGAATTCGATTTCATTTCATGAGAGTTTTTCATGAGAATATAAGATTTTTTTTTTCGATATAACGATAGACTTTTTCATGGCTGTAGGCAATTCCCAAAAATTTCTTCATACTGCTTGGAATTGGTATTGAACATTTTGCGGCAAAATTTCAGGTGCATCAAATTGACAAATTCTGAATTATTCGAAAAAATAGTATTTCAGAAAAAAATTAAAATCCATGGTTCTGATTATCCGATTCTCTTGAAACTCTGCATGAACATTCAGTATAAGAATCGTCAGCCTCAAAATAATTTTCACTCGAATAGCATATTTTTTTGTACAAATATAGGGATTTTCCTTTTCAATATTTCGATTGAATTTTCTATAATTTTCTTAACACGAAATTTCGTATGAAATTTTTTATGCGTATCTCGCATATGACCGCTAAATTTCATTTCGATCAGTTTTGTTCTGTCTGAAATATTGAAGACCAAAAATCTAAAATGATCATATTGCATTGAATATCCTGTACGATTTTGCTGGTTAACGAATTTCACCGCAGAAATTACCGAACGTAACTACTATTAAAATCACAAGTCTCTAGAACAATCCTTTCCAAAGTTATCGTTTTAGACTATGTTTGAGTCAAATCGAAAAGTACAGGGATAACGATATAGCACTCATTTAGGTAGAACGAGCTCCCAAAAAAATTATTCAAATTGAACGAATGTGTATTAGCCACTGAGAATTTTAGACAGATCTTATGCTTGATTTTATCATTGTTATCCCACCGTATAACGACCATTTCTACATCCCCAACTATCGCAGCGTAAACAGTCTCTTCAATTCCATTCATGGGGTAGAAAACCCACCCCAACCCTGCCTTTTACACAGAAAAACTAGACGGCCATTTTGAATCGAACACAATCGCAGCAACTTCAATCAATCTAGCATAAAGTTCGACAAGTCAGAGCCAGATAAAAGGATACAAAGTCGAATCGAATTCACAAACCATTAACCACTTGACAAACTACGCTCGCCCCATAGAACGTTCTTTTATGCGGAGCGAACACAAAAATTACCGATGATGGAGTCGACAATAAGCTTTTTATTTGTGTTTTTTCGCATTTTTCATTCGCGTCCGGTTTCGTTTATTATGGCGGACGACTAACGTATCGGTTACTTCCGGGTTCCGGGACGATAGCCATTTGTTCCGAGTTTAGGCTCCATTTAAAGTAAATGCCGGATTTGTAGTAAGAGACGGCCGATTTTATTGTCGTCTGTTTGTAAAGTTGCCAATTGTGTCTTATGGACGGAGTAACACGCTGTTTCGATCGTTATTTCTTGTGCGGTTCCGGGAAGTTATTGTGGTATGTTGAAATATGAACTGAAAAGGGTTTTTCCGCAAATCGCTACGAAATTTTGACTTTCCTGACCCTATCGCACAAAGAAATATTCAAAACTGTAAGGAAATTCTCTCTACAGTGAGAAATAGTAATTCAAGTGGGTACCTAACAAGTCCGGAAAAAAGGGGTTTTGGACAAATAGACCAAATTTCAGTCTGGAAGTCTGAGACTCGAGATAGACGATTTTCGGAATAGTTGCGTACAATATTTTTTCGATAACCGCGTAGAATAACAATATTGCTGCTTCTTTCCAATTTAATTGCGAATTGCGATCAGAAAACATGCAAACTTTTGACGACTTATTTCATGTGAACTGTCAGCCGTTATTTTGTTGCTATGATAATAGTCAACTGCAAAGTGCTTCTTCCCGGCCTAATCTGTGAAGTATAGTCCGTTCACAAAAGGTTGAGGGCATAGTAGGCGTTTGTTTATTTAACTGAAGTTGGTAGTATTTGCTGTCATAACGTAAAATAAAGTCAACGTTGCCAAATGTACCCGGCCTCGTCCGACGAGCTTGCGAGTTATCAGAGAACTCTATGTTATATTAACAACATTGTGTATCAAACTGACAAGAAAATGAATAACATAACCTAAAATTTTAATATACACAGTGGAGTATGCCAAATTTCCATGGCCAACCGACGGCTCAACCTTTCGTGAACGGACTATACGTACTTTTCGGATTAGGCCGGAAAATGCTACTTTCTCAAGTAAAAACCGTCCGGGAAGTATAGTCCGTTCACGAAAGGTTGAGCCGTCGGTTGGCCATGGAAATTTGGCATATTCCACTGTGTATATTAAAATTTTAGGTTATGTTGTTTATTTTCTTGTCAGATTGATACGCAATGTTGTCAATATTGCATAGAGTTCTCTGATAACTCGCAAGCTCGTCGGACGAGGCCGAGTACATTCGGCAACGTTGACTTTATTTTCTTTATGACAGTAAATACTGCCAACTTCAGATAAATAGAGAAACGCCTACTATGTGCTCAACCTTTCGTGAACGGACTATAGGTACATCTCGGACGGTTGGAATATTAATTTACGTGAAAAGTTCGGATAATAGGGTTTTTTGAAAGAGTAGACAAAATTTTAGAAAGAGCCGCAGTCGAATCCTGGAAGTCGGTGAATCCGAAAAAAATATTTTCGGGTGAGAATCATTTAAATGGGTTATTTTGCAACACTCAGTATAGGCCTTTCGAATGAATAAAGAATTTTTCCGTCGATCTTAAAATAAAAGGTGATATTTATGTGTACAAAATCGATCATTAATGACTCATTTCAATGCTTAATTTCTGGTATTTTAATGTGCAATCCTCATGACAACCGTTCACAAATTATTCAGAAGCACTACGAGAAATGTCAAAACTCTACTGGAACATAGATACATATAAATTTTATTATTTCTAATGTAGACTCGTGCAAAATGAGAATGTATTTTAATCAAGAATTCATACACAATTCATATTGAGATCTTCGAAAAAATCTTTTAATCAACTAGGTTATTAATCAATAGCGACTGAAATTCTTAGCGTGAAAAGACAATTTGTAATCCATTATTCAACTTCATGATCGAGTTACGAACGTTCGTAAACTATGCACACAATCACATATGATTCATCCTGCGAAACGATACATCATCTCCTTATGGCAGATCTGTCCTTAGAAATTTATTTGGCTAATTGTCGTTTCATCTCCCCCTAGATCTAATAAAAAGGGGATCTAACACCCGAATCATGACCGAGTTAACTGATGTATAAAATACACTATCAATTTCACACCCTATATAATACCATTTTGTCATAATAACAGGGGTACATACTCGCCGAGGCCAATTGGGGTGCTATTGTTGAGTGTGAAAAGGTCATACGGATTGCAGGATTTCATTGGCTGACATTAAAATGCTTTATCGTATTTCGGGGGTTGCATACGCCATTTTGCGGGGTGAGAGAGGTTTTTATATCAACCGTCCTTTTACCCATCTGCCTGCTGCTGAATGGTATTAGATTTAATGAACCCATAGTTGTTGGACCGTTTGGTTTGGGTCCATATTACTTTGGTTGGACTTCTAAATCGCTGTGTTATTGATCGTTAGGATTGCCTTGTTATTTCAACTGTCATGGAACAATCCATATGCTTGTTATTTCCTTCTGTATGATTTTTGTATGTGTAACAAGATCTCAAATTAAAATGTTCCGTTTTATTTCGAAAACAATTTCAGACATTTGGTTTTTATTAGTCTTTTCTAGCTAAGAGTTTTCTTTGAGCTTATTATTCGATATCACGAGTTACTCTTATATTTATCTTCATTACATAGTATAAAACAAAGTCGCTTTCTCTGTCCCTATGTCCCTTTGTATGCTTAAATCTTTAAAACTACGCAACGGATTTTGATGCGTTTTTTTTAATAGATAGAGTGATTCAAGAAGAAGGTTTATATGTATAATAACATCCATTAAATAGTGGAGAAGTACTGTTATTTTTGAGGTTTCTAATGTGATGTCGTACCGTGCGAAGCCGGGGCGGGTCGCTAGTCAATGATAAATTTAAGTTTATCATTCAAACTTAAGCACTTGCTTTTAGACATTTTCGCAAGTTGGCAGTATTTATTGTCATAACGTAAAATAAAGTCAACGTTGCCGAATGTACCCGGCCTCGTCAGAAGAGCTTGCGTGTTATCAGAGAACTCTATGCAATATTGACAACATTGCTTATCAATCTGACAAGAAAATAAACAACATAACCTAAAAAAAGATATTCTTACTTCATCTCAGGGCTTTCCTGAAATTATGCTATGAAATAGTTGTTTTTCATATAATTTCATTTCACACTAACCAATAGAAAAAAACTTGGAAACAAATCTAGTAAAATTCAGTTGATCACAAATAATTAACATTTTATTTCTTTTGTTACAGGTGAAAGTCTGGTTTCAAAACAGAAGGACAAAGCACAAACGAATGCAACAAGAAGAAGAGGCCAAAACGAGTCAGGGAGGAAAAGGTCAACAAAACTCCCAAAATTCACAACAAAACGCTCACCATGTCAACAAATGGAAACAAGAAACAGGAGAAGAAGACCAATACGGAGAATACATCGACATGGACATGGACGAGGAATGTAGTAGCGATGTCGAAAGTGATACTTGAGAAAAAACACTCGAGCAAAAACTGTAAATTGTAAATAAATTTGTACAAATACAAACCCAAACAAGTGGCAATATGTACATTCAAGAGGTAGTGCCAACGATGTGCCAAAAAACTCTCTAGTGCCAATCTGGATATACAAACACAACTAGAAAATAGTACCAGTGTATATATTATTTATTTTTTTCGAATTTTGTATTTATTTTTGTAAATATTCTGTTTGTTGTATTCGCATTGCGTAATATACAATGGATTCGCAAGTCCCACCCCCTTTAAGAGTAAAATATTGATTCTATACTTTCATGTTTAACATTCAGAATGTTGAAATTTATTATGATCCTGTGAATTTGTGAAAAATTCTTCTCAATTTGTTGTAGCTTATTCGTTTGCGGTGTCTTTTGTATATTTGTTGTTGAAGTTGAGTAAGATTGTACGTATGTAGTTGAAGATAGAAAAGATTATATTGAAAAGATTGTACTTAAATGGATCTATTTGAAAACATGAATATGAGGAAAATAAACTTGTTCCTATGTAATATGTAGTTTTATTCCGTATACAAGTGAACCTCACATTAGGTGGCAACCTGGAAAAATAAATTAAACAAACACAATAAATTTGTTTATTTTACCCTAATAGTGTTTCGAGATAAAATGCAGACTTTTTCTCGATTTTGAGCTTCATTTAGCGCATTGAAGAATGGTAAGAAAATGCATTGCAATTTGTCTGTTCATCCTAAATGATTTTGAGAATTTGAGTTTAGTGATGAAAGAGGTAAATGAACATATTAATTTTATACATCAAGATAATAATTATTGAATGAATAACAATTCATATGCATATGGCGAAGAAAGAATAAAGTTGATAAACATTGAAATGATCATAGTTATAGTGAACGTCTTTAAACTTATTAAAAATAGATGTTTTCTATAATTTAAAATCGTTGTTAGAAATACTAGAAATAGAGAAAATAATCCGAGAGTTAAGACTACGTATTGAACTAACAGGTTTCGAAATAAATTGAATTAAATATTTGCCCGAATTTCTTCATCTGAAAAGTGAAATAACATTTTCTATGAATCTCTGCAAAGTGACTTATGAAAAATGTAACTAGATCTCGGATATTCTACTCATCCAATGTGACCAGTGGCGACGCTAGTGAGGCCAGGGGTGGCCCAGACCCCCCTAAAATTTTTGTTGCCCCCTCCCTGAAATCTTGCCTATGCTAAACGAAACTATACGGATTCATTCATTATGGCCCTCACTGTTTTCAAAAGAGGCCTTGGAACTTAATGTGACTTTGGTGTGATGCTCGTATGACGCTGAATGTATAAAAGGAAAATTGTTAACCTAGAAAAAACAAAAATTATACTTCATTGGACAAATTGTCAGAAAAATTCAATTAACACAGATAAAAAATCAATATCAATACGAGTACGTTCTGAACCCAAAATGCTCAATACAGAAATAACGTTATATTTCAAGATATAATAATATAATAAATCAAATTTTGGATCCACTGTCTAACCAAACTGATTTATTGATTGATTGATGAATGATGATATTAAATTAAATAAGTTATATATGGTGATACTGTTTCTATCATGTTGAGAATGCTTTGATTACTGTCTTTACCTCTACAAAAAGTTCTTTGAAAGGAACCTACCAGAAAATTTGAAGAATTCGGGCGCAACTATAACTTATGATATTATGTAAGACCCTGATGAATACTATAATATTATATAATTATAGTAGTAAAACAGTGTGCGATAGTGAGATGCCCATACACGTGAATATGACTGCATTGTAATCAACCAAGCATTAGAGCGACATGGAAAGCCGCACTGGAGTAAAGTTAAAAATAGATGAGATTTTCATTTCTTCATTTCCTGAATAAAATACAACATATCCGTAATTTTGCCATAGCTCTAATAACCGCGGCGTGATACTATTAAGCAACAATAAACTGCCACCAACACATCGCCTCAAGAAACTGAACACTAACAGACGATGTTGCCAAACTGACAGAATTGTCTGTAACAGACGCAAGCCGTTAGCATCAGAGTAGAGGAGCGGTAGACCAATTATCCCAATATCCCAAATGCCGTATAAACATACGACACGAGTTCGCAACGCCGGATTTTTGTTCGCGTGCAGAAACAGATTCTACTTGGCTGCGTAATAAATGCGTGAAGGCACCTCTAGGTTTACTTTTTACTCTGAGGCCACAAAGTTTTTTATTGGACTCTGATGTATCCGACGTCAACAGTAGAGTTCTGCCCGGCCTTAGTCACTCCAAAACTTTTGAATCTAGATACTTGACATTTGCAGGGTAGTTATAAGCACAAAGTAGCTCGGCCATTTTCACTAATGTAAAAAACCAGTCAAATTGATGTTGTATGATGACTAGTATTTTTTGATATGTACTTCGAAAAGTGAAACTTGGAACGGACCCGAACTTTTTTATTTTAAGTTTTAAAACAAAGCGTCTCTTAAATCATGTATACTACCTTTCAGATTATTCGCAAGAAAAAAATATGTATATGTATTATGTATACGTCTAGTTCTAGTCACTTTTGAATAAAGGTAGAAAATAGTAGTAATGAGTCTATTTAGTACTACTGTACGCCACTGCTAACCAGATTGAAGAATCTATTCCGCGATATGACCACTAACACCACTGATATTTTCAATTGGAAAGATGGAGGCAAGGTCTAAACCACCGAATGAGCAGCTCTCTGATAACTTCCCATAAATCTATAGGATGCATCTGATATATTTATTCATTCACTAATAAGGTAGCGAACCAATCTCAACACCGAGCAACGTATTTTTAAAATAAACATACATACGTTCGTACATCTCCGCTCCGTAAAGATACCGTGGCCTACTATGAAGTCCACGTTTAAATTCTCATAAATAACCCGCTAACAATCTACTAGTGACAGCTTGTTAAGTCCTAACCACAGGTTAGGTTATAATTAATGGCTTACGTCACATTGTAATTGTTGACTCGTCGCTATTAAATCCACTTCGCTACGTGTACGGCTATTTGTTAACGATATTGGGGTATTTCAGGTGTTTATGTTGGTATCCCTCTTTACATGGCGATATACTTGTTGCATGGGCGTTTTCTAAATTAGGTACTGTCAGGCGAGATGTATTTTTTCGAAAATTCTATATTGTTGGATTCAGAATTGATGAATGCTGATTAGTTGATACTGTGATTTATACTGGCATCCATTCAACTGACTTCTTCGCCTCTTCATGCAAGGGACTAATCCCCAAGTCTCTTCTTGTTAAGTCTCTTCACATCTAGCGTCAGAAAAATTCATGTATGAAAAGAAAGGATTGACTCGACAATATGTCAATATTAAATCAACATTGCTACGTGTACAGCAATTTATTAACGATATTGGGGTATTTTAGGTTTTTATGTTGGTATCCCTCTTTACATAGCCATATACTTGATGCATGGTCGTCTAAATTAGATACCGTCAGTCGAGATGTATTCCTTCGAATATTCTATAGATAGAATTCATTGTAGGGCTTCAGAAAGAATGAATGCTGATCATTTCACAATGCGATTTATACTTGGTTCAATGACCTCTATAAAACTTCTACGTCTCTTCATGCAGGAGACTACATCTAAGTCTCTCCTTGTTAAGTCTATTCATGTCAAGACTTGAAAAGAGCACAAGATAGCGGGCACTAACATCCATCCAACTAACTTTCAAGTCTCAGCATGCAGGGGAAACATCTAAGTCTCCTTGTTAAGTCTCTCCATATCTAGAGATATTGGAATTTGAAATTCATGAACGCTGATTATTTCACACTGTGATTTATACTGGACGCACAAGCATCTATTAAACTTCTAAGTCTCTTCATGCAGGAGGCTACCTTTAAGTCTTTCTTTTTTAAGTCTCTTCATATTAAGAATTGAGAAGAGCACCAGATAACGAGTACTGAATTTAAAATTCATGAACGCTAATTTTTCAGACTGTGATTTATACTGGGTGCACTCTTCGTCTCTTCATGTAGGAGACTACCCCTAAGTCTCTTCTTATTAAGTCTCTTCATGCCAAGACTTAGAGGGAGTACTAGAAAAATCAGCAACGACATCCATCCAACCAACTTTCTCGTCTCTCCAAGCATAGGAAAACCTCTGAGTCTCTTCTTGTTTATTCTCCCCATAGTATCTAGAGAGAGCACCAGAAAAATCATTGCATAAGTAAAATTTGATTTTCAGTTCGGTGAAAGTTTCTAAACGCTGTTTAACTCTTCGCTATTAATTCCACTTCGCTACGTGTACGGCTATTTGTTAACGATATTGGGGTATTTCAGGTGTTTATGTTGGTATCCCTCTTTACATGGCGATATACTTGTTGCATGGGCGTTTTTTAAATTAGGTACTGTCAGGCGAGATGTATTTTTTCGAAAATTCTATATTGTTGGATTCAGAATTAATGAACGCTGATTATTTCACTGTGATTTATACTGGGATCCATTCAACTGACTCGTTTGTCTTTTCACGCAGAGGACGATCCCCAAGTCTCTTCTGGTTGAGTCTCTTCACGTCAGGAAAATTCATCTATGAAAATAAATTCAAATATTATTGAAAGCTGATCATTTCACATTCACATTGTGATTTATACTGGGTTCACTGACCTCTATAAAACTTCTACGTCTCTTCATGCAGAAGACCACCCCTAAGTCGCTCCTTGTTAAGTCTTCATATCAAGACTTGAAAAGAGCACCAGATAACGAACACTGACATCCATCCAACTAACTTTTTAGTCTCTTCATGCAGGGGAAACTCCTTAGTCTCCTTGTTAAGTCTCTATATATGTAGAGAGATTGGAATTTAATATTCATGAACGCTGATTATTCCACACTGTAATTTATACTGGATGCACTGGCATCCATTAGACTTCTGAATCTTTTCATGCAGAAGACTACTTTCAAGTCCCTCCTTTTTAAGTCTCTTCATATCATACCTAGAGCATCAGACAAATCCGCTCTGACGTCCATTCAATTCAACTTTTCGTTATTTCATGCAGGGAAAAACCCCTAAGTCTCTTTTTATTAAATCTCTCCATATCTATAGGAGAGGAGCAGAAAAATAAATGCAGGAGAAAACACTCAAGTCTCTCCTTGTTAAGTCTCTCCATAATTAGAGACAGTACTAGGAAAATCAATTTATAAGAAACATTAGATTTTTTTTACTTTGAATACTTCAAAAACCGTAAATTCAAGAGACCCTATTTGTGAAAAATGATCGAGCCAAAACAAATTTTTTTTATTGTGAAACATGAATTGAAAGAAGTTTCTTGCCAAACAAAGTTCAGGGGTGGCTTTTTTTACCACTTACACCCTGTACAGGGTATCCCATTTTGGGCACTTTTACGGGATATCTCCGTTATTTTTAACGTTAGCGGGATGCGGTTTTCGCGACAGTGTACTACTTTTTTGTGAAACTAAAGACGGCACAATCACTATTTACATAGCCCTCTTAGTTTTTGCTATACAGGGGGGAAATGAAAAGTATAACTTTTCAATCACCCCTCGTATCTCAGTTGTACTTAAACTTGGAGGAATGGTTAAAACGCATTCCGATAGATTTTTTTCTGTAGAATCCAGTGGCGTAGTCAGTTTTTCAATTAAACTTTCCGTTTTTGAGTAATTGAGCAAACATATGTTTTTTAAATTGGACACCCTCTATATTATTTTTTATTCTTATTAAGCACAATCTCAGCTTTTCAAAAACATATTATTTTAGGCATTTATTTTCTAAACCAAGCTCAGAATTCAAGATTTTGTAATTCAATTGTCAATAACTTAGTAGAAGGCTCTATGACTGTTTATTAAAAACAAATAATAAATGTCAAAGCTTTGTCGGTTGGTTTAAAAGTTTACAGTTCTCTCAGTTTTTATTATTTATTATATTATATTAATGATTCAATTATTTGAATTTTCAAGAAATTGCAAATTAAATTAAGTTAAATATTAGATCATGTGATGTAGATATTATGTTAACATTATTTTCGATTTCTAACGAAATCTTGACACTTATTTTTTGTTTATAATAAACAGTCATAGCCTACTACTGCTAATTGAATTACAAAATCTTGAATTCTGAGCTTGGTTTAGAAAATAAATGCCTAAAATAATATGTTTTTGAAAAGCTGAGATTGTGCTTAATCAGAATAAAAAATAATATTTAGGGTGTCCCATTTAAAAAACATATGTTTGCTCAATAACTCAAAAACGGAAAGTTTAATTGAAAAACTGACTACGCCACTGGATTCTACGGAAAAAAATCTATAGGAATGCGTTTCAACCATTCCTCCAAGTTTAAGCACAACTGAGGTAAAGGCGGTAATTAAAAAGTGAAACTTTTCATTTCCCCCCTGTATAGCAAAAACTAAGAGGGCTATGCAAAAACTGATTGCACCATCTTTAGTTTCACAAAAAAGTAGCACACTGTCGCGAAAACCGCATCCCGCTAACGTTAAAAATAACGGAGATATCCCGTAAATGTGCCCAAAATGGGATACCCTGTACAATACAAGTCATAAAATTCCACACACATGTTGATATTGAAATAATTCAAATTTGAATATCCTGATAGCTACTGGTTTCATTCTATTCATTTATGAATTAAACAGCTGTTCAAATCAGAGTTTTGAAGTTGTTTTTTCGAAAGTTACAGTTTTGACCATACCCGGACGTTGGACGTCTGCCCAATATGCAAAACCAACGAATTATTTATTTTCTAAGAAAATTTCGATATTAATAACGAAAAACGCTCGTCCATAAAACGGCCATTATGGTCACTAAAATAAATTAAGTGCTTATTTCCGAACACATTGTCCCTTAACGATTAACCAGCTGTTCGCACACTTTGCGAAGTTTTTACATATAAACCGTGTGTCGTTAAGAACTTCAATTTCCATCAATGATTTAATGTTATCGGCCGTAAACAGGTTTTATTAAATATTGGAGAAGATGCTCACTACGAGGTCTCTCCAAAAGAAAAGGTGAGTATCAGATTTTTTTCTTACGTTGGTACACATATGCTCATCATGTGTTGGCATCATCAGCCAATTGGGTTTAGTGGTACCTATGTTATTGATGCCAAAAAAAGGTTTTTTTAAAAGAATGGAGTTACAGAATATGTATGAAATGTTGCGTTATAAATGGAATAAGGCGCTCCAAGACACTTGAAACGTAGACCGAGTTGCGAGGCATTCTGCGAGTCCGTTCTGTGTAAAAAAAATGTTTATAAGTGGTACAAGCGCTTTACAGAAGGCCGAGAAGATGTTGATAAGCACACCTATAGTATACTGGGCCTATGAGTGACATTCGTGAGCCCTCTTTCTCTTTGGCAAGTGTATTGGCCTCTTCGTTTTCTTTCATTCCCGAATGGCCGAGAACCCAGATTAAAAAGACCTCATTTTTCTTGCTTACCTCATTGAGTTTGTTCCGGCATTCCCAGATCATTTTTGAGTCGATGACATAGGAGCTCAGTGCTTTAATAGCAGCTTAACTATCTGAGTGTATGGTTCTATCACACTTTGATAGTTTCTTTCTAGATTTATATCTAGACATCTTTCAATAGCTAAAATTTCCGCTTGAAAGACGCTCATACAGGAGCCTAGCTACAGTGTACACTTGGTACTTGCCCGTATATCCCAGCTCCTGTAGAGGTTTCGGAACCATCTGTATACCATTTTACGGTATTTTCTTTGAGATTATAGTCGGTGTATTCCTGTTGCCATTTCACTCATGCTTCATTTTGGAATATTACTTAGCAACGTGTGTTTTATTTTTTTTTCCGGAAAAAATAGATGCCATTTCAATATAACTCATGAATAAATACTCGTAAATACTTTTCAAAAATTTCTAAATTCACCGATTTTTTTGAGCAGACCTCGTATTTTATAAGTGCGACCAGAGCCCACTTTTCGTACTCCTGTTGCTCGGAAGGTGCCACAGATTCACGGGAATGGCGATTACCCATTAATCACCTTTTTATGGTTTATCGTCGCTTGTCTGAGGTTGGTGAGTTTTGCTGGTACACTTATTTCAACAGACAAGTAAGTGGTTTTTTGCCGCCGAGATTACCTCGTCCTGAAGACGGTTGACAGGAAATTTATACTGCCATTTTCAATAATTACGAAAACATCATAATTTGGAGTCATTATTATTATAACCTTTAGCTAATCAGTATCAGCTCGACTGCTATTTGTCATTTTGTGTTTTGCGCAAGTGCTTAATTGTTATAGATTATCACTAAGTCGTTTATAACTAAACAGGTATATGAAACGTCTTTTGAATTGCGAGTCTTGAATTTTGCAGAATATGTTTGAGGTAAAGTTTTATGGAAAACAAGTTTGGGTCTATGGAAACTAATTTGGTGCAGGTCTCGAACTCTGATGGTTTCATTATAATAATTCATAATTTAACCCAGACCATTATTTCCCAAAGCTGAGTGTAATGAAATTATAGACCGTAATTTATATTATCTGTGTTTGACATACATACATGCTTGAAGCAAAGAATAACCAGAAGAATTGAAGATCACAATTTGATGATACCGCGTTTCCATCATGGCATTACTTAGTCGTACATTTTTTCAGTTTTTATTACCGAAATAGTATAACCTATTTCCTACTGATCTGAAGCTCTCTACTGAAAAAAACAATACAATAAGAAACTTAATATATTCATTGATAATCCATAAATTTCCAGACAAATTTCTGCTCGTGAACTTTTCTTTCTGTTACCTTTTCTTTGATTAGGACTTCACTCAATATTAAGCACTCTTTTTCTTCCTGGTTGATGAAATTTGAACAATTCTCGTTTGCTGATTATTCATTTGAGAATTTAATATCTTGAATTTTACCAAGGATAATGTACTCTAACTTCGGTTTGGCAGAATTTCCTGTGTAATTGTTATGATGTGTACCAAAAATTAAGAATAAATTAAAATTTTGCTTGTTGACGAAGCCACCGAGGTGGAAACGGGCCTCATCACTCAAGATGATTTTTCGATGGAATTCCGGATCATTTTCATGCATTTCAACGACCCAATCAGCAAAGACACGACGTTGTTGATGATCGGCCGGCTTGAAATCTTGTGTTAACTGAACTTTATAAGCCTTAAGACCCAAATCTTTTTGCAAAATATTGTGTAATGAAGTTTGTTTAATGCCTAATTCGAAAGAACGACGAGGAATGGACAAACCTGGGTTTTCTTCAACACTTTCGGCTGCAGCAGCAATATTCCCGGCTGTTATTGAGCGACATGCACGGGTTTTATTCTTCACATCACTAACTTGTCCCAACAGCTCCAATTTTTATACCAATTTCTTTATTGCGGTCCGACAAGGTGCTTCACGATCACCCAAAAATGTTCGAGTTTTACGAACCAAATTTTCACTAATTTTACAGTGAATTTTAATAGCATCAATGCATTCTTGAAGCGTGTATCGTTCCATTTTTATTAATGGCTTAGTTTTCACTTGTCAAATGTCAACAAATTACAGCTTTAAACGTGACATCTACCGAAATAGCGGGCTATTCAAAAGAACACCTCTTATTGGAAAACCCTCTATTATTAGGTATATAATAGTTATTGAATTTTGTCATGTCAACTGGACCAAAGATTTTGACGTTTTTGTATATTGTTGAAAATTGCGAAAAACATACGAAGCGGTGAAAAATTTTAAAGATTCTTCAGGAAAGTTGAAGATTCGTTCTTTACGTGGGCGAAATTTCGTCGTAATGTCTGGCAGTCCCGGGTTTTACTTCAATAGCAAATCCAACCAAAATAAATCAACATACTACAAATTTCCTCAAAACCACATTATCGAAAAGTAATCGAATATTTTAATCTGTCTAATTCGTCTCCGTCTCATTCTACCTGATGGTATCCGATACCCAGGCCTGGTATCAAATGATATTCTCTCGGTAATGGCCTTTTAATGAATTAATGATTGCATTGCATCAATGCGAGTCCAGCGAACCATTGAAGGAAGATATATTTTCACCTTTTAGGAATTAATTATCATGTTCCCGCACTAAATGGACTTGTAATTCCTAGGGAAGCGTCTAGGGGTTAAGTGTTCCTTCATAAATTCATCAAATGATTTATCGTCATAGAGAAACTATATACGGTAATTTGTGTTTTTCACTTTGTTAATCGTTCTCGCATAGCGGACCTGTGTGATTACGCATTCCTTTCGAAACCTAATTGATTGAACTGGGTTGAATTCAGTAATTAGGGATAGCAGTGTGGATATAATGAGAATGAATATGACTGATGATGAATAATGACCAGTTAAGTTAACGCGTACGAATTATGCCTGATCTTTTCCCAAGAAGTGAGATTTCATTCCGGTTTCGCGTCATTATTCGAATAACTTGAATGAAACTGACTTAAAATCGACCAGTCTACTCTGTACAAGGTGTTCGGCTGAATCGGTTTCTTTTGATGGCTGTCTTAGGTGTGTACGACCAGAGGCTTCTTGCACCAAACTTGTCTTAATTTTCGGAGTCGTGATCGTCATAATTCTTTTCTATTTTTTTTGTAAAGTAGAAGTTTTTTGAAAGCTTGAAAATTTCCAACATCAACAGAAAACAGAAGACCAAAAACTGCTTGAAATGAATGTTTCAATCTATTTTTAATACAAAATGAAAATGTATGCGTTTAACAGTAACGCAGGTATATAAACAATGAAAGCGGAGAATAATATTAATTGATTTAAAAATCAACCAATATAAAAACCAATACTTCGGAACTACTCCCGTCAACGCACAAAGAACATGCATAGTGGTAATATCAAACGGAACATCCATAGATAGCTATTTCGCCCTATTTGGGGCTCTTGCTCATCAGTATGGAGGAGCTCCGTCTGAAAGGCTTTCTAGATTGCCTTATTTGATGAAATGTCACATAGCTCTGAGAATAACAGAACCAAAACGCCATCTCCTGGGATCCTTACGAACACCTACCTCCGATGCATGAACCCTGAACGTTTGTTGTTTTTATTTTTAATATGATTTCTGAACTATGTCTGCTACAGCTACAGTTACATCAGTTCAACTTTTGACCACGTTTTCGAATGAATCTGGCTGTATCACGCCAATAGTCGCTTGAATCAGTTGAATCTAACTTCCAATGCATCAATAGTTGCTAGTTGCTGGTTTGGAGTCCAGATGTATTTTTCAATGAATTTATGGTTACTCAGCTTTAATTCTTGCACAAACTAAATATTATAGTCTCCTATGACAGGTTTCTCCCTTAAAATATTAAAATAAGTTAAAGAGTTACAAGTTGAAGATGGTACACCATCTCGTCAGACATTTTTGTGTCTTCTTCAACTTCAACACTTCTTTCTACAGTAGCAATATTATCTTTGTCTTCGTTTCTTCGTTTTCTAAACTACAGCCTTTACTCGTTGAACATTTCAAGTGTTTAGCTCTGTTGATGGCTCTTTTCTTTATGTTGTTGCTATTTTATTGATGCGATAGCTAAACCATTGAGCGAACAATATTATCTCAGGATCTCCAATAAGTTTTGCGTTTCGATAAGAAGCGTTGCTACTAGCTGGAACAAACTCAGATTGTCAAGCTGTTATTTAAGCACTGAGTTCCTACGTCATCGACTCAAAGATGATCTGGGAGTGCCGGAACAAACTCAATGAGGTAGGCAAGAAAAATAAGGTATTTTTATTCTGGATTACCGGCCATTCGGGAATCAAAGGAAACGAAGAGGTCATTACACTTACACGAATGTCACTCATAAGTCCAGAACCAGAAGGATCCAAAATATATCTGGATCTTGGTAAAAAAAAATTGCACCTCCTCACTGGCTTTCCTACAGGACACTGTCACCTCAGGAAGCACCTGTTGAGGATGCGATTATCGGAAACTGACGAGAAACTTGTAAAAGTAAGGTACTAGCCTCGTTTGAGCCTTCAGAGATATTGGATTTCATCAGATCTCTGGAACTGGATGGCGAGCTGTGAAGGGGGTGTCAGAACCGTTCTGTAAGGGGCCACAATAGACCTTGAACTGTAACCCCTTTTTGAACAAACTATCTAACTACGAGCCTATTAAAAGCAAATTCAAAAGTGTCTTTCTCAGATATGGATTTTGTGCAAAGCATTGATAAAATAAAAAATTCATCCTTATATCTTGTACCAAAAAAGTTAGGTGATCTGGTTTCTTGATTCCGAAATTTGTTTAAGAAGTACGAAAATATGATCCTAATGGTTTTTGACCTGTTATCCTTTCTGATGCGTGAAAGTATGTATCTAAAAGAGTATAATTGATCCAGAAAACAAATTAATAAATTCTGTAAAATTTTTTTGCCACAGAGTTGAAGGTAGACAATTCCAATAAAGAATATTTTGATATCGTAAGTTCAACCGAATCACGTAATGATTACGATTTCCAGAGCCACAGTAATCATGAACAACTGAACGATTAAAAATCTCTCATTAACAACTAATCACGAAAGTTTCACCTTCACCGAACCACACTCCCCACAAAGTTCAATGCTACTCGTACCTCGAAAGATAAACGATTGTGGGCAGATCCTCAAGTTACCAACAGCAGAATCGAAACAGGATTAATATCTGGATCAATAACCACAGACGGAGAAATCCAACGTTGGAACAAAAAGACATTAACAAAAGAGCGTCGAAAGGCAGCGCCTACTCCTCGTCTGGCTCATAATTGTTATGGATCAGTAATTAAACAAATAAATTACTAAACGGTCTCTCTTTCCGTTATTAATGATCCCATAACAGTTGCTCGGTCTACGAACGTGGTTATTATGTAATTATCAGTTAGTTTTAATCTCGGGTTAAGTAAACCTTTCAGAATATCCAACAAATTACTCTCTGCTATATGTTGAACACACCTCGAAACTGCCCCTCCTTCAGAACCCTCAAAGCACGCCGAGTTTCTACGATTCCACCACGAGCTAATGCTCAAAATTATGGTTGAGTTGGGGTCAGGTCGCCCAAGGCCGCACCCTACGGATAGTGGTCTCACTGCCAAGCCTGCATCATCAAGAATGGCAATAGTGGCAATGGCGATTGATCTTTAAAAATAGTGATTTTATGCTTGAGAGCATATTTTCATTATGTTATTTTGGCATACTCGTTCCTTTGGTAACAGCGCACTATCGTTTTGCCCAATATTCTGTAATTTTAGAATTTTGAGCCTGGAGTAGTCTCAACAGATTGGATGGATGTTTTGAAACATTTACAGTGGAACTTCCCTACAACGAAATCGCTAAATCCGCGAAAAAATTTCGTTATACAGAAATTTCGTCGTACAGAAGGTTTTTTTTCAGTATCAAGTATCGAAACAAGCAATTGCATTTTTTATTGTGAATTCATTTACAGTGAACCCATAACGAATTTCGTACAAGACATTGCACCTTGAATCCAACTTCCATGTTAAAAACACCCTCTAAAACGAAGTCAATTCTCTCTATAACGGAATATTCAAAGAACATCACTCTGTGAATGGGTATTGGTAGGAAGGCATATGGGTGGGTTTTTTCCGAAAATTTTCCGGACGTACGTAATAAATCCCGAAATTAAACTAAATCATTAGGGCATGCAGAGAGCTCCTTCTGAAACAGTTTTGAATACACCCCTGGCTGTTTGGTTTCAATCTAACCATCACGCTAATGTGGAAAGTTGTGCGAAAATGTCTAAAAGGAAGTGCTTAAGTTTGAATGATAAACTTAAATTTATCAGTGAAGTCGACTGCGACATTGACGACTATAGAAACAAATTTTCTGTATAACGAAATTTCTTTATAAGGATTTTTTTGTGAATTTAGCGCTTTCGTTATAGAGAAGTTCCACTGTACATAAACAAAAAGATGTGTAAGTGCCTTTTTAATAGCTTATAGGCATTTTATGCAGGTACGTATACAATACAGAGCCATTTACGATTTTTTGGGCGAATAATTCGTAATTTTTGTCCGAGTGGTACTATTAAAAAATATTTTATTCTCATAAAAAACCTTCGCATTTCCTCAAAGATTCAAAATATTTTCCGGCGCCCCTTCAATGGACCGAAAAGCGAGACGACACGTTTTAAAGGCTTGAAGTACCTCTTCACGATTTGGTTTTTCGGCAAGTTGCCTCTCCAAATCAACGCTGTCGGTATCATTACTGGTATCGTTGTGATTTCGAGCACCGCATTTGACACTGTTTAACATTTTTTTTTCAGATGGAAGTTATTGTTTCAACAATATTGACATCGACATTAACGAAATCATTTATAGTAACCGTCATTCTCAACATTTTCAGCTGAAACCAACGTTTCGGAAGGATTTATCCGCCCGCCGTAATGATTTAATTTATAAGTCGGGATTTATTACCTACGTCCGGCATAATTATGGAAAAAATCCACCCCTATTCCTTTTTATCAATACCCATTCATAGAGTTGATGTTCTTGGAATATTTCGTTATAGAGAGAATTTACTTCAATTCAGAGGGTATTTTCAACATGTAATTTGGATACAAAATGCGATGTCTCGAACGAAATTCGTTATACAGAGGTTCGCTATAGGGGAAATCCACAGTATTTGGGCACATTTCCTTCATTTTTGCTTCTTGTATTCAACGTTTGGGCCACCATTTCAGTCGTCGTAAGGAAGACAGTCAAAACTTGCAACTTTCAGAAAAGCAACTTCGAAAATTTTTGTCATCATTTCGAAAAGCTTTATTGGTTGAACACAATTTTAGAAATTATTGAAACAATATGGAGTATTAAGTACCAGTCAAGGGTAGAAATTCTTCCTTCTTCAATTTAACACAAACAACAAACAAAAGTCTTCTACCCTCTCTCGTTATTTTCACAGCACTGGAATAATTATTCTATCATGCTCTTTTAAATCAAGGGGGTGTAGGGTTAGTTCGCCTCCACGTGGTGCACCCTGGGTAACGCTAAATGAACTAACACAAGAGGCGCCAGACAATCTTCAGTTCATCTTTAGATCTCCTGGCAAAAGGATCACAGGCACAACAACTGATGCTACAATCATTAAACGGTTTTTCTAAGGACCAATTGACAAGGAAACTCGGACCTAGTGTACACACCAGTCTGCCACCGCAAGATAGATGGCATAAGCAATTTATTATTCTTGTTGAGTATTTACCTGTGATGTTACCACACGATGAATAAATAATATTTTAAATCAAGTATCCAAGTTTTCTTTTATTCACTTACACTCATTCATGTTATTCACATGCATATATTTTGTATTCGCAACAATAAGCTATTTTCTATTCGCCTAAACTGTCTGAAACCCTATTGTCAAAAATAAATGCAAATTGAACATCGAATTGGTGACTGTCAAAAACATGTTTAAGATTTTTTGTACGAATACTCTCTTATCATTACAACCAAAGATGTAAAGAAGGCATTTTTTGCCCCAAAATAGCAGAGATATTCAGTTTTTCAGAACATGAAAAACTTCCAACTTTGCCCATCAAATTACAGCAGATTTTTCCGCGACTGTCTGAAAATGTTCCTCGAAGACCATCGAAACGTCAATTACGAAGGAAGAACACGATCATAAAAAACGGAACCCATATCGTTTAATTTTACTGGAAACGCAGTGCTTTTAGCTTTCGAGTACACTTAGTTCCACGAGCACATATAAAAATAAATGAGCTCCGACAATAATGGAAGTTGAAATACAGGTTATCAAACATTTGCACATAGTTTGTGTCAATTGTCAGAAACAAACGACTGCGCACTTATCTGATCGTAGGAGCCATGGGTCGGCAATTCTAGCTAATTCCTTTCAGTTCTCGATGGTTTATTCATTTACGCTGTCTTTATATTTCCTTTCTCGACCGCCAGATTTACTGTCTTTTATAGCTAATACCATTTTTCTTTATGTGTGGAAATTCTCACAACTAAGATGAATATTTTTCTGAACTAGTGACTTCGTGATGTAGTACGCAGGGAGTTTCATATACAGTAAGTTGAAATCGATGGTCATTTGTGATTATGGGAGTTTTTGCAGGTTTTTTATGGAGCGTCATCAACTTGTTTGTCCGCATTTTCTCACGATTCCTTCTGTGATGCAGAGTGATATTATTTGGCCCAAATGTCGGTTATTTCTGCTGTTTAGTCCAGAAGTATTTGGATGCCATAACAAGGAATGAATCGTTGTCTGTCGATGGGCATTTCCAGTGGTTTCTAGAAAAACAAATTTCAAAAATAATGTCTTCTGTTTCGTTCCCAGGTTATTCGAGCTGCATCACTCTCAAACTGATTCATAATCAGTTGGTGCGCGTTCTATTTGACAATGTTGTGATTTTGAACTGACGCGCATCACTTCCAACTGATGTTGCTTTCTGACAAAATCAGTTTAATTTCCACAGAACATCAAAACAATTACATAAGCTAAAATTATGGTAAAAGTTTCCAATTTACTTTTAAACAAAACAGAAAGTGAATTATTATCCTCGGTTTTCATTGCTATAGTAATGAATAACTCTTATTACTTTTAGAACTTCCTTCCGAACTATCGTCGATATTCCAATTTGTTACTCTGATTTTAAATCTTATCGTTTTTTTGATTGTCATCCGAAAAAGGTATATTCTATTCGTCAAAATCACTTATATGGGAAATTATTCAGTCAAATAGACAGCTATACTCCGTTCACGAAAGGTTGAGTAGTCGGTTGGGGATGGAAATTTGGCATATTCCACTGTGTATATTAAAATTTTAGGTTATGTAGTTTATTTTCTTGTCAGATTGATACGCAATGTTGTCAATATTGCATAGAGTTCTCTGATAACTCGCAAGCTCGTAGGACGAGGCCGGGTACATTCGATAACTTTGACTTTATTTTACTTTATGACAGTAAATACTGCCAACTTCAGATAAATAAACAAACGTCTCCTATGCGCTCAAACTTTCGTGAATGGACTATATATGATATATTTTTGGGTAGTACTATTCAGTGAATACTGTGAATAATTGAAAGGCAAAACGATGAAAATTAAAGATCAATGTTTCTTTCGATCGGATTGCCTACTTTGCATACAATGATTGTTTTCTTTTCATTTTCACTCTGGAATTCCTTATTTTATTTTGTTTCGGAAACAAAACTAACAAACATTTTTGACATAATGAATAATTTAGATTGCAGAAAACATCACAGTATACCTATAACAACACAGGAAACTCTTTTGCATGAAAAAAGGAGGAACAAGAGAAAATACGAAGTTCAAATAAAACAAGAAATAAAATGGAAAAACGAATCCGAACGAATATACGAGAAAAGGAAGAGGAACAGAAATGTGGTCTGAATTTATTTCAATTCGCAGCTGAAGTACCTAACTACTGGTACTTGCATTATTTATATAAAATCGGTATTGAAATACCTTCTTTTGCTCTCAATATTCCTTTGAAATTTGTTATGCGGGAAATATTTATATAGGAATGCGGAATCTTCTCCTATTGAATAGTTTGAAATATGTTTCGGAAATGACCAATAAGATCGACGATTTACTATTGCTGAACGTCAGGAATTTCCTCGATATTGGAACGCTTCTGTTGGTTCAGCAATAATTATTTCTAATTTAAGTGCAGATGACACTCTGTCACGTGTTCAAATTCAAAAGAAGGTACATATACGGATAAATCTAGAAATGGGCTTTCTTGAGTTATTTGGCAATTTTGACGTAAAATTCTTGATTATAGTAATATCATTCGGACTATTTACATCATATTTTCTTCTCCTGTTCTACGTTTTGGTCAGCATTTGCCAGCCGTCGTCAGGAAAACACTTAACTCTTTTCTCAGAAAACAATCATCGATGACTTTGATTCATTTTTGATTCATTTAGCTGTCAATAAAATGTTTTTATCCAAGACAATTGTGATATCCGTTGTACGTCTTTGTGCTCGGCCATAATAATACCCATTAATCACAAGGAAATAATAAGATATCATTCACTGCTGTCAGATGCTTCATAGATTTAGCTGTGATATAATATTCTTTAAATTGGTATTTTTTCTGTATTTTTAAGTACTCCAACTAACGAATATAACAGTCAATCGACGGCCAAATCTACTTTTATTATATCAATTAAAGCATTTTTTATTACAAAATATACAATGACCAGTTCTCCAAAAATTTGTCATCTGTCAACTTAACTTTTTCCACACTTGTCATAGAAGGGTCTTGTCGCGGTCGCCAAATGTTAAATTCTTCAAAAAATATACCTATATTCAGCATTCGTGGATAAAGTATAGTATGCTACTCGCGTATAATTGCTGTTATTAACTCGGTGATTTGGGCCTAAACTTCACCTCGTGATTAATAGCTATCATTATACGCTCGTCGTATAATATAGGTACTATTTTTCGTCGACCTCAAAATAAAAAGGGATTTTAATAAGTACGAATTCGAACATTAATGACCCATTTTAATGTTCAATTTATGCCATTTTAATGTGCAATCCCCATGACAATCGTACACAAAGTATTCAGAAGTACTACGAGAAATTTTAAAACTCTACTGGAACATGTCTTGTGCCAAATGAAAATGTATTTCAATCAAAAATTTATACACAATTCATATTGAGGTCGTCGGAAAAATCCTGTAATCAACTCGATTATTGATTAAACTAATGGTTTTCAACTATCTAGAGCTAGACCATTAGTCGCTATCTTCACTAACCTAGATGATTAAATAACTATTAATTTAAGCTGGATCTTATCATTGAAGCCCAGATGATATTGGTATTAATAGACGGTTGACTGATGGACTTTTCGGTAGTAACATGAGAGCCGTTTCCTTCAATTTTTTACGTCTGAGTTTTTCTTCTTTTGATATTTGGAAGCTTCTCCCTTAGAGCTATAGAATCCTATACCTAGTCCTCAATCAAAGCATGTTGGACAAGCTAGGAATTATCACCTATCTTCTTGTTGAGCTGGTTTTTCATGTTTTTTATTTGGACATTTAGTTTTTTCAATATAGGCTTAAACGCACTCAACTTTGAACCGAAGAAGTAAATATGATAGAAATATTAAAAATAATATTTCAATCTTAGGCAATATTTCCTAGTTATTCACGTTAGCTTTCAGCATTTTTTAATCAGATTATTGCACTCAACATATAATTTCTGATTGACCTACAATTATTATTCTTAAATACGTTTTGTTCGTATATCGAATTTAAACATTCCCTTCGCCAGAGGAACAACGAAATCAATTCACACATTCGTGATTTGGAATATACTAAAAAATATCCACACTCTCTCAAATTACATTTTGATTAGTCTATTGAGCCTTGATAATTCAATCTATTTCACAATATATTCATATTTTCGATAAATTATTATTACGTTAGTGGACAATTATACCTACATTTTCACTGGAAAGTTTCAAACAAATTCGAATCACGAATTCGTTTAATTATAGTGCTTCACATTCGCATAGGCATAATAGATTTATATCATTATTTGGATAGTAGGTATCATTATGTGGATTGAATTCTAATGACCATTGTGCGAATTGAATATGAACTGAAAATTATATTATTCATATAGATAATTATCTGTTTTTTACTTCCTGTGCTAATTTCGAAATTGCGAACTGACAGTTGGTCATGATATTCGTTGAAGAATTTAACATCTAAAATATGTTCAAGAAAAACCATGAGTTTGGATCGTTTTGATGATCAGGGTTCGATTTTCTTCGAAACAGTATATGTATCAACTTCCTCCACACAACCTAAATTTTTTATGCAACATTCAAATACCCAATATTTTTGATTTTTATTTTTCTCCTTCACACATCAAAGTTTTTTGTATCGAAATTGGTGAAAGCTTTCACCTTTATGTCCCTAACACACATTAATTTTTGTCAAAAGCAATATTGTATTATTTTTTCACCTTTTTTCGACTTAATATAGAGAAGCAAGAAGTATCCCTACCCATCTAATATATATAAATCAATGCCACTTTTCGTTGTGTTTCAATAACTCAACAACACCCTCACCGATTGGCTAATTTGAGTCTTGAATTATTCGTGGAAGTCTAGGGAAGGTATTTACATATAGAAAATTCAAAAGAAATATTGGAAAAGTGTGAAATCAACATTACAGGTTTTATATACAAATTCATTTTCAGTGCCATCTGTAGTCGTTTTCGAGTACTACGAATGCAAGGCAGTTTCCTATTTTTTCATACTCCACTGGGTGTCCCGTAATTAGACCGACAAACTTCTAGTTTCCATATAAAAATTCCCCTGTTAAAGTATCTTAAAATTTAAGAGAAGCTCTGAGCAGCTGCTTTTGAGCGCTCGTTCATTGGTGGAGCAATAATGCTATTACCTCAAAATTTTTAACAGGACTCGAGACTCATGCTGAGTATATGAATGGAAAATCCCAGCACGATCGGAATTATATTCTGGAAATTATTCAAAAATAACATGTAAAAAATCAATAATTTAAAAGAGATAAATTCTATGGTTCAGATGATGTTATCCTTTTAAAATTTTCATGAACATTCAGTATATCAATCTTTATTCACAAAATAAATTTCATTAGAATCGGATATCTTGTTATGGAAATATAAAGATTCTGCTTTTCAATATTCCAATTGAATTATCTATGGTTCTGTCAACACTATTGCCACAAAATTTTTTCATGGGGCTTATTATGAGTATCTTGCATCTGGCCGCAAAATTTCATCTCGAATGGTTTTCATTTGTCAGAGATATTGAGGAGCAAAAATTTTGAATGGCTTTATTTTAGGAACACCCTGTACGATTGTCGATTTGGCTGGTAACGACTTAACCGAGGCAATTGGAACCGAACTCACCCTGAAAATTTCAATCGAAATCAACCACCCTTCAAGCCTTTGGAAGGCGATGACGAGTTGACAGTTTTTAATTTTTTAAAACGGCTAAGTATAGTATATGAATGCAAAATCTCTCCACGATCGAAATAATATTCTGGAAATTATTCAAAAAATGAAATATGTGAAAAGTTATAATTAATAAAATTGTAATTCTATGGTTCTGATGATGCTATCCTCTTGAAATTTTGCATGAACGTTCAGTAGGTATATCAATCTTCATTCACAAAATAAATTCCACTCAAATCGGATATTTTGTGATGTTCAATTTCATATTCCAATTGAAGTTTTCAATAGTATGTTACCCCTCGGCCACAAAATTTTGTGATATCTTCTTATGAGAATCTTGCATTTGGCCGCAAAATTTCATTCTATTGGTTTCGTTTTGTCTGAGATATTGAGGAACAAAAATTTTGAATGGCCATTTTTATGAAATCCCTGTATGATTTGGCTTGTTAACAATCGATCAGTAAGAAATTTACGGTTTCTCCCTGGCTTTTTAACATATAATGAACATTAGCTTTACAGAAACTCGTCGCATGTCACATGTGATAATTTTACCCGAACGAATTGTGTTTTCTCGGCTTACATTAAATTACACAAAACTTAAACCTTTTCCGCAGAAATCACTCCTTATTTTCTCCATCAATCAAAATATAATTCCTAATTAGGAAATTTTGGATCCATACATCCCATAGAAGCACTACAATGATACGATGCTAAATAATTTAATGATTCCTTTATTGGTCCCAATATTCTGAGTACTTAAACTCATTAGTCGTAACATTATTGTCCAAATAGCGTTCCATTGTAACACTCGAGATACAACAAATTTGTATGCAAAGGTTTCGACTTAACCTTGTCAGACCGGACCAATCTGTATAATGCCAACAACATAATAAAAAGACAATTATCTGTTAGTTGAACACGTCTTCAGATTATTGATGGATTGGCGAAGATTGCTTTGGAAAACGATGGCTCAAAAAATACCAGCATATTGAAACCAACGAATGGCCCCAAGTCATACAGGTCAACATTCCTCTTAACCAATATTGATATTAATATTTCTTCAATTAACATTAGAAGTGATTTATCATATCTAGAAGCGACAGCTCAGCTATTATAAACTTTTGCTCAAGCCCAACATAATTAATATCTGTGGATTAGAGCTGAATGAGATAATAACTATTAACTATATTGTTAAGTTAATCTCGTACTGGAAGCAGCCAGTTTATTATAATACTTGAATAACGCACACCAGGGGGCGACACTTACATGGCCTGCCCAGACATGGGTATAGTGAGATATCATCAAAACGGCTTTGAAATTTTGACGTTTGAACCATGGCTAGGCACGATATAATCTCTGATAAGTTCATAAGATGATATTTTGGAACAACTTTGTTTTAACGTCTTATTCAATCTGAAACACACGCTTTGTTATGGTTAATTGTGTATTGGGTGAGTGAAAGAGTGAAGTATTATTTGGGTTATTTCAATCATTTTGCTTGTTGTATTCTACGTTTCGGACAGAATTCTCCAACTACTTCCTTCAACTTTTTATGTTTCAGTTTTTTCTTTTTTTTATATTCTGAAAGATTGACCCCATAAAATCATGTGGTCTTAATTCATAACATGCTGAAAAAGCTTTGATTTATCATCTCCCTGTTCAGATAATTTTTTATTTTCTTTGATTCAAACATTTAAAGGATGTTTTCTTTCAGCAGGTTTTACAACAGTTAGATTAGCCCATGCGAGTATCTTGAGTATTGAATGCAGTTTTCCCTTATTTCCAATGCTTATAATCCTTTCTGATAACCCTTCAACAATGGTATTACATTAATTTTCTTTTGTGCTGGTTATGTTTGATTTGGTTTAGCTTGTGGTTCTATATACTATGGTGTTTAATTGCTTTGGCCTTTTCTGAAAATTTTTGGAATAACCATTTGCTGAAGAATTTCAGAGTATGCTTGCTGAAACGTTAAATACAAGAAGCAATAATGATGGAAATAGCTCAACTAATATTTCAATAAATGGCCCATCACCAGGTATTTGACGTATTTGGGCAACCCTGTACTACCAGGAAGACTCCTTCACATTCACGAATTCAGTCCTTCTATCAGCCGAAAATTCCTGATTAATCATTTAGGAAGCTACAAGGCAGACGCCTACTGAAATAATAATCACTCCAAATGACACGCCGTTTCAGTATAATGCAGAATTCCCAAATACCAAACACACTGTACTGCTAAATCTCAAGGAATACCAATGAACTCGTTCGAAAACAAATTAAGTTTTCATCATTTCATCAAATTAACTTATGTCATTTTTACATAAATTTATATCGTTTTTTAATATTATTCCGTAATTGAATTCGATATTTAAATGAAATAGCACTGCTTAAATCAATGGGGGATGATTACCCTTCAGTAGTGTCCTGTAGCGGTCTTAGAAGAACAGAAGATTCGAAGAATCATCACTTGGAATGCCAGATCTGGTTTAAAACACCCTCTTGGCCCGAGAGCAAGAATTAAGTTTTTGTATCTGAATATTGAAGGTATTTATTCGAAGAGTTTTAGGTTTAAATTTTGTAAAAACGGCGAGACAGGGTTTTTCCTATTGAGGTTTTTCCCTGAGCTCTGGTATCATACGCAGACTAGTATGGTACCTACACCGTTTTGCACTAACCTTAGCTAGGGACTTTTCTGTTTCATGTATTGTATTTTGTTAGCTCTCAATTCAAAAGAAAAAATATATAAATATATATAACTTGAGATGAAGCATTAATCAAAATAACTCGAAGAAACGAGATGTACACCAGAAGAGGCGTGGTCTACCTTGCCAATGTAAATATTTGAATTGGACGCATAATGGTCTTAAAGTCCATAACATACAATACCTACAATTCCATGTACATCAGTTTCTTCATTACTTTGGATGAGCTACTCCACCTCGATATCTTTGTACATGTTAATAAGAATCGATCTCTTTCATCTTCAGTCTCGATTATCGAGAGTTGAAAAGAGATAGCAACCTCTAATGGTGGGAGAATGGCACTAAATTCAATCCGGTTATGAGCTATAAAGTCAACCGTGGTGTAAATTGTAGCGTTGCATGACTTAAACATAAATTACCAATAGTTATTTCTGTGCGAGGTGAGTATTTGTGGGATAATAACAAACATTTTATAAATTATGGTCCCTTCATGGGGTGATGTTGATACCCAGAATTCGTTATGGCGTTGTTGATTGTAATTAGGCACGCAGTTTGGTTATTGGAATTTGGAATTGGCTGGCCCATAGCCCATCGGCTTAAGAAGGTGATGGGACGAAATTGTTTACGTTGGTGTTTTTGATATGTTCAGGTGTTTTTCAGTATCAGTACCTAACCTTTGGTGATCATGCAACGCATGCGTGGTTTTGGTTCAAGCCAAATTAAAACAAAGTTTTAGACAGTGCACTTCTCGAGAAATTTGAATAGTAAAAAATAATAGAACTATTTGGTTCTAAACCGCTGGAACAGTACCAGTAGCAGGTCTTCATGTGGACTGGCACTATCTACAAGACTTGAGCAGATACTCATCTCTATCTGAAAACTCAAATAAAGGGTTCTTCAGTTAGAGGTATTATTTTGATATTCAAAAAATGCAATTTTCAATATGAATGATTGTATGTTTATTTCATTATAAAGAATAAGCTATGCCGTTAATAGTGGAAATAAAATCAGGCAAATGACCACCACAACCACGCATACAGGAACATATCCTTTCAATGAAATTTTCCATAACCAAATCGCAAAGTGGCTGTCCTATGTCCTCGATAGCCTCACCAATTTCATCTGTGAGGTCTTGAATCGATGCTGGGCTATTGGCGTAGACCTCCGTCTTTACGTGGTCCCAATGGAAGAAGTCGCAAGGTGTTTAATCACAAGATCTCGGTGGCCAATTGTCATCACCTCTTCGAGAGATAGCGCAATCCATTCACCGTAAAAGTTGCTCCAGCCTTCGACCATAAACCGTACCAAACAGTCACACGTTGAGGATAGAGAGGTGTAAATGGGCCTCATCACTCAAGATAGGAGTTTTCGATGGAAATCCGGATCATTTTCATGCATTTAAACGACCTTATCAGCAAAGACACGACGTTGATGATGATCGGCCGGCTCGAAGTCTTGTGTTTACTGAACTTTATAAGCCTTAAGACCAAATCTTTATGCAAAATACTATGTAATGACTTTTGCAAAATGCCTAATTCCAAAGAACGACGAGCAATTGACAAACCTGTATTATCTTCAACACTTTCAGCTACAACAGCAATATTCTCGGCTGTTTTTGAGCGACGTGCAGGGTTTTATTCTTTACATCACTAACTTGTCCCAACAGCTCAAATTTTTCCACCAATTACTTTATAGCGGTCCGACAAGGAGCTTCACGACGACCCAAAAATGTTCAAGTTTTACGAACCGTCGCTGCCAAATTTTCACCATTTTTATAGTGAATTTTAATGATTTAAATGCGTTCTTGAAGCGTGTATCGTTCCATTTTTATTAATAGCGTAGTTTCTACTTGTCAAATGTCAAAAAATGACAGCTTCAAGCTAACACCTCTTATCGGAAAACCCTTTACCATAAACTGAAACAGCAAGACTGAAAATAACACTCGCAGAAATATCTTCAATTTCTTCTTGAGATGCTTAATCTGCTCGCAAACGTCCGCTGTAGGTACTCGTATTAATGTCGTAGTTTCTACTTTTCAATTGTCAAAAAATTATAGCTTCAAACCTGACACCTACCTAAATAGCGGGCTATTCAAAATAACAACTCTTACTAGAAAAGCCTTCATTTATTTTATCGTTTGTGGTTAATCGTATCTTGGAAATTATGGAATCGTATTAAGAAATGAATTGATGTGTATCTGAGTTTTTTTGTTTTTCCAAACGAAATAGAAATGCTCCACCGCAGTGAAATTTGGTGGTTAAGATGAACAGGTATTACAGGACTGTTGGGTCAATTTACATCTTCACAGCGCAAGGCCATTAATTTTTGGTCGAATTGTAACACGTGGACTGTGTAGTAAAATGCTGAAATGAATCACTTACCAGATATGTGCTGCTCGGCGCCTTTTCCCTATTCAAAGCTGAGAGCTGTCAGGGGTTGCGGCTAGAGGGGTAGTGATATCGAAGTCATTTGAACCCCTCTCAACACAATTTGACCTGTCCGAGCGTTTTTTCGTTATTCCATCCCAAAGCTCAAAATTCAGGATGGAATGTTATGGATGGCCCACCCTGTATATTGATGGTAACAATTTCATTATAAATAATTTAAACGGAGTACTTCAGGTGTATTTTTAATATTCAGTCAAGAACCAAGCGCTTTCGACACAATTGTCATCATCAGGGTTCCCCGTCCAGGAGTAAAACCACAGGCGGCATGCGGAAGAGTCAATACACAGTCAAGTTTACCCTCTCCTCACCGCCAGTATGCGGTAACTGTCAACCATGTTTACTGTAGGTACAGTATCTTATATGTTTGAATAATGATTGTGCACACCAAATATATTAAATAATTAAAACGGAGTACTTCAGTGTGTATTTTTAATTTAGTCAAGAACCAAGCGCTTTCGACACAATTGTCATCATCAGGGTTCCCTGTTCAGGAGTAAAACCACAGGCGGCATGCGGAAGAGTCAATACACAGTCAAGTTCACCCTCTCCTCACCGCCAGTCTGCGGTAACTGTCAACCATGTTTACTGTACAGTAACTTATATGTTTGAATAATGGTTGTGCACACCAATATATTAAATAATTAATATTACCTGATGATGACAATGTGTCGAAAGCGCTTGGTTCTTGACTGAATATTAAAAATACACATGAAGTACTCCGTTTTAATTATTTAATATATTTGGTGTGCACAACCATTATTCAAACAATTTCATTATAGTCTTCGATTTTATAGATATTTCAACACTCCTCTCTACTCTCCGAAACCATAAGTGTATCTTTGAGTTTGAACCATCCTATTCGTACCTTCCTTATCAAAGTCGTTCCCTAATGCATGGGCGCTTAGGTTGACAGCCCTAGCCCGTAGGCATCCCACATAAGGAACGCCTGCCGAGTTTCAAACAGCTGTCGCTATAGTAACCTGCTTATTCCGTAGACATCTTCATCAGAACCTTGGCAGGAGAATTATAAATAACTGAATAAGACGGGCATTATGCTTGTTAAGTCCAAGAGTTGGGTTTATTGGGTTGGAATCGCGTAGGCGCGGATGGGACCGTGGCCTATGGCTACAAAACGCGACCAGATCGATCGACTTTGTACGCTTTTCGTTCTTTATACGCGTACTTGAATCTTTGGACGGTGTGAGGAAAGATGTTTGGTTCACAGGGTGTGACAACACAATCTTCCATTTTCTTATATTAAGTTTATCACAAGGTTTTTATCCTTATACAGAAATTTTTAGATCTGTAGACAGTTTCTTTGACATCTGAGATTCTGAAGTCATCACTTGAAGAGCCAGTCCTAGTTTGACAAACCTTCCTGGCTCAAGCCCAGTTTTTTCGAATATCGAAGAAATTTCAAGGGAATGTATGAATGTGACTTTGTACGCTTTTCGTTCTTTATACGCGTACTTGAATCTTTGGACGGTGTGAGAGAAGGTTTCTGGTCTACAGGGTGTGACAAAACAGTCTCCCATTTTCTTATACAGGGTCTTTATAAATGATTGTAACAGCGCAGTTGGTTTTGGATTCTTCTTTGCGGCTACAGAATGCCAAAGTAGGTTCACTCACCAATCAGAGCATAGCATGATCCTCCTGTGTTTTGCATAGGAAGCGGCAAAATAAGAATAATCCAAAGCCAACTGCGGTGTTACAATCATTTATAGAGACCCTGCATTAAGTTCATCACAAGATTTTTATCATTATACCGAAAATGAGTATGAAATTCTGTTAGAATCTATATGGGAAATGATTACTCACGTATTATAGATCTGTAGACAGTTTCTTGAATATCTGAGGTTCTCAAATCATCACTTGGAGAGCCAGACCAAGGTTGACAAACCTTCCTGGCTCAAGGCCAGCTTTTTTCAAATATCGAAGAAATTTCCAAGAAAATTATGAATGTGACTGATATTTATATACTACTCAATAATTTCTCATGGTTTTTCTGCTTCTGTTGTATCATGCCATAATGTTTGATATACGAGAAATTTTTTGATGCCAAAGGCAAATCGTCTACTTTTCAACTGAGTATTTTGCATAAAGATTTGGGTCTTAAGGCTTATGAAGTTCAGTTAACACAAGAATTCAAGCCGGCCGATCATCAACAACGTGGTGTCTTTGCTGATTGGGTCGTTGAAATGCATAAAAATGATCCGGAATTCCATCGAAAAATCATCTTGAGGCCCATTTCCACCTCGGTAGCTTCATCAACAACCAAAATTGTCGCATCTGGGGCTCGGAAAACCCAAGAGTTATTGTTGAAAAGCCTCTCCACTATTAACGGCATAGCTTCTTCTTTATAATGAAATAAACATCCGATCATTTATATTGAAAAATTGTATTCTTCTTCAAATATCAAAATAACACCTCTCATTGAAAAACCCTTCACTTTGAACAAAAGATAAAATTAGCTGAAACATTGGTTCATGCGATTTCCTTGAGCTTCATACAGTTAGTTCTCTGGTAAAGCGACGACTTGAATGGTAGTTCTCAACATTGAAGACATGAATATTCCCAACTTCCATTGATGCCTCAATACAAGCACATAATATATCGTTTGATAAAGACGCATCTGATTCACGTGTACAAGTTCTCGTGTCTTTGTTGCGTTGGTTTCATGTACCTGGCATAATATTTTGTAGCGCCCCTGCTGGTGTCTGTGAAGTGATAATATAGTTTTTACAGCATCCTCAGACATCTAGGGAGTGGCAAACGCAGTTGTGCAACCATTAAAATATTTAATTTCGATATAATCGAGATTTAATCAATAAAAAAAAACGCATAAATTGTTTTGATATATGTAGGTAGGTTTGTTGGAGCTAACTTGGAAGTTTTTATGAATATTATTAACATATTCAAAGCGTTAAGTTACATTTATTATCATCTTTCTTGAGCAGGTAGATTTGCTCGAGAAACTTCGAAGAATGGCTACCCGTAATAATTCGATGGTCAATAATACTATTTAGTGTTCTGCAATGCTACTAGCAATTCTCTATGAACTCAACCTGCTTTTTGCCACTTATAATTACACGACTACGAATAATTGTTAACGTGGAATTCTTAATGATGGAACACTCATTATAATATTTTTTGGGCTTTTTCATCACTTTCGCTTGTCTCATTGAACGTTTTGGCTGGCATTCACCTGCTGTCGTCAGGAATTGCACTTCAGAGATAGAGATAGAACACTCTGAGACTTATAGATACCTACTACTGAACCCACTGATTTACCATTCTAAGTAAATCAGATGAAAGTAGATCAATTGAACCGGTAGATCAGACGAACGGTAGGTCAATTGAACCTGTAAATCAGATAAATGGTAGATCTAATGAACATTAGAACTGTTGTACCCGTAAATCCGGTGAATGATAGTATAATATTTTTTTGGCTTTTTCCATCTCTCTAGCAGTTTTCATTGTTCTATTGAAGTTTACGGCCGGCATTCGCCAGCTGTCCTCAGAAATCACAATTCAGACATAGAATTCGAAAAATGCAATTCTCGTTTTTTGGGAATATTAGTCTATCAAACACTGATGCTCAGTTGCAGGAACGTCCATTAAAATTTAAAGCTCCATTAAACCCTTAATCCTCCATTAGTTCCTTGTAATAATGGAGGGTTAAAAGTTTAATGGACCTTTAAATTTTAATGGACGTTCCTGCAACTGACACTGAGACTTTTAGGTATATATTAAGTATATTCTTTTGGAATGAGAGCTAGTGGAATACAATATATGAAACAAAAAAGTCCCCAGTTGATGTTGGTGCAAAACGGGGTATCATACTATTCTGGTGTATGATACCAGAGCACAGGGAAACACCTCGGTAGAAAAAACTCTGTCTCGTCGTTTTGACAAAATTGCAACTTAAGACTATTTGAATAAATACCTTCAATATTTAGATACAAAATACTTAATTCATGCTCTTGGGCCAGGAGGGCGTTTTAAACCAGGTCTGGCGTTCCAAGTGATGATTTTCGAACCTTCTGTTCTTCTAAGACCGCTACAGGACCATATTGAAGGGTAATCACCTCCCATAGATTTAAATAGTGATATTTCATCCTAAACATCGAATACAATTTCGGAGTAATGATAAAACGTGTGACAAACTTATGTCTAAATAAATTTGAGGTACCTTTTAGGTTGTGAACTCAATTTTCATGAAAGTCACATGATTTTTTTCTTTGGCTTGTATTATTTCCAAAAGTAATGAAAGGTGCTTCTTGGAAATTTCAAGTCTTAAGGGTGATTCTTAACTACGGTTAGCAAATGCTGGCATAGAATCTGTCTGAAAAAAAACAAATAACCATTCAATAAAAACTATTATTGTTTTCACTTTCAACATTGAGTAGGAATTGCTGCAGTTGAAGTTGCTTTTCTAGAATATTCATTGGAAACAATTAACTGAAATGAATGACCCCCTGTGGGTAATAAATAGCCCTGGAATACAATACCTATAAGACCGACCAACCAATTCGTCGTTCGCATGTTTGAATCGGCCAGTTTTGGATATAAATGCGCCTCGCAAACTGTCACTGCAATTTAAATACGGCTCCGAGATTCTATCTTGTTGTCGTGTTTGTCACAGCTTACAGATTATAACGTGTAACAACTTATTCATACCAAAATGTTGGTGCGGCACAATCGTTGGTGTTCATAATGTGCCTCGCGTATGCCTTGTCGTTTTTTACGCCTGTAAATTAACTTATTATCATACTTTATTATTTTAATGTCCTTTCATGAATTATAAATTTCTATTTTTAGTGTTTTGTAGGCGCATGTGGTAGTTGTTGGGGTAGGTTTCTGATGTCTAAAGTGTATTGTAAATTTTTACATTTTAGTTTTTTCGGCACTGAAGTAGGCGGAACAGTGCATATGTTTCATATGTCAATTGAAACAGTTTTATGCGAGTTCGATGAATCCGAAACCTTGAAGAATTGTGAAGTACTGTTATTTAATTTGTTTTTGTTATGGAAGATAGTTGAGATTTGGGGAAACAGGTCGAAAGAATCAACTAATACCATATCCATAATTGGTATTTATATATTATTTTGAATTGAGAGCTAACAAAATTCAATAGATACATGAAACAAAAAAACCCCTAGCTGAGGTTAGTGCAAATCGGCATATGATATCTACTATAGAGCACAGGGAAAAATCTCAGTAAAAAAATCCTGTTTCGCCGCTTTTACAAAATTGGAACTTAAAACTATTCGAATAAATACCTTCGATATTCAGATACAAAATACATACTTAATTCATGCTCTTGGGCCAGGAGGGTGTTTTAAACCAGGTCTGGACTTCCAAGTGATGGTTTTTCGTATCTCCTGTTCTTCTATAGACCGCTACAGGACACTATTGAAGGGTAATCATCTCCCATAGATTTAAATAGTATAGTATTTCATCCTAAATATCCAATTCAATTTCGGAATAATGATAAAAAACTCGTGATAAACTTATGTCAAAATGACAATAATAATTGGTAATCGAGCATTGCACAACAACAATTAAAAAAATATATTCACCTAAAGTTTATTTGAAATTCTCTAGTACCTAATGAAATGAAAGTATTGAAGAATAATATGCTTTATTTCGAATGGTTTTTGGGTTATGAAGATAAGAAATTATTCTTTTGAATAATAATTTCCAAAATAGAAATCAGTGCTAGTAAAAATTAGCTCATCAATAATGATAATGATCCAAGGATTTGTGCATTATTTTGTGAATTTAGGTTGATCGCACTAAAAACTATTCGGGTTTTTCATTCAGCAATCGGCACTTCTTGAGAAAATGATGTGAAATCACAAGTATATTCAATATATGGAATTTTAAGTGAACCATGAGAGTATATTTAACACTGCTGTCACATGAATATTACCTTATATGTATTTAAACGTACTGGAAATGTCCATTCTGATCGCTGATGTACTAACTACAGCACAAAGGAAATTTATAGATTCAGTTTCATTCTCTCTCCCCAATCAGACTAGAATCAAATTCAATTAATCTTTTTACGCTCACACCACGCCTACTTTGGGCAGAGCACAGTCACAAAGCGTAATCAATTACGTTTATTATCTGCGTTTTGTTATTGTACTTATTGTACACTTAAACGCCATTTAGATCGATTGGTGATTGTATTCAGACGACTAGTTTTACTTACCCCAATTAAGATTGAGATAAACTGGATGTTTTTCTTCTTATCAGCATTAGCAACCATGAGGAACGTTGGTCAAGCCTCTAACGATCACTAAAATGGTCAGTTTTTAAGTACGACTTGAGTATGTTCAGCAATCCTTACAATGGATGAAATTAGTGATGTGCTTAATCGAATATCATTCATATATGGTCCAATTACATACTTTACAAGCTGCTACTGAGCGAATTTAGAAGCGAGTGAATTAGCTTGTGAGATTGTGATGATTACACACACAACTGTCTACTCACTAATAGCCAACAATCTAGCGATCCACGTGAGGTTTATGTTGTCAAGGATCTAAGATAAATGTTAAAAACGTTTCAAATTTAAGAACCAGGAACCACCGAGTAGATGAGAACTCACAGATTGCTTTTAGTAGCAAGTGTGATTACACACGGCTTGTTTACATGCCAACAAGCCAAAACGCCAGCGATTTAGTTGTAAAGTAGCCCAGCTTTCAACTTTAGTCGCAGTTTTTTTTACAATCAGATTGTTGGCTTGTGAACACGATTACACTGAGGGATTTACAATCAGATACCTACTAAATTCGCTCAGTAGCAGATTGTGAAGTATCTCGATGTAATCAACCCATAATGTAAAAATGCAAAAAATATTTGCGATTCTTCAACCAAAAATAACACGGTATTATGCCCCGACCTCCTTATCCAACAGATTTGGCTCCCTGCGTCTTCTTTCTATTCCCAAAACTGAAGAGACCTTTGAAAGGAAAGCTTTTTGCCACAATTGATAAGTCATAATCGAAGAACGAGCTGGTGGCCATACCTAAAAGGGTAGGATTGCAAGAAGCTCTGGCATAGATGTCAGATAGATTCTGAGGGAAGAAATGGATATTGATTCACCTTTCATTTGAGCAGACCTCTAATGTCTTGGAACTCCTCGGGGATCTGTGTTTGGACCTGTGCTGTTCCTCTGTTTTAGTAGTAATCAATATTATTCACCATCCTTCTGTAATGGATTTTAAGATCGTCTCGAAAAGGTTTCAGCAGATTCACGTTTCATATGAAACATCATAGACCAGAATGAAAGATTCTGAAAAATTATAATTATTTCCTTGTGTGTTGGTACAGAATTTTATCATGAAGCAAACGTGTTAGCATTCACTGAATAGAGTCATATGGTAGCGATATGGTGGCAACCTCTAGAATAGAAGAACACATCATAATATATATCATAATCAAGTGGAATAGAGCGGTCATAATAGGATATTTATTCGAATATTACCAGATAAATGAGAATGGGCCTCCACAAAGACGCACAAATGGAAGGAACGGATTTTGAAAATTAATTTTCTTTTGCCGGGTGCCACTTACGCATACGTAGGTGTAGAGATAAATAGCCGCGATAAGGCAGCCAGCACAATATGGCCGGATAAAATATTATGCGAGATATTTACGGACGATATGAGATGTAGAATAGAGTTGTCACGAATTTCTTTCTTTGCTCCTGAGGATGGCTCGAAGCAGACGTGTCCATTACACTGCTGAATTATGGACATTTAACTGGTCATATACAATCTGTGGACGAATGTCGTTATTGTTATGGAAATCACAAACTTCCAGCTAATGAAATATTTTGACGATTCTCTGTGGGATAAGTCTGGGATGTAGATGGGGAGATTTGGATGGCGTGATTGAGACATCGTTTTGTTCGTTTCGAGGAAATTGAGGTGATGAATTGCCAGAGATTCGTCTTGGAAATTGAGATGTTGCACGCAGGGTTTGGGGTTCTTAGTTTTGCCATTTATCGTGGGAGGATGCGATGTTGGGCTTGGTCAAATTTTTATTGTCATTATAATAGGTATAAGTTTGTCATAAGTTTTTTTCGTTATTCCGAAATTGAATTTTTTATTTAGGGCGATATACAGGTGGTTGAAGCTATGGGAGATGATTACTCAGTATAATGAATCTGTAGACAGTTCTTCAAACATCTAAGATTCTAAAAAACTTTTTAAGTTTTCACTCCCAGTCTCTGAAACAGAAATAATTAAAAAAAAATTATTAAGATGAAGTGCGAAAATCTTTGCACTAGTTGTCAGGAGCAAATTGGTTTTGAAAAAAATTTTACCTAACAGTAAAACTAAAAAGGAATCAATGAAAAGGATAATGTAACGTTTCAGAGTCTGTATCAGACACCTTCTTCAGACAAACTTGAGAAATCTTCGGAATTTTGTGTTTTTTTATTTGCAAACATAAAAAGTTGTCAACACATAGAGATTTTGATTAATTTATTTTGAAATTTCCTGATGTCATTTAATTCTTCAATAAATCAATCCATGTTTGTCTGAAGAAGGTGTCTGATATAGACACCGAAACGTTACATAATCCTTTTCATTTATTTCCTTCTTTAGTTTTACTGTTAGGAAACAATTTTTTCAGAACAAATTCGCTCCTGACAAATTACTGCAAAAATTTTCGCAGAAGCACTGCATCTTAGTTAATTTTTTTCAAATTATTTCGGTTTCAGAGACTGGGAGTAAAAACCTAATAAGTTTTTTAGAAATGCAGGATCCTCCCAGATTATATTTCAATCGATATTTAAGATTCTGAAAGATCATCACTTGGAGAGCCAGAATTAGTTGGATGAGCCCTTAGCTTTTCAACAGATTTCTTCGAATATCGAAATGAATGCAAAAAAATATAATTGTGACGGTATTTTGAAAAACAGTGATACTTACGCCCCTTGTTGAATATTTTCGAAACTATTGTAAAACGATCGGATTCAAATCTTATATTTGGCTGTCCGATAATAATGAAAACACTTGTGCAAAGTTTGTGAAGATCCTTGCAATAGAAAGTAAAAAATAAAATTTCTCGAAAAATGTAATACTTCAGAAACATTTCGCTGTAATTATATCACTGAACAAAAGAGTATCGATTGAATCAAGAACACAAAAATTCTGTCCTCCAGCTTGTTTTCAAGAAGAAATATTTGGTTGGTGATTCTAAAATACTACATCTTGTGGAAAAATTGGTTTTCTCAAGAAACTCTTATAAAATGCCAAAGCAATTGGACGTTCAACAAGCACAAACGATAACCAATGTAATACCGTATGTTAAAGAGCTATCTAAAAAGATGAGAAGAATTGGAGCAAAGTACCTAGTGAGTGATTAGAAATTTACTCAACAGGAAGGTTCTGATAAATAGAAGCTTTCAAAACATGCTTCAAATAAAGACCAAAGGATTCTTCCATTAACAAAAACGCAAAAAATTAAAAGAAGCAACTTTTCATGTCAATTACCGAAAATCCCAACAGTTAACCGTCTGATCATCTCTAAACAATCTGGGCTCCAATAATTAGACCAAATAAATAAAATTGTTTGACAACTGATTCCATAATAAATAAATCAGAGTCATCAATGATGTTTTTTGAGATATAACAAAAATGACAAAAATTTCCAAGGAGTGGAAATTTGCAAATTTTCAAGTGTTTTTTTTTGTAGAAGCCTGGATTTTAACTGATGGTATCCTCAATGAACTGGAAAGTTTCAGGTTTTGGTGGTATCGATTGATATTGCGAATGAGTTGAAGTACTTGAAGACATACAATAACCAACGATATGGTCTTCTTCAGGATGAACAAAGAAGACGGAACAAAAACAACACATTCCCTTTGCCCAGGGAAAAGATTGTTAACTTAATACCTATAGCTTACGTTTGCAGAGCAGATAAAGCATCTCAAGAAGAAATTGAAGATACAGTGGAACTTCCCTATAAAGAAAGCGCTAAATCCGCAAAAAATATTCGTTATAAAGAAATTTCGTTATACAGAAAATTTGTTTCTATTGTCGGCAATGTCGCGGTCGACTTCACTGATAAATTTTAGTTTATCATTCAAACTTGAGCAATCTCTTTTAGACATTTTCGCACAACTTTCACACTAGCGTTAGATTAAAACCAAACAGTCGAGGGTGTATTTAAAACTGTTTCAGAAGGATCTCTCTGCCCTAGTTTAGATCGGGATTTATTACATACATACGTCCGGAAAAAACCCACCCTTATACCTTCTTACCAATAGCCATTCAAAGTGTGATGTTCTTTGAATATTCCATTATAGAGAGAATTTACTCCGTTTTAGAGGGTGTTTTCAACATGGAATGTGGATTCCAGCTGCAATGTCTTGTACGTAATTCGAAATACAGAGAAATTCGTCATACAGAGGTTCGTTATAAGTTCTACTATATTTCTTCGAGTGTTATTTCTAGTCTTGATGTTTCAGTTTATGGTACTAATGAGCTTATTCTTATTTTAATAGCAAATAAGATGAAACGTACAAACAAAAGGAATAATCCCCTTGGTCTATTTTCATCACTGACTTGAAAGGTGCTTATCACCATCAATAGAAATATTTTACGCGAATTGCAGAGAAGAAACTAATCCCACCTATTAAATCTGATTAGCCAGTTCCTTCACCTTTCTCAACAAAATAGATGAGGCAGAACAGAGCCAGGCAAGCAATTTTCACTTTGGATCTCCTAGTTCGTGATGAATGATAGAGTTGACATGGAAATTGTTAAAACGCCTGTCTGGTTCTACGTCCAAATTACAGCACTTAGCTCTCATGAAACATAATCATGCTACAAGCGGCTACGATAATTTGCTATTGGGAAATTTTAGAATAAATAGTCCGAAATTAGGTGGAGAGAATGCAAGATAAACGATAACCTGGAAATGTTGATGATGGCCGTAAATAATAAATTATTTTATTTCGAATGTACACCTCTATTTGGATTAACTTCGCTGAGCCATCCACAGGATATAATTAAAGGCGATAAATCTTCGCCGTGTGAAAAACAAATAAAAATCGTGACTTGTGAGTTCTCTTTTAAATAAGATCGTAATTATTGGGCAACTATACACATCAACTTCATTATTATATCATTTGAATGTGGGCACAGGAAATATCGGGGACCATAATCAGCGGGTTGCTTCCTCAATTTCGGCGCTAATGGCTGCAGAAATGATCTGGTTGGAAGATACTGTATGGTATCGTGATATAATTTCTTAATTATTTTCTATTTTTAATAGGAAAGTCCTGTTATATGTTGTACACGATCCTGAATACACATACATGAAGGCTAATTCTGGATTTTTCTGCACGAATTGAAATTATTTGAAAGTGGAGATTAACTTTATTATAGCATTCGCCAGCCGTAAGTAGCACAGAAACGAATCAAATATTCAATAACGACATGAAAATTCATGAAATAATATTTTATGTATTCTAGATTCCCCAAACTCAAAAAAATGAGTTATTAAAAATGCTGATTGAACTTGACTGTTTGTCTTCGACCCAAGTGAAACTGAAAAGAAGTATAGAAACGTCAACAGTTTAGTTTAGTTTAAAAAAGGAGTTACAGTTCACTGCGACCTCAAGGTCTATTGTGCCTCTTTACAGAGCTGTTCGAACCATACCCTCACAGCTCGCCTTCTAGTTCCAGAGATCTGATAAAATCCAATATCTGTGAAGGCTTCAACGTGGCTAGTTCTTTACTTTTACAAGTTTCACGCCCAAGGCATTCTCTCCTTAATCTCGCGATGACAAAGCATTCCGTTACTAGGTGAATGGGGGTTTCTTCCTCCTCCCTACAGAACCTACACTCGTCAGTGTCCGATGATCCCATTCTCAACAGGTGCTTCCTGAGGCAACAGTGTCCTGTGAGAAAGCCAGTAAGGAGGTGCGATTGTTTCTTACTAAGATCCAGATATTTTTTGGATCTTGCTGTTCCAAAGTTCCGAAGGAACTCGGTGGAATGATCAATTCCTGGGAGATTCCGCCAGAGTTTTTCCCTCCCGGCTTTCTCCCTCTCCAGAAACTCCTCTCTTATAGGTACATTTACTTATAACTTAGGGGTTCTGGGCCAATGAGTGACATTCTTGCGCCCTTTTTGGCAAGTGTATTGGCCTCTTTATTTTTTTCGATTCCCGAATGGCCGGGAACCCAGATTAAAAAGACCTTATTTTTCTTGCCTACCTCATTGAGTTTGTTCCGGCACTCCCAGATCATCTTTGACTCGATGACGTAGGAACTCAGTGCAGCAGTGCTTCAATAACAGCTTGACTATCTGAGTGTATGGCTATATCGCACGTCTGATGAATTCCTTCTAGATTTATATCTAGACACCTTTCAATAGCTAAGATTTTCGCTTGAAAGACGCCCATACAGGAGCCTAGCGACAGTGTACACTTGTGTACTTGGCCCGTATATCCCATCAGCGACAGCTCCTGTATATAGGTTTTGGAACCGTCTGTATACCATTTTACGGTGTTTTCTTCCAGGTTATAGTCGGTGTATTTCCGTTCTCATTAATCTCTTCTACTTAGCAATGTCCTGAAGTTTTTCTCAGTCCTTACTTTCTTGATCATTACATCACTAGAGAGGATCTCAGATGATATACAGTGTCATTGCCACTTATACCCATCATTATCGCCACTGATGGTAACCGCAGTATGGCCTGCTGACTATGGTAGAGGTAGATAGGAGCATTTTGCACGGTGTGCCTAATGATGATGACATTATTGCATTATCAATACCCATAGACTCAATTGAAGGATATTTTGGAAGTCTAAAACTGTATAGTTACAAATACATATTGTAGACTGTTGAAGGGGCTACATTCCAATGCGACTTTAAGATCTATTGTGCCCAAATAATAAATACATATTCATAACTTTAATTGAATTTATTCTTCAGAAATACTACTTCAAATCTTCAAAATGGGATATTTTGATAGGAAAATTGGAACTGTGTAGATTTGACAAGCTCGACAAGCCCTATCGTTGTCAAAGAAGTTCAGCTGCTCTTATATGGTAACGCACAAAATACCTCGTTGGTCGCAGTACAGCCACGAAATCATGGTGCCAATCGACCCCAATCTCATCAATCAATTTACTGTGTAAATTTTCTCATTATTCCATGTTCAAGTTGAACGGTTATGGAAATGGATTTCACGTTTCTTGAGATCATCAGAGCTGAAAATAAGTTACTAAAAATGTTTCCTTAACTTGACCATCAGTCTCTGTCCCTACCAAAACTAGTCAAAAGTAGATACCTATAGAAACGTCATAAAAATGTCATTGCCATTAAGACCCATCATTATCGCCAGTTCAGTACGACCTGGTGACAATGGCAGATGTAGACAGGAGCATTTCGCACGGTGTCCCTTAATGATGATGACATTATTGTGGCATTATCAATAGCAATAGAATCAATTGAAGGATTTTTTGGAAGTCTAAAACTGTAGTTAAAGTATTCATAATTAATTTTGAATTCAAATTAGAAAAAACGATAGCAATTAACAATAATATAAATAAAAGAGACATTTAGACATTTCAAATACATATTGTAGACTGTTGAAGGGGCTACATTACTCTGCGACAAATTCATAACTTTAATTTAATTTATTTTTTACATATACTACTTCAAATCTTCAAAAATAGATATTTTGATGGCTCAATTTGAACTGTGTAGATTCAAAAGAAAAGGGAAGGCTAGACAGGCTCTATCGTTGTCAAAAGAGTTAAGCTGCTTACTGTTACTGGGCTTCTCACAGTTCACTGTTTTGTAAGATGTCACCTGCACAAAATCGGTAAAGGTAACTTCTTCTAAGTCGGGATATAGTCTAAGGGTAACTCCAATATCTGTAGGTTATGTGGTTCGGCCACAATAACCACCGAGCACTTAATACCATGTCAATGCAAATGTATTGGCACAAACCCGACTTTTAGTCGATCAACCTAGTTGACAACTAAGTCGTCAACAGGCCGTGTTGACGACCAAGTTGAATGTCTGTAGGCTGGTTGGTGGTTGATATTCCAGATTGAAGACTAGGTTGATGCGAGATCAAATCGGTTGGTTTTGTACTTATTCGAGGAAATGTAGTAATTTAACTAAATAATATGAGCAATATTCCAAACATTCAAGTATGGGTAGATTTCTTTGAATGTTTGAAAGATCTACTGGAATTATAGAAGTTAAATCCGAGATATAAAATTTTATGATTTTATGATTCTTGAGTTCATCAGACCTGAAAAATAAGTTACTAAAAATGTTGCCTTAACTTGACCATCAGTCTCTGTACCGACCAAAACTAGTCAAAAGTAGATACCTATAGAAACGTCATAAAAATGTCATTGCCACTTAGACCCATCATTATCGCCAGTGCAGTACGACCTGGTGGTGGTGACAATGGCAGAGGTAGACAGGAGCATTTCGTAGGGGTCCCTTAATGATGATGACATTACTGTGGCATTATCAATAGCAATAGACTCAATTGAAGGATTTTTGGAAGTCTAAAACTGTAGTTAAAGTATTCATGATTAATTCTAAATTCAAATTAGAAAAAAAGTAAGTGGCCTACAGACGATCAACCTAGTTGACAACTAAGTTGTCAACACGCCGTGTTGACGACCAAGTTGAACGTCTGTAGGCTGGTTGGGGGTGATATTCCAGATTGAAGACTAGGTTGATGCGAGATCAAATCGATTGGTACTTATTCGAGGAAAGGTAGTAATTTAACTAAATAATATGAGCAATATTCCAAACACTTAAGTATGGGTAGATTTCTTTGATTGTTTGATACTCGATTTAGGGAAGTTGAATCCGAGATATAAAATTTTATGATTTTATGATTCTTGAGTTCATCAGACCTGAAAAATAAGTTATTTAAAATGTTGGATTAACTTGACCATCAGTCTACGTCCCGACCAAAAGTAGATACCTGTAGAAACGTCATAAAAATGTCATTGGTGACAATGGCAGAGGTAAACATAAGCATTTAGCACGGTGTCCCTTATGATGATTACATTATTGTGGCATTATCAATAGCAATAGACTTAATTGAAGGATTTTTTGTAAGTCTAAAACTGTAGCTGAAGTATTCACAATCAATTCTGAATTCAAATTAGAAAAAACTATAGCCATGTACAATAGTATATTAATATGAATAAAAGAGACATTCAAATACATATTGCAGAATATTGAGGGGCTACATTCCACTGCTTTTGTGCCCAAATAATAAATACATATTCAGAACTTTACTAATATTAATTCTTCAGAAGAACTAAGTACGTCCTCTAGTACGTCAAATCTTCAAAAATTGATATTTTGATGGCACAAATGGAACTGTGTATCGTTGTCAAAAGAGTTGAGGCTGCTCACTGGGCATTTCATAGGTCACTGTTTTGTGAGATATCACATAGATATTAACATATTTGTAGGCTTTGTGGATCTGCCACAACAACCAACGAGCACTTAATATCATCATGCCAAAGCAAATGTATTGGCACAAACCAGACTTACCCTATTGAGTGACGCGACAACAGTCCACATAAAAGTGAAGTCTGCTGAGAAAATGATCGAATTTGAGAAGGGTTTGCATTCTCAGGCAAAATGAAGCTATTTTATGGTAGTGCACAAAATACCTCGTTGGTTGCAGTATAGAAACGAAGTTACGCTGCCAATCGTCCACAATACAATCAATCAACTGTGTAAATTTTCCCATTATTCGATTTAATTCTGCAATGTTCAACTAGAACGGTTATGGAAATGAATATTATAATTCATGAGTTCATCAGATCCGAAAAATAAATTATTCCGATACATATTGCGATATCTCAACCATCAGTCTTCGTCCAAAAAGTCATAAAAATGTCATTGCCACTTAGACAGTGGTAACTGCAGTACGACTTGGTGACAATGGCAGAGGTAGACAGGAGCATTTCGCACGGTGTCCCTTAATGATGATGACATTATTGTGGCATTATCAATAGGCATAGAGTCGAGTGGCCACGCCGTGTGCATTTGCGGCCCCGCTGAGACCACGCCGGTCCCTGGCGCTTCCAAGAACCCCCTTTTACTGCAAATTGTGGGGATCCGACACACCTACCGCCCATACTTATCTCTCGGAACTCCATCTACCTGTCCTGCTTTGCCTCCTTTTCAGTGCCTTCTCTTCCTTGGCTCGAGGCTCTTCTTCTGTGACCGTCAGTGGCGTAGCAGATGCAGCTGATTGGTATCTGGCTACTTGCTGCAACTGTAACGAATACTGGGTTCTATTGGTTCTTACAGAAATGATCAATCCTAAGCAATTTGCAAGTTATTCTTCATTTACCAGTCGTTTACACTGACACCTGCTGGATATATGTTATTTTCAATGTAGTACCATCAAAGTACTCAACGTTTGGATCATTAGAATTCATCTCAACAGTATCAGAATCGCAAGAAAATAGACTTGTTTGTAGTTCCATCTTTTAAGCGAACATTTTCTAGAACCTTACAACAACCCCTTTTTGAATTGATATCTGAGTACTTGCCGCAACACCATACAGAAACTTTGGGTACGTACTATTGGAAATTATAAATCCTGGTCAATTTTCAAGATATCCTTCATTCACCAGTGGCACCTGGGAATCTATACTCATTTCTAGAGACCGGATTATATGCATTTGCATATTTGCATAATATGCTTTTGCATATTCAAGACATCTTCAGCGGTATTTGCATATTTAAGCTAAAATCCAGCTATGATCCATATTTTCAGTATATATTTCTTCCCTACGTTCCGAATGCGATAAAAGTGATGAATCCGAATAAATTCCACAAAATATGAGGTCTATTGAGTTATAATACTAATAATTGTGACTTTTGTCTGATTTGCGAATCCCTTTTATCGCATTCCGGGACGCAGTATTAGTAGCCGCGCGCTATGAAAGTATCCAAATATTGAGTGAAATACGCCAAATGAACTCCACGTTGCCATTAGCATTTCCCAATAATATTCAAGAAAATTTGAGAGGATACTGAAAGGAAATCCAGATTTCGAAGATTTGCCTCTTATCGAGAGTTTTATTAATGAAACTCTGAGGGAGAACATAGGACCAATGTTCAAATCTTCCCCAGTTACGTCCATGCATGTAGAGCGAACCTTTTCCACATTTCCATATACAAAAATCTCCAAAATGATCGAAGGCAAACTTAGTAATTGAACATTTTGAACAATATTTAATTGTTTACAAAAACATCAAATTAAATTTTAATGTCAATATTATTGGGAGTTGATTTTGAAATATAAATTACTTTTTTTTTTCAGTTCCCAGAATTCATGAATCAATATTGCATATTTTGCCTATTTTTGTGCATATTTCAAACATTTTTCATGCATAGGTATATGCATGCATATAACAACGTTTTCATGTTGCACATAATGCAACAAATTCGGCGAAATCCACTTTGAAGTAAAATGGCGAATTGAATGATTGATAGCTACTTTAAAAACATGTACCTATCATTAGTATTATTAGACAGGGTCTGATCATAAGCCAATATCTCTGGAAGAGCCGCACGCCACTGACATCCCAAAAAACTATATTTACGAGCAGGCGTTTCGTTGGTCGTATTTCAAAATAATTTTAATAACTAAGGAACATAGCCTGTTGTTAAGCAGCCATAATATATTAGGTTTTTAATGGTTTTATAATATATATCTATTTGGCCCCTTTTTACCTAAATGGTTATTAAATACAACTTGTTTGACTTTATTAGAAATATCCTTTTGGCTAATTCCGAGTCTCTCTAATTATGATTGAAAGCTTTGGGTCTGAAAAAGGTTTAATAGGTAATCATCCGAAAAAAGTAAAGGAATCAAAGATGAAAGGTTATTACATTTTTTTAGAATCCTATTTAGCTTCTATTTATAAAACTGAGATTCTATTTCAATTTGGGACATAAGTAATATGTGTATACATCTGTAATTTCAGGGTTAATTTGTTTATACTTCTTTATTGATTCAATACGTTTGAAAACGTTCAACTACAGTAGTTGATGTGAATGTTATTTTTCACTAAAAATTTATTATCTTTCGTTTTTAATTGAAAATTAGGTTCTATTCTCTGATGAAAAATCCGAGGTTGAAAGTAATTCTATCTATCGATTGATTTCAATTCAATTACAGTGGAACTTCCCTATAACGAACGTCTGTATAACAAATTTCTCTTTATAACGAATTTCGTACAAGACATTGCATCGTGAATCCAAATTTCATGTTAAAAACACCCTCTAAAACGAAGAAAATTTTCTCTATAACGAAATATTCAAAGAACATCACTCTTGGAATGGGTATTGGTAAAAGGTATAAGGGTGGGTTTGTTCCGAAAATTTTCCGGACGAACGTGATAAACAGCTTTGAACACACCCCTGGTTGTTTGGTTTCAATTTAACCATTACGCTAGTGTGAAAAGTTGTGCGAAAATGTCTAAAAGCAAGTGCTCAAGTTTGAATGATAAACTTAAATTATCAGTGTAGTCGACCGCGACATTGCCGACTATATAAACAAATCTTTTGTATAACGAAATTTCTTTATAACGAATTTTTTGGTGGATTTAGCGCTTCCGTTATAGGGAAGTTTCACTGTATATGATATTTTTACCAAAGCTTGAATAAAATTTGCAACAACAATAAAAAATTCACAAACCATAATTTTCATGAGAAAAGAAGAAAGGTATTACTCTAGAACGAGAACACAAAAACGCAGTTACCACCCCTCAGATCAATAAAAATTTTTTACTGACATGGGTATCTCCCGGACATCTGGGAAGATGAAGCCCAGAGAAGAAAGAAGAAGAAAAATATGGTTTATTGACTTGGTCCCTGAAACAACTATGCGTATATATTTTTCCACTGACAACTCCAACGTAAAAAATAAAATATAAACGTAGTCTTGTTAATATGTAATAGGGTTTTGGGAATGCCTGCTCGAATAGGGTGTTTAAGAGTTTATTTACCAAGTGTTTTCTCAAATTGAAATTACCCCTTTTGGGTATTTATTTTATGCCTCATAAAATACGCACGATGGTTCGAAATTGGAAAAGAAGAAAATGAAGGATGGTGTTTATGGAGTGGCATATCCCTGTTATTTATTACCAGCCTATAATAAGTTGCATTTAGTTGACCGAGATTGCTTCGTACGCAGGTACTTAAAATTTTTAATATGATATTAAGTGGTACAAGCTGTTCGAGAAAGTGATGAGAGGGACCTCGGGGTATTTTTTCAGAAAACTTCATTTCGTTCGAACAGAGGTTCGAACTGTTTTTTTTGTTTATTGTGAGGGAAATCTGTTCAGCCAATCAGAACAGAACTAACCCGAACGAACTTTATAAAGATATTGAAATAATTGAATATTGAATTGTAGACTTTCGTTCACTTTATCGTGCCACAAAAATGGTCACTTCGGAGTAATTACTCTGAATTAATTGGCCTTATTTACTATAACTTCGTAGCTACTGAATCTAAATTCAGATTTATGGACTAATCCATAGATCTTTTATGATACTCCGAACTCGATAGAAAAAGAATACTATTCTCGAGAGAGAGTCCCGTGATTTTTTTTTTCATTCAAAATTGATAAAATACTTACATTTGTGTAAAAGAATTTTTCTCTGATGTCCTCAAAAAACAAGCGTGAAAAACTATAGTGGAAATTCTGAAATTGATTTATGTTTTCATGGAAAATCATACACATTTTTCTTCTTTATTTTTGAGCTCTCGTTCCACTTAAACGAGTGCTATATCGTTTTGTCCAAATCTCTGTAATTTTCGAATATTGTGCCCAAAAAAGATCTCAAATTCGATTCTGTCCGTGGGACCGTCCAGCCGGCCATTAGCACGATAACTTCCGAAATGATTGTTCTAGAGACTTGAGATTTTCAGGGTGAGTTCGGCTCCCAAATGCCTCAGTTAAGTTCGTTAACGAGCCAAATTATACTAGGTGTTTCATAAAATATGGTCATTAAAATTTTCGTTCCTCAATATCTCACACAAAACGAAACAAATCGAAATGAAATGTTGCAGTCAAATGGAAGATGCTCATAATGAGCCTCATGCAACATTTGTGGCCTTAGTGCACACAGAACCATGGAAAATTCAATTAGAATATTGAAAACAAGAAACTTCACATTTTCATAAAAAGATATCCGATTCGAGTGAAATTTATTTTCTTCATGAAGATTGATATACTGAATGTTCATGCCAAATTTTGTGGCCATAGTGTTAACAGAACTATAGAAAATTCGATTGAAATATTGAAAGAAGAATCTTTATACAGTGCAACCTTAATATAACGAACCTCAATATAACGACTTCCTCGATTTAACGAATTTTTCATAATCCCCTTGAATCTTCCATAAGAGTCAATGTAAAACATACCTCTACATTAAGAAAATTTTTACGAACAACCTCTTTATAACGAATTTTCAACTACCTAAAAGAGTGTGAATACCTCTACTTAACGAATTTCGTCAACTCAAAACCTCTATATAACGTTTTCACCAATAACCAGGTATGTATGTGATTCAGCCGCGACAGGTTTCGACGCGTATTACGTAAAATACGAAGTTAGTTGATGGAAAGTAATCAGTGTTGCTCCTCACTTTTTTGCAATGGCTCAGAAACGTAAAAGGCGTTCCTTATCTGTCGCAGAAAAGCGAAGCATCATTAATTATGTTGACAAAAATCCTTCAACAAAAAATTAGACATAGCTAATAAGTTCGGGATTCCCGCAAGTTCATTGGCTACAATTTTCAAATCTAAAGATAAGTTTTCCGACGAAATTGGTTTGCCTTCAAACATCAGAAGATTGAAACCGTGGAAAACAAACTACAATTTATTACTTTTTTCCAATCAAGATGAATAAAATTAGATTTAGGCTTTTATACCAATTGGTTGATTTTTCACCTCTTTTTATTTTGTTCTGCGAATTTTTGAAAAAAAAACCTACCTACTCACTTTATTGTTTTGAAAAAGAAAATATAAAATAAATGAGTAATTTGATAAAAATGAGTTTTCATTTATATGAGCAAAATTAGTTCGCTATAACAAGATGAGTACGTAATGTCGAGGTGAATAAAACCTCGGTATAACAAATTTTGGACCAACCTCACCTCAATATAACAAACCTCAGTTTTACGAATTACTTGATATAACGAATATTTACTGGTTCCCTTCCGATTTGTTATATCGAGGTTCCACTGTATTTCCATAACAAGATATCCGATTCGAGTGAAATTTATTTTGTGAATGAAGACTGATATACTGAATGTTCATGCAAAATTTCAAGAGGATCGCATCATCAGAACCATAGAATTCAATGTTGTTAAATTATTTCTTTTACATATTCATGCCCTGAATAATTTCCGAAGTATAATTGCAATTGTCCTGAGATTATGCATTTATATCTCATAAAAATTAAAGTTTAAAAAATAAAAATTTTGAGGTAATAGTCTTATTGCTCCACCAATGAACGAGCGCTCAAAAGCTCATGCTCAGGGCTTTTCTTAAATTTTTTAAAATTGAATTATTCAGATAACAAGATGATTCTGCATATCAAATACGTTGTTATTACCTCATTTACATGGACAATTTCAATATCCTTCATTGACAGACTCTTTCTAATCCTTTCTGCCGGACATCGTATTTTTTAAAGACTATGTCCCATTATACTGATACATACAGTAGCCAGCTGAGATAACATCAAGACCTTCAGAGAAAAAGAACTCTTTAATCCTTTAAAGTCACAGGATTAAGAGCTACTAACCAGTTGTAATACGTTTACGTCTAACTGGTTAAATGAATAACTATTCTTGCGTATACCGTCTAAGATATATTTCAACGGTCATTTTAAAACAAATTGTTGAGAATAACCAAGAGATTAAAATGGTTTGTTTTGTATTACTTTACGGTAGCAACATGAAAAAAAGGACTTTGTGAGGATTAAAAACTTTTGAAATAAGACGAAGATTTATTGGGAATTAAGCAACTTCAAGCACATTGACGAAACGACGACTACATCATCGTTTTCGAGGAAATATACAAAATATATATTACACGGCTTCCTTAGATTTTGTTGTTAGAGAACGAGTGTGCCATAGTTTTGACCAAATTCGGTGAAATTGTTGAAATATTATTATATCAGGGCTGTTTATATCATTTTTGCTTCTTGTATTTAACTCTTCGGCCATCATTGGCCAGTCGTCGTCAGGAAAACACTCAAAACTCAAATACACTGCTCAACAATTGATAGGGATCACTTACTTGTTCTAAATTTATTTCTGAAATATTCGCTCCAAGATTATGAATTTAGTTAGATATCAGAGTATTTTCAGTTGATAATATGGTTCACTTGAGAAAAGAATGAAAAAATGGAAAGTTGGAGAGAAAAAAAGACTTTATAAGGAACACTCAAATTCTGTGTTTGAATATCATGAAAATTTTATGATGAAAGGTGAAGTTTCGGTTAAGTTAGTACCTAGTTGGTCCCCCACGAGCTCGTCTCAAGCATTCTACCCTACGAGGCATACTTTCGATCAAACGATTTATAAAATTTTGGGGCAAATTGTCCAAATATCCCGTAAAGCGTTAGAAAGGTACTCCAGGTTATTGATCGGTTGTTCTAAGGTTGACAATTGTCTAGACATCTCAGACCAGACATGTTCGATGCAATTCATGTCTGGAGAGCGAGCTGGCCAGTCCATCCTATCAATAGCATGAGTTTCTAGCGCTACATTAACCAGACGACTACGGTGTGGACGTACCCTCCTACGTGCTCTCAAACCACGACATGTAGTCGTCGTCTTACAGTCTGGTTCGAAATTAGAACTCCTGTTGCAACTCTCAGTGATCTATTGAGCCGCGACGCCGGGTAAGTGGGATTTCTCCTAGCATTGAGGATCAAAAGACGATCTTGGGCAGCTGTTGTACTGCGCTGCCGACCTCTTCCATGAACATAAGCTACTGAGTCGTTTTGGATGAACCTATTCCAAGCCCGACTCACGACACTTTGCGAAACATTCAATCGCCGGGACACTTCTCGCTGGGACAAACCTTCTGTATCCACCGTATGATTTGGTCTAGTTGCACAGGAGCCAAACGTCTTCTCGGCATGACTGATAAGCTGATATTGTTCTCATTTCTTCAATTATTGTCACCTTATGTGTTTGAACGATAGAAAAAAACAGATTTAATAGCAAATACCACATTGCTTTTCACTCCACCTGTAACAGCCTACAGATAATAATCGATTTTGTGAACAAGAGCCGATGAAGTGAGGAAGACTTTGATATAATCAACTCAAAACATCTTACTTTTTCCTTAGAGAACATATAATGTACATATATTCACGAGATAACTTGAAAAAAATACAAATGAAGAGAAGTTCATAAGTGATCCCTAGCTATTGTTGATCAGTGTATTTCCCGACTTGACTGTCAATTTTGACACAGTGTAATTATCGCTGGGCTCTTTCGCTATCTACAATGCAATTATCGCTGTAATTGTGCGGTAATAGTAATCCATTTGCATAGAATTTTTGACAGAACGAAAATATTCAGTATAAGTATATAAACATCCTGTAAGTAAACACATACCAAGTCGAACTCATTTAAAAATATCAAACTTCAAGTGTGTGACTCCAGAATCATTAGCAGAGGAACTCACCTTAAAAAATTGAGATCACAGGAAAATACCATGTGGTTTGATAGTGACCAATTGTTATTATTGAGTTTTTTATATCTGAAACACTTCAGATACTTATCTCGAAAAATAAAAACTATAGGAAAGCATGTGTACAAAATAATGTTACCCATACTTTATAATTTTAATTCCTTACACCTAATATAAGATCAAAAGAAAAAAAGCACTTTATAACCCATATCGCAATAAAACAGTCATTGTTAAAGTACTCAAATACCCACGTCAATTAAAATTAAAATCATCAACAACATCACGCTCATTTGCCTAATTAAAGAACAACTAAACAACACCCCAGAAAATAAAGCAGTTAATTAAAGAATACGATACAAAAACCGCATCCCCATCGAGTTCCGTAATTACCACAAGATGGAAAACACTTAAAACACGAATATATGGTTAATACGAGAGACAACTTTACGAGACTGATAATTATTTCTGAAACAAATGCGTTATAAAATGGCGCCCAGGTGATAATAGGCCTCATCAAAAACACACTCCGATTTTCGTGAGCATCAACTTCAAAATTGTATTTGTTTAATGCCTTGCTTGGGTTCGCTGGACGGTGAGGGTACCCAGGTTTGGGTCCGAGGTGCCGTCACATTCACAGGTTAACTTTGAATTATTATGGTAATTCCCAAGGCGTACACTGTTGAAGATGTAAATTGAGAGGAAGAAGATGTCGGGAGAAAAGAGAAGAAAATGTTTGTCCGGGAGGTAGCTTTGTATTTTCGATAGCGCATTTTGCAGTTCGATTTTGTTGTATAATGAGTAGGCATACTGATAATAATAAGTCCTTAGCTTCGAGTTACTACTAAGATGTTGTGTTCTTCATAGACTTGAAATAATTTCTTTAAGTCGACCTCAAAATAGAACCTCAGTTGAACGTATACTAAATTGATATATGGATACCTATTGGAAAATTTCTGAAAAAAACTTTATAGGTTTTCACTCCCAGTCTAGAATTTTTAGAAATGCAGAATCCTCCTAGAATATATTTCAATCGATATATTGGAAAATGTCATTGTAAATGACGTAATACAGGGTCTTTATAAATGATTGTAACAGCGCAGTTGGCTTTGGATTACAGAATACCAATCTCTAACCAATCAGAGCATAGCATGATCACAGCATTCTGTGGTTTGCATAATCCAAAGCCAACTGCGCTGGAGTACGCTGTTACAATCATTTATAGAGACCCTGTATCAACGTATTTAATCTGCAGAATGATCTTTCTATTTGAATAATATAAATGAGAAACAATTAAGGAAAAAATGGGGAGAGTATTCAATAAATGCTAACTTAAATCAACTGATTTTGATTTCACATCAGCATTTTCACTATAGTTTTTCAAGCTTTTTTTAAGGTGAAAAAATCTTCTACACAAATGCACGTATTTTATCAATTTTGCACCAAAAATAGTACTAGGCCAAAAAGTGGCGTTCGTGTTGACTTTCTGGCTAGTGTTGCCTATCCGTTTCCTTATAGATTTCTGAGTGACCAGGAACCCAGACAAGAGACCTTGTTGTCCTTGCTACTTCATTGAGTTATTTTACCCTAAAAATCACTTAAAATTCGAAATGGTAATAAAAAATTTAAAAAAAGTTCTGAGCAGGAGCTTTTAAGCGCTCGTTCTTTGGTGGAGCAATGGGACTATTACCTCAGAATTTTAGATTTAAGATTTGAGATTGATATCAAATATATGAATGCAGAATCTCAGCACAATCGGAGTTATATTCAGGAAATTATTCCAAATATGAAATAAATAAAAAATGAATAATTACGAAAATTAATTTTCATTGTTCTGATGATGCGATCCTCTTGAAATTTGCATGAACATTCAGTATATCAGTTTTCATTCACAAAAAAAATTTGACTTGAATCGGTTATCCTGTTATGGAAATTCTTCTTTTCAATATTTCAATTGAATTTTCTTTGGTTCTGTTGACACTATGGCCACAAAATTTTGCATGAAGATTCAGTATAACAGTCCCTTCACAAAAAAAATTCACTTGAATCGGATATCCTGTTATGGAAATATTAAGATTCTTTTTGTCAATATTCCAATTGAATTTCCCATGGTTTTGTTTACACTGTGACCACAAAATTCTGCATGAATATTCAGTGTATCATCTTTATTTATAAAATGAATTTCATCCGAATCGGCTATTTTTTATAGAAATATGTAGTTTCTTCTTTTCAATATTCCAATTGAATTTTTTTTGGTTCTGTTCACCCTATGGCCACAAAATATTGCGTGAAGCTTATTATGAGCATCTTGCATATGGCCGCAACATTTCATTTCGAAGGTTTTCGTTTCGACTGAGATATTGAGGAACAAAAATTTTGATTGTCCATATTTTATGGAACACCTTGTACGATTTGGTCGGTAAAAGAATTGACCAAGCCATTGGCAAATCGAACTCACCCTGAAAATTTCAAGTCTCTAGGACAATCCCTTCGAAAGTTATTGTGCTAACGGTCAGACACGGTCGGCCCCTCAGACAGAATGGAATTCGACCACGAATTCCTCATCAGGGAGTTGAACCCTATCGTTTGAGACCATTTTCGGGTCAAAATATAAAATTACACACATTGGGCAAAACGATATAGCACTCGTTTGAGTAGAACGGGCGTTGAAAAATAAAGAAGAATATTCAATTATATCAAATTCTTTTGATTTTTCCATCAGCATTTCACTATAGTTTTTCACGCTTGTTTCTTAAAGAACATCAGTGAATAATTCTTTCACACAAATGTAATCATTCTAATTAATCTTGGATAAAAAAAACGAGCGCTCAAAAATATAATCTTGTGACATTCAAATGAATATTAATAAGTAATAGAATGAAAAATTTTGAACTTCTTTAAAGTTCCGTACACAAGGTCATCGTTTTTCTCGAATTTTCACAATGAATTCCGCGTGGGCAGATAGTGCAGGGTTGTAGGGTAGTAACAAACCAAAAATAATCTTGAAAACACCACAGGCACGTTGTCGAACGAGCGCTCAATAAAATAGAAGATTATAGGGTATAATCATCTACCTGTTCGGGAACAAACAAATCCGATAAAGCTATGGCGATGTTAACAAGTTCCGCTTATTTATTGGTTGCCCCTCATTTTAACACTAATTACCTCTAATTTAAGGGGAGTCACTCGTTTTCTATTCGAGGTATTATAGCAGATACTCATGGTAGATTTATGGGGACAATAAATCAAATTTCTTATTTCTGCGTGTTAGATACTTCACATACTGACATACTGCTATTTTTTACTTTTTTTAAATTTATTTGTTATTTTGATTCCCAGCCGTCTCAAAGGACTAGGTAGAACTCACTGAATATGAATCTGTCTAAAATATTTCTGTACGGCTATGGGCACCATAACTACCGAGAGCAACGCAGAAAGGACTTTCAGGATAGGTTGGGTTTCTTGATATCTCAATTTAATTTCCCCGACAGACGCGTGAAAACTGCGCTTTGACGTCACTTCTCGTCTATTTCCAGTGCGGTCAAAATAAAAATATGTATGTCGGTTTGACTGATATTGTTCAGGAGACCGAAATCAATACAATAAATGGCTTAAACCTGATCAAAATCTGAAACAAAAATTGAAATTCATACCCAATATACAAGGTGTTTCTGATTTGATCAGAATGATTCAAGGATGTGTTTTCTCAGATAATTTCATGAAAAAAAATTCTCATGAATATAGGTCCTTGAATGCATTGTTTCCAAGCAACAGGGTGGTTAACTTTTACTTAAAAACTGAAAAAAAAATGGTACGCCACTGACAAATTTTAAGCTAACAATTATTTTTGAATTCTGCTCTCAATTAATGGCAAAAAATCTCTTCTGCCTTTTTATCGGGGGGAAGCGATTTCAGTGTAAGAAAATGAACATTTTCTCCTTATTTTTCACACATTTTGTTGTAGAGACGCTACGGTAAGATGTTCCATTTCTTTACATAAAAACGGTACCCCTCCCGAAAAAAGGCAGGAGAGATTTTTGGCCCAAAACAAAGAATTAAAAAAAATGTTAGTTTAAAATATACCAGTAGAGTACCACTTTTTTCAGTCAGTTTTTAACTTCCACTCGAGGAAATAACTGATGAATCACATAAAATCTAAGTATTATTAACTATATAAAAAAATTAAAATGCAATAATCAAGGGAACTAGTTGAATATTTAAATAAATAAAATATACGAATTTACCATTTTCCTACCATGTCAATTGAAGCCATCATCAATTCAATTTAATGAATTTTCGCATTTATTTAGAAGAAAATTTTTCCCGACTGAAAATTCATCAATTCATTAAATAAAAAAATATTCATTTCGATGACAGTTGCTAGAAAGCAATCAGCTACTTTTGAGCAAGTGATGAAATAAGTCTTAAGGGCCTATTTTTATTATGAAATTATATGAGGAGCGCTACTATATATACAGCATCATACGCGCCCTACATAGGACGAGGTGGCCGAGTGGTTAAGGCGTTGGACTGCTAATCCAATGGGCTCTGCCCGCGTGGGTTCGAATCCCATCCTCGTCGTTTTTTTTTTTTTTCCTTCATTTCTTAAAACTTGATTTCCTCATCCTCCTAACATGCAGTTCCTTATTTTCTCTATTAAAAGCTCAGAAAAAAGCTTTTAACTTCTAACAGATCATCTGTTGGTCAGATATCGAATTAATTCCACTCTGAGCCAAACGCAGTAAAACATAAAATATCAGTATCAATTACAGCCTCAGTCCTGATAATTCAAAACTTCTCGGAAACACGTGACATATTTCATCTTAAAAAGTTATTAAAACCTGTAAACACACATAATGGTCCATTATTATTATTATGCATAAACGGGTTCAGAGTATCCTTTGGCCTCTGAATAAAACGAATATAAAATCCTCTATTCGAGGTTTACTAATCTGGATTTATTAGAAGTATTTAAACCCACAAAGAAAATACTAAACTGCGCAATAAATCACACAACTAAATACCATATTAAAGATCAAAAAAGACAAGTTAATCCATTCTAGACGTTCCATCTTCCTTCGTCTGCCTTACGACCGATCTAAGGTGCTTAAAGTTGGGCCGGACGAGGACATTTATCTCTTCAGGATCGAAGAGAGCCAGTAGCCAGATACAGGGTGATTCCAACAATCTGTAAGATATTATTGGTATTGGTCAATAAAAAAGCCTCCGATATGAATACAGTGGAACTTCCCTATAACGAAAGCTAAATCCGCAAAAAAATTCGTTATGAAGAAATTTCGTTATAAGACCAAAAATTTTCTATTGTCGGCAATGTCGCGGTCGACTTCACTGATAAATTCAGGTATATCATTCATACTTAAGCACTTCCTTTTAGACATTTTCGCCCAACTTTCACACTAGCCTAATGGTTAGATTGAATCCAAACAGCCAGGGGTGTATTAAAACTGTTTCAGAAGGATCTCTCTGCCCGCCGTAATGATTTAGTTCAGGGTCGGGATTTATTTCGTACATCCGGAAAAAAATTACGAAAAAAACCACCCTTACACCTTCTTATCAATACCCATTCAAAGAGCGATGTTCTTCAGATATTTCGTTAAAGAGAGAATTTACTTCGAATTGGAGGGGGTTTTCAACATGGAATTTGAATTCAAGGTGGAATGTCTTGTACGAAATTCGTTTTACAGATGTTCGTTATAGGGAAGTTCCACTGTATTTCACATTTTTGAGCGCTCGTTCTACTTATACGTTTTGCCCAAGTGTCTTATGTCTAATTTTCGAATTTTGAGCCGAAAATGGTGTCAAACCACGATATTTTTCAGAGGGATTGTCCCAGAGACTTGAGATTTTCAGGTGTGAGTTCGATTCCCAATTGCCGCGGTTAAGTTTTTTTACCAGCCAAATCGTACAGACAGGGTATTCCATGAAATATGGTCATTCAAAAGTTATGTTCCTTAATATCTCAGACAAAACAAAACGAATCGAAATGATATTTAACGGTTCCATGCAAAATGCTCATAATAATCCTCATACAAAATCTTGTGGCCATAGTGTAAACAGAACCATGGAAAATTCAATTGGAATATTGAAAAAAAGGAACTTCATATTTCCACAACGACATATCCGATTTGAGTGGAATTTATCTTCCAAATGAAGAGTGATATACCTACTGAACGTTCACGCGAAATTTCCAGGAGATCGCATCAACTGAATCATAGAAAATTTAATTGGAATATCGAAAAGAAGAATCTACATATTTCCATAACAGGAAATCCGATTCGGGTGAAATTAATTTTGTGAATGAAGATTGATATACTGAATGTTCATGCAAAATTTTAAGAGGATCGAATCGTCAGAACCATAGAATTTAATTTTTTCAATTGACAAATTTTTACATATTTCAGTTTTCGAATAATTTTCAGAATATTATTTGGATCGTGCATTTATAAATTTAGTATCAATCTCAAGTCTTATACATAATTTTGAAAAAAATTATTTTTTCACTAATAAACGAGTATTCAAAGCATCTGCTCAGGGAGTTCTTAAATTTTTTCGAAATTGAATTCGATATTCAGGGTGAAATATCGTTTTTTAATCTATGATAATTTTGTTTCAAGGGTTGATATTTATATTACTCAAATTTATTCTGCTCATTTGTTTCATAACAAAGCAAATAAATGTATGGAAAAAAATGGGTTCAATGAAAAGAAGCAATCGATTTGAATACTCGTTCGTATGTATTTCAGTTTCTTGAGGGCTCGTTTTTCTTGATACCAAATGCAGTCATTTTCGAATTTTGAGCCAAAAATGGTCTCAAACGATAGGTTAAAACGTTACGTTAGAAGGGATTGTCCTAGAGACTTGAAATTCGAAGCAGTACGCAAATATCTGTGGAAGTTGCTGTAATACAGCCATAGAAAAGTTTATCATAATATCGAACAAAAAATTCTTATTTTTCCATGAAAATACTTTCGATGGAAATGAAATCGAATTTGAGGATGTAGATTGGCGAAGGGATGGATGATCATGCAAATTTTCAAAAGTATTGTGTAATCAAAGCCTTTAGATTTCTTATACGTTCAGTTGTCAATTTCACTTTTTGAATAATTTGCAAAATTCAATTCAGATCGTGCTGAGTTTTTGCATTCGTTTATTCAGTACCAATCTATACAAAGTATTGATGTAATATCCTTATTGATCCACAAATTTTTGACATATTATTTATATCGAAGGATGCTGCTACTTGTGATTGAAAGATAAATAAGTCATATCATTCCGTTATATGACACATACAATACTCAAGAACTCGTCGAGTGTATACTCATCTTTACCTAGATCGTTTGTAAACAAAGAAATTCGGCACTAGTGCCTTAAAACAGCACAGGATAGATTTCAAACTTCAGAAGCCGGCGGTCCCAACAGAATTGACTTTTGAGTAAATGTAATCCTTTCAAAATCTAATTTAACTTCATGTTTATTCGGAGATTACGATAACAGCTCGACCTCTTCGGCATTTTTGACAACTATCCATGGTGTTGATTGGAATTCTACCTGATCTTCTTAAACGGACACCTAAACATTTTTTCTTCGAAATTTTAAGCGGTTGGTTTCGGAAGAATTTCAGATATGTGAGCGTGAGATGTAGAAAATTACTTAATTTCGTGGTATCTGTGGTGAGGTTTGGTTATTTTTTATGTTCAATGTAAAAATTATATGTTGTCTTCTACAATTCATTTGTGTGTGACACGTGGAACAGTTTTTGTCACGACATAAAAACTATTATTTGAAAAAATGTTGAGAGGATTCTGTAGTATTATCAGCAAAAATATTATAGGAAAATCATGAAATTTTATTTTTTAATATTACTCAGCGCGTTTATTCCTCAAGGAGCTGTAATTGGTCCGAATGATGATGATGAATCTGAGGTAAAATGTATTCATATCGATTGAAATATAATCTGGGAGGATTTTGCATTTCTAGAACACTTTTAAGGTTTTCACTTTCAGGCAGAAATCATTCGAAAATTTTGAATTGAGATGAAATGCCCCTGCTTAAATCTTTGCACTAATTTGTCAGGAGGAAATAAGTTCTGGAAAAATTGTCTAAAGAAAGAGTCTGATATAGACACCGAAACGTTACATTATTCTTTCCATTTCTTTACTTTTTCAGTTTAACTGTTTGACAACAATATTTTCAAAACAAATTTGCTCCTGACAAATTAGTGCAAAGATTTAAGCAGGAGCTTTTCATCTTAGTTAAAAAAATTTCATTATTTCTGTTTCAGCGACTGGGAGTGAAAACCTAAAAAGTTTTCTAGAAATAAAAGTATTTATGTTTCATCGTTTTCTTGAACTCTGTAACTTTCTAATAGAAGGAGGTATAGATTCGAAATTTTCAGTGTAGATAAGGGTTCTGAATACCTTGGATAGGTGAGTTAATGGGCCAAATTGGTTGGATTTTTCTCGAGTAAAAAGGATTTGAAATTTTATCTTTCGAACCACTATAGTCTACAATCAGAAATCAGACAGTAACTCTATGACTTCCTATTCAATCAATATCTTTCAACTTGTGGAAACAGATAACATATGAATAAGATCAATATAAATAAATCTTATATTTTGATATTGTCGCCAAAGATGTAGGTCCGGAAATGTATTTTTTCCAAGATACAGTGTGTTGAAGTTTTATTTAAAAAGCACACGCACACGAAAGAGAAAGATGAAATTTTTTGTCACAAATTCAACGAAGAATTGAAAATAACTGTTAGTTTGAAAATCTTAGTGGCGTACCACTTTTACTGTCAGTTCTGAGTAAAACTGTATCCTGTATCCTGGAAACAATGCATTTCTGCATCTACATTTATGGAGTCACCCCTTTCATTTTTTCGGTATTAATCAGATACACCCTGAGTAATCTTCTGACGTTTTATTGAAAAACGACACTGTTGAAAAAGATTTCAACTTTAACTTCAAACAAATGAAGTGCGTCATGACCATGTACTGGACGAACCCTCAAATATTGTGTGTTTGATAAAAAAATGTTTCGACTGAAAAAATATAATTGAATTAGAGTGTTCGTGAACATTCATTCTGTTTTGAGTTTTTTCTATTTGCTCATCATATTTAAGTGAATATTGGATGGTAATTAGTCCCAAGAATGAAAAAAATCAGAATTTTGGCCAAATAATTTGTCTTTTCCAAGTTAAGTTCCAATTCGCTGATTATTTAGGTGCTTAAAAAACTATTCCTCAAACGTCCATTGCTACTTCTATCATCCCGAAGTTTAGTAATAAATCGAATAAACTTCTTGTTTGTGTAAGATCTCATCAGAATTTTATTCTGTGGATGCTGATTTATCTCCAAAAAATCAATTGGCTGCTATTTATCCACCTGACCGCGACCCCAGCCCCTTTCTCGAGAGCTGAATCCGCCACTACCAGTTAGTGTGCAACCTTTGAAGCAATTTGGCGTTATTAAGGTCATGTTACCTGTGGCACATTTGAGCGGAATTTAGAAAATTGCTGATATGCCGTTTTGCCCAAGTATGTTACTTTCTCCTCTATCTTCTAAATCAATAAATATTTCAATAGTTTGCAACAGAAAACGATGTTTTATTGAACACTGAAATCTTGCGGCCCTTCAGTACCTACAAACGAATCTAATTCAGCATCAGCATAACGAGATGTCGCTGTCATCGTAATCACTCAACAAACGCATCCCGCGTCGCACTATATACCTAAACGATGGACAATATAATTGCTATTGACAAATAATCAATGACTGGTCGTCATTACAGTGCCATTCCCTGCAATCAGACGACGATTACGATGAAATATGACGAGAAGATGCAGACATCCTCGAGATATCATCCTTTGGAACCGATTAAATTTTCATTACATCTGACAAAATATCCAGACAAGGCGTTCAACGCCTGAAAGGTCATTATCTAGTAAATAATAAAAATGATCGGACGTATAGTTAGCTATAAAACGCTACAAATTACAGTGAAGAATCGACAACTTATGAATAACTCATGAGAATCTGCAGAATATGCCTATCCGATTAAACGTTGAATACTAAAGAGACGCAGGAAAAATGCCCAGTGACGTGACTGTCCCGTAGAAAACGTAGAGGGTGGTTAATTTATTGGTATTGACACTATTGTTAACTACACCTATATTATGCATACTGATATGGACCCCACGTATAGGACAGGTAATAATTTATAATTTGATAAAGATTTCATCCTGTATATCCTGCGATCGCCCTTTTTGTTATTCTGTTAACAATCTTGAATTGTGGCTTGAATTATGCCTAAATTGAAATATTATTGTCTCCTCTACCTACCTGACTCTCACCTCGAAAATTATACGCAAAGGAAGAGTTATTTATATCGTTTTCTTTGGAAATGTTTTCGGGGTACTGACGATGTGCCTTATTCAGACCCATTTAACATTTTTACAACCTTTGGAACATATCTAAATACAACAACAACATCTTTTATAATAGTAATCTCACATCGAAAAAATTTTTCCTGTAAGATCATTTAGCAGCACTTATTGAGTTTGAATATGGAACGAATCTAACAGCTCCCAGTTTGTTTGAACCTCGATATTTCTCCGATACGTAGAGGGTGGTTAATTCGTTGGTATTGACACTATTGTTAACTACACCTATATTCTGCATACTGATATGGACCCCACGTATAGGACAGGTAATAATTTATATTTGATAAAGATTTCATCCTGTATATCCTGCGATCGCCCTTTTTGTTATTCTGTTAACAATCTTGAATTGTGGCTTGAATTATGCCTAAATTGAAATATTATTGTCTCCTCTACCTACCTGACTCTCACCTCGAAAATTATACGCAACGGAAGAGTTATTTATATCGTTTTCTCTGGAAATGTGTTCGGGGTACTGACGAGATACCTCTTTCAGATCCATTTAACATTTTTACAACCATTAAAACATATCTAAATACAACAAGAACATTTTTTATAATAATAATCCTACATCGGAAAAAATTTTCCTGTTAGATCATTTAGCAACACTTATTGAGTTTGAATATGGAACGAATCTAACAATTCATGAATCTATTCAACATAAAATATGTGACATCATAAAGATCTTTACCAGTTTCAGAAAATTAAAGTTTAGTTAGTTTTTTCATAAAATTTTGCTTAGGCTACAACAGTACTTCAACAAATTTAACCAAAAATTCTGACTCTTATATTTCATATAGATGATGTTGAAAAATCTCACTGAATTTTCGGATTTTTTGCCAACAGTTCAGTAATCGAGTCAATCGTTTACAGTGAAGAAACAAGGGAAGAAAAAAGTCAAACAACCCATAGTATGAGAAATTACAGATATAACTTCGAAACGCTTCTCTGTCCCTGAATTCAAAACTGAACGCTTAATACGAATCAATATCTTCACGGAACATAAGCGATACGAAAATCGATAAAAACAGTATTTTTCCTAAATTTTCTTTTCATTTATAAACATAAATTAAAACGATTATTTCACCACTGATTCTGCATAACAAGATGAACGATTTCTAAAGGTGCGCCAACATTCGACACAGCAAATTTGGTTTTATTTTATAATTGCATATTTTCACGACAATTTCAGTACGTCAACGTGTACGTATGAATGTCAATGAGACGCCAGAATAACATCCAACTTCTCATTTTGAATTGAAAGTTTAATTTCCTGTCCACCCTTCAGTAATTAATCGAATTGTTTATCAAGAAAGAAGAGACAAACTAATATTATCTTTAAAATACAAACTTCTCATAATATGTATACATAATATTGAAATACAGTAGAACACTCCTATAACGAACGTCTTTTTAACGAATTTCGTACAAAAAACGAAGTAAATTCTCTCTATAACGAAATATTCAAAGAGCATCACTCTTTAAATGAGTTTTGGTAAAAAGGTATGAGGGTGGATTTTCTCCGAAATTTTTACGGACGTACGTAATAAATCCCGACCTTTAACAAAATCATTACGGCAGGCAGAGAGATCCTTCTGAAAAAGTTTTAAATACACCCCTGGCTGTTTGGTTTCAATCTAACCATTACTCTAGTGTGAAAAGTTGTGCGTAAATGTCTGAAAGCAAGTGATTAAATTTGAATGATTAACTTAAATTTATCAGTGAAGTCGACCGCTACATTGACGACGATAGAAACAAATTTTCTGTATAACGAAATTTCTTTATAACGATTTTTTTTACGGATTTAGCGCTTTTGTTATAGGCAAGTTCTTCTGTAATTCTTTTCCCGAAATCAGAACCGAACACTCAAAACGAATTCGAATCAATATCTCAACGGGACACGAACGAGACGCAAATCGAAAAAAATGTATTTTCGTGAAAAAATACTTTCTCCTTACAAAAAAGTAAAATTAAAACGATAATTTCACCATAACAAGATAAACGTTTTCTAAAGGTGCGCCGAAATTGGACACAGCAATTTGGTTTTATTCTCGTGAATAATTGCAATTTTCCACGACAATTTCAGTAGGTACGTCAAGGTGTACGTATGAATACCAATGAGATGCCAGAATAACATCCAACTTCTCATGTTAAACCGAAAGTTTAATTTCTTGTCAACAGTTCAGTAATTAAGCAAATCGTTTATCAAGAAGAAACGAACTGATAATATCATTAAAATACAAACTTCTCATAATATACATAATAGTAAAATAATTCTTTTCCCGAAATCAGAACCTAACGCACTAATGCACAAAATAAATACGAATCAATATCTCAACGGAACACAAACGAGACGAAAATCGAAAATCTTAAAAAAATACTTTTTCCCTACAAAAAAATAAAATTAAAACGATAATTTCACCTTAACAAGATAAACGATTTGTAAAGGTGCGCCGAAATTGGACACAAGAAATTTGGTTTTATTTTCGTGAATAATTGCAATTTTCCACGACAATTTCAGTACGTCAAGGTGTACGTATGAATGTCAATGAGAAACCAAAATAACGGTCAACTTCTCATTTAAAACCGCCGCCGTAAACGAGGCGAGAAAATAATTACATCTCCAAAAATTGTAGATAAAGGGATGTAATTATTCCCATTAAAAATCAGACATATGTATATATGGTAAGTAGATCTTCGAAGCAGGACCGATTTCTCCCCATTATATTTGAATAAAAAGCACCTTATTAACACCTGAATATCTACATAAGACTATCCGTTCCCATAATTTATTGAAACGTTTATTACAACAAACAAGTTGATATATTCCAAATATATTCATCGGTACAAAATAAATACCCGCTTTATTTTTACCATTTTCACAGCTTCGAAACACCTATTGAGCCTGAAAATTTATTTAATGAGGTAAAAAAACTATATTTCAACCGGCTGTATTGGTTAGTGATAATTTATGACTTCTAAAACAGAGACGGAGGAGCGGGGAGAGCCCGGTTTAGAGGGAGATGGAGAAGTCGAAGAATGCCAATGATTCATGGACGACGAAAGGCGATGTTTAAAGTGTTTTTTGTTTCGTTATGTTTTGTTCTGTTTCGACACGAACAAATGAACGTTACACTTCTCGTATTCCCGATGTTCTCTTGTTTATGGACCGGGTTTCAATATTTTAAAGCCGGCTCGGAATTTGTGGTTTGTGAACCATGTTACCGTCGTAAACGGGCCCAAATTATAATATTTAATTGCTGCGATCTATTTCTTTATTTTATTATTATTTATTATTTTTCTTACTACGTGAAGAGTTTTCTTGTATACGTGAGATCTCACGTATACAAGAAATGAAATCAAAAGTAAAACAAGAGATAATTTAAATTTCAATTCAAAATTATTCTAATTTTGATTTTCAAGATTTGGAGTTTGGAGGATATTCATTCAGTGTCTAATCCTTTCCTGAGGTGTATAAGTAGATTCAAAATTGTCAACTGAATATGTTGTTACATATGGAACTTCTCTATACGAAAGCGCTAAATTCCCAAAAAAATTCGTTATAAAGAAATTTCGTTATACACAGAATTTGTTTCTATAGTCGGCAATGTCGCGGTCGACTTCACTGAAAATTCAAGTTTATCATTCAAACTTAAGCACTTGCTTTTAGACTTTTTCGCACAACTTTTCACACTAGCTTAATGGTTGAATTGAAACCAAACAACCAGGGCTATATTTAATACTTTAAAAGGTCGGGATTTATTACGTCCGAAAAAATTTCGGAAAAACCCACCCTTATACCTTCTTACCAATACCCATTCAAAGAGTGATGTTCTTTGAATATTTCGTTATAGAGAGAATTTACTTCGTTTAAGAGGGTGTTTAACATGAAATTTGGATTCAAGGTGCAATGGCTTGTACGAAATCCGTTGTACAAAGAAATTCATTATACAGACGTTCGTTACAGGGAAATTCCACTGTATTATTTCATCATATGCTTGTTTCATTCTTTATTTTGTTTTGAGATACTTTTTTCCCAAGATCGACTATTTCCAAATCTACAATTAGTTCTTTTCTACCAGTTACCGATACTGAGTTATACAGGGTGTTTCATTGGGAAACGGAAAAAACGGGAGGATTAATAAAGCGCCTCTAGGTGGTTCCGAACATACTATATTTTATGGGTCTAACAAGGTTCATTTCAGAGGTACAGGTTGTTTTATCAATTTGGCCGATACCGATTCCTTTAAGGGCCATAACCTCACCGAAATATTTTTTATAATTTTTGGTACGAACATTATTCTACTACACAAGCGAAGCGGCCTGACTATCTGTCACTTTGGAAATCCAGGACCGGATTAACAAAATTTTTATATGCCTTCGCATCCCGAAAACAACACCCTGTATTTTCGAAATACGGTTTGATGTTTTGGAACAGCACAAGAAACTGAAGTAAACTGTGTACTTTTCATTTTCGCTCATGTTCTTTGTCTTAACTTTACATTTCAGGTTTATGCATTTTGACGATAAAGAATAGATGATTTTCTACTTCGTGTGATCATAACTTACTAACTATCCGGAATATTTTCATGAAATTTGGTACACATATTCTATTATTTCTACACCAGCGAGCTAAGCTTCAATCACTGAAAAAATCCAGGTCCGGACCAACAGATCGTAGAGAGAAACTGTTTTCAGTTTTGGAAGAGCAAAACGCAGATACCTCACTCGCTATGGGAGGGTCAAAAATTTTTTTCTGCGAAAATCTTCCAAAGTATAAGTGAGCAAAATGAACAGATTGGTGAGCAAAACGAGAGCTTTCGAATGACATCAATATCTGCAAGATCCGTTGAAGGTGCTGGTGTAACGTTACACCAGCAGGGCATCATTATACCGAAGACAGAGCAACGGTTGTTAATACAACCAAGAAATTCACTTCTGATATAATTTTTGGTCTCCACCGCTCAACCAGAGCACAGGCTTTCACTGAGCCAATTACCAGGCAGTTCATGCCTCCAAGAAAATGGCGATTTCTCTTCACCTCGCCGATATTAATTTAATTAACAGAGCCGTTTTCAATGAATTATTACGATTATCGTACGGTCGATAGTCGCGAGCGAACTTATGTGACGTTCAGCGTATTTATAGACTGAGCATCAGAACAGCCTGGTAGTGGGTGTATTGGTCGAATGGCAGAAAAGAGTTATTCAACCTTAACCATTGGTATTCACTTTATGGGTAATTTATATTATGGAGGAGGTTTGGAATGATCGGCGACTCTGGCTTTTCTGAGAAATCGTGGAACGCCTGAATGGAAAGACAACATTTCATTCCTGCTTAGAGTGAATGAGCTGCGATTGTAGGGTGGAACTGGAGGTTGAGAGGTTAGAGTGAAAGATGTGGGAAATTTCGCGCTTTGATGTTGGTACTGTTAGGTTTTGTTAATCGATAATGACAAAATGAAGAAAGCTCTCACATAATCTGCTGAAATTTGGAATGTACAGGTGGGCAAATCCCACCTGATCTCGAGAACTATAGCATCTAGAAAAAACTGATAAAACATTCTCAAGCAATTTTTTTCTGACTACTTCGAATATGAAAACAGATCCATCTAATCTTTCATGGATTTTGAGTTATGAAGAAAAATTGAGAAATCGTCATTATCAATGAAGCTGAATAAGCATTCTACAGACTGTTTTCAGGAGCCATTCATGTATCATGTTATAATATGATTGAATTTTTCTAGTCTAGCCATTTCCGAGAAACGAGAAGGATTTTTGATATTTAAAATGTGAACTATAGTCGAAGGTTTTATCACCTGGCTACAAAATGTTGCTGATTTCAAGAATGTATATCAGATATCACTTTATACATGTATAATTCGTAAGAAAAAAAATGTATAACGAATTTCGTACAAGACATTGCTCCTTGAATCCAATTCCATGTTGAAAACACCCTCTTAAACGAAGTAAATTCTCTCTATAACGAAATATTCAAAGAACATCACTCTTTGAATAGGTATTGGTAAGAAGGTATAAGGATGGGTTTTTTCCGAAAATTTTCCGGACGTACGTAATAAATCCCGACCTCGAACTAAATCATTACGGCGGGCAGAGAGATCCTTCTGAAACAGTTTTGAATACACACCTGCCTGTTTAGTTTCAATCTAACCATTAAGCTAGTGTGAAAGTTGTGCGAAAATGTCTGAAAGGAAGTGCTTTAGTTTGAATGATAAAATTAAATTCATCAGTAAAGTCGACCGCAACATTGCCGACTATAGAAACAATTTTTCTTTATAAAGTTCCAAATCCGTTATACAGACGTTCATTATATACAATACTGTACATATATACATATATGGTTGGGCGAAAGTCCTCAACAAAATGTATATCTTATGAATCAGTGATTTGAAAAAAAAACGGAAACACTCGAACATCAGCTACAACTGCATCCAACTATTTTTCAAATGCAAACATATGTGTGTATATGCTCCTTGAAAAGTTCGTGACATATGGAACCTTACATCCCCAGAGAAAGTATTCTAGTGGCGTTAATTCGGAAGATCTTGGTGGCTATTCAATGTTACCACGTCGTCCAATTCAACGTTCTGCAAATAAAATGTTTTGTCTTATTTCTTAACAATCTCATAAGGAAAAAGTTGGATGAGGTTGGAGCTACGAGGTTGGAGAAAACAATTTAATTTCATTGCCAAAAGCTGCATTAAAATTGAAGTCAATTTAATACAGTACAATTTGTGCTTAAAAGAATCCCTAGCGGGAAATTTTAGGGTAGTTTTGATCTCTTTAATTTTTTTATGTTTTTTGGAGTGCTGGATCCGAATCTGAGGTTTGCTAACAAAATTTCGTGACGGCACATAAAAAACCAAGAAAAATCCTTGGTTAGATCGATTATTCTGTTATGGAAATATGGAGGTTCTTCTTTTCAATATTCCAATTGAATTTTCTTTGGTTCTGTTAACATTTCGGCCACAAAATTCTACGTGAACATTCAGTGTATCAATCTTTATTTATAAAATGAATTTTATCCGAATAGGATATTTTTTTATGGAAATATGAAGTTTCTTCTTTTCAATATCCCAATTGAATTTTGTATGGTTCTGTTTACACTATGGCTACAAAATTTTGCATGAAACTCATTATGAGCATCTTGCATATGGCCGCAAGATATCATTCCGGTAGGAGCCGTGTTTTCTGAGATATTGAGAACAAAAAATTGAAGATATTTTTAATTGCTAGCTCAAGCCTCTGCGATCAGTGGTTGTGTCCAAATAATCAATATTTCTATTCCTAATGTTGAGGCAGGGAAAACTACATTAAACTAATCGATTATCAATTCAAAAACCAATTAAAAACTGCTGAACTTATTGGTTTGACCTCAACGACATCCCTTTCGGATTGAAATCTCCAGACTCCAGAATACCGCCTCACAAACCAGATGATTATCTTCTGGTTTACCTGATACAGTGACAATAGGACAAAAGAACATATAGAGGTGACAGAAAATGGCCAACAATCGGTGCTTGACGCTTGAAACGAAACCTACACACATGTACAAAACACAGCGATTGAAGTCCGTTAGCGTGAAAGAAGAAACCGAAAAATAAATGTTTTCCTTCGATTATTTTCGGTCCTGCCGAACAAAAAAGGTAGTCGAGCAGTCTGTTTGAACGGTATTTATATTTTACGGCCTTTTGGGTGTTCAATTAGATTTGGATCACACCTTGATGGATTGTGAGGGATATTTATGTCTTGTGCTACGTGCTGATTTGGATAATATCTCACGGTGCTCTAGTGGCGAAAAATTAGTACATTTATATTGGACAATTGGGTGAAACACAGGAAAATGCGAAAGTCCTTATTGAAATCCATATCAGTGATCTAAAAACAAAATTGTGTTTTCAGCAGGAAAGTTTTGGGGTAGTTTTGATTTCTTCAATTTTTATGTTTTTTGGGGTGCTGAATCCGAATTTGAGGTTTGCTAACCCACAAAAAACTTCGGATATTTTGTTATAGAGATGAAAAAATTCTTCTTTTCAATATTCCCATTGAATTTTCTATGATTCTGTTCACACTATGGTCCCACAATTTCGCATATATGGATTATTATGAGCATCTTGCATTTGGCCGCAACATTTCATTTCGATTGGTTTCTTTTTGTCTGAGATAGTAATAAGCAAAAAACTAACCAAGATAAAGAAATTTCGTTATACAGAAAATTTGTTTCTATAGTCGGCAATGTCATGATCGACTTCACTGATAAATTTAAGTTTATCATTCAACCTTAAGCACTTCCTTTCAGACATTTTCGCGAAACTTTTCACACTAGCGCTATGGTTAGATTGAAACCAAACAGCCAGGGGTGTATTTAAAACTGTTTCAGAAGGATCTCTCTGCCCGCCGTAATGATTGAGTTAAGGTCGGAAAAAACCCACCCTTATACCTTCTTACCAATACCCATTCAAAGAGTGATGTTCTTTAAATATTTCGTTATAGAGAGCATTTACTTCGTAAAGAGGATGTTTTTAACATGGAATTGAATTCAAGGTGCAATGTCTTGTACGAAATTCGTTTTACAGACGTTCGCTATAGGGAAGTTCCACTGTATTTCATTTTTTGAATAATTTCCAGAATACAATTCCGATTTTGCTGAGATTCCGCATTTATATGTATATTTGGTATCAATCTCAAATCCTATATCAAATTTTGAGGTAATAGTCTCATTGCTCCACCAAAGAACGAGTGCTCAAAAGCTCCTGCTCAGGGCTTTTCTTAAATTTTTTTATTTGAGACACTTTTGTTTATTTTGAGGTCTAGAAGCAGCTCCCAAACTATTGAGACATTGTTTTCAACACCCAGTATAAAAAAAATCCCAACTTCGTCACGTCCTTCCTCTGGTACCTAAAACCTATGGATGTGTTTGTATGTGTGCATTTCCTCATTATTATGACCAATCGATTTTTCATCGAAACAAACACCATGGAATATTGAATCAGATTTCATCATTTCCAATTTTGGAACTCCTTTAATTCACTATTCAGAAAGTGGACTAACGTTTAAAAATACGTGCCTACTAGGAGACACTCAAAAGGTAATAAAATATATCATCGAATAACGGATTGAATTTGTCCAAGGACTAGCACGCAAGTACACAATAAACAAATAAATATATTTGAAACTCGTGCGGGTAAATGAATAACGGCAATGTATCCGGAATAAGAATTGTCTTATTTGAAAATTGGAAACAAATTTTGAAGAGGACCACCAAACTAGTTGAGTGTGAAAGAAATAATACGTGATGTTACTCAATGTAATTGTGGGTTACAATTTGATGAAAACTGGTCGAGAATAGAAACAAATCCGGAGAATAGGTTTTTTTCGGACGACTAGACAAAATTCTGACGGGTTTTCCAATAAGGGTTGTTACTTTTGATAGCCCGCTATTTTGATAGATGTCACGTTTGAAGCTGTCATTTTTTTGACATTTGATAAGTGTAACTACGCCATTAATAAAAATGGAACGATACACGCTTCAAGAACGCATTGAAATCATTAAAATTCACTACAAAAATCGTGAAAATATGGCAGAGATGGTTCGTAAAACTCGAACATTTTTGGGCCGTCGTGAAGCACCTTGTCGGACCGCAATAAAGAAATTGGTGGAAAAATTCGAGCTGTTGGGACAAATTAGTGATGTGAAGAATAAACCCGTGCACTTTGCTCAAGAACAGCCGTGAATATTACTGCTGTAGCCGGAAGTGTTGAAGAAAACCCAGGTCTGTCGTTCTTTGGAATTAGACATTCCACAAACGTCATTACAACCAAAGCTTGCCCAACATGCTTTTAACTAAGCCCAAAGGATAAATTTGTGTTTCAAAACATTTATGAAAACGCCACTAGCTAGAATGAAACAGAAAGAAAAAAAAAGATTGAAAACATCAACTGGAATTTTCCAGTTATAATATTGTGATTCTAAAATCCTTTTAAGATCCTAATCCTTAATCCAATAATGAAATTTCAAGGGTTCTATAAGGCACCTATTTTCCGAGAACAATCTGAAAGTATTTTTTCAAGTGGATATAATTCCGTCAGAAAAGAACTTGAATAACTGTCCAAGGATCCTAAATCCCACACGGATTCAATATGGCCTATTAAACCTTTAATAACCACACTTCAATACGCTACCACCCCAAAAATGTGGGTGGTCCACGTATTCATAAAGAGAGAAAGCGTCAGAATGGGATGAAAACACCTGGGATAACTTTCCAAAAGTTAATCTGGCGAAAAATTAAAATAGGTTTTGAGGCCTTTAACAAGATATCGCGAAATTGATCTTCTCTCCCAACGGATTTGGAGTCAAGTGGTCCTTTATGAATGTGAAACGGTTTCGGTAAATATTTATTTAATGGTGAACCCTTAGGATTTTCTATTGTGTACGAAGTATTTGGGAATGATTTTTTCGATGTGCCTTCACGGTTGAATCTGTTATGTATTTTACGCCTCGGTATACTTTTTCAGTACAATCCTTTGATTTTGTGGTCTTTAATCCTTTTTGTCGAACGAAATGGGAAAATCCTTGATGGGTGAAAAATCCTGTTGATTTTGGTTTTATAATTTTTTTATGACTTTCAATTATTGTGTCAGAATAAAATGATTGTTCCTCATTATTTTTTCAATATTTTGTCTACGATATCTGTGAACGCACATCTTATGAACGGAAAAAGCTGAAGTCGCTAGAGACTCAAAATTTTTCAAGGTATGTGAAGGTCGAAGTGGCTCAATGCGCAGAATTGGTTTTCACACAATCCCAAGGAAAATAGTCCAACGGTGTCCAGTCACATGATCTTGGTGGCCAATTGTATGTGGCTGATTATGTATTGATGAAATTGATGAATGAACGACGTCATTAGTGGCAACACACCATGTTGTATTCCCATTAAATCTAATGGACATTTCAGGGTCTTCAGCAACACTTTCACGAACCAAATCAATATTGTATTGTGAATCTCGGCTACGACTGTATTATTTTTTCGGATCTTAGGAATCGGTCTCTTGAAATTTTTCAATAATTCGATCAATAGAGCTTTCAGTTGAACGATTATGTAAACCATGAAATTCACGCCATTTTCTAAAAATACTTTTCACCGAATGCTTATTTTCATGAAATAATGCCATACATCACACTTCTTAAATGTCAAAATACCCAGACGAGTTCATGGCGCCATCTATAGGTATTCTATTTATTATTAAAAAAAATCGTAATTTGAAATGGCAAGTTCGTAGGTTTACCCGAATAATTTGAGCTCCACATGGAAATATTCAGTATTATTTTTGAACGTTCAAGTGCCAGGTAAGCTTCAATAATAAACGAGGACGTGGACATCAACAATTTTCGAGATAGTCATTAGGTGGCGATCATCAATCGAATTTAAATGAGAATATATTCTATTTCCTGAGCTGCTATTAATGACGTATTAAAATTTCGTTTATACACCTCCCATGAATAATCGTTTCCTGCACCTCCTAGACCAAGCGCCGGAGAAATAAACAAAAACCTCAATACTTCTTTCAGATGAAACACGTCCTGTCATCGACTGACTGAAAAATAGCCCCTGGGCAGAATGGTCTGCTTTTAATATGGATATTCAAGATGCGTGTTTAAAACGTAATAATGCATGTACTTCATAAAGGTTAGAAACTATAAATTATTTCTGTTGATGGTGTCTGATTAACATTATTTTTTAAGAGACAGCTGTATTGGAGATGAATAAATTATTTAATGCTGCATCTGCTTAGAGGTTGAAGATTTTTTTAAGTGGCGTTCATGAAATTTAATCTTGTTCGATGCTCAATTTTGGGATGTAATTGGAGGATTAACGGTATATTTCGTTCAGAAAAAGGTACTAATGTTCAAGCTGGTCCGGTCGAATAACGAAATACTCATTATATGGACTCTACAATCATTGAATAAATTTCAATACGAAATAAGAACTGCTCCTGAATGTACATTCTCGAATTTTGGTCCATATCCATATATACAAGGTGTTCAATTAGTGTATGTACTTTCGGTAAATGGTGTTAACTCGAAAAAAACCAAAAGATGATAGGTAGAATTAATTTTATATCTCTTTATTTTTTTTTGTATTTAAGGGGAATTCTTTCACAGGCGAGATTTAGACCAGGGTGGATAATTCTGGAAATCACAAAAAAGGTAAAGAATGAATGAATAAGTAATAAAAAGACCTGCAACTTTCAATGAACCAAAAATTCTTCCTCGAAATTCCTTCGATAGGCATCTGAAAATAAGAATGCAGCGCCACGTCGGGCATTCGTAGAACTATTAATATTGACATGGAAGGATTCGGTTGTATGGTTTATGTGTATATCTGCTTCATTAAAATTTGTATTTTTCATCAATATATCAAATTTTCAGAAATCTATAGTGAACGAGTGTATTACTGTGTATATATTATATTTTTATCATCATTTGTTTCTATTTATTTCAGCCATAGTGTAAGATGAATTAGGTCAAAAGGCTGTTGAGGAAATTGAGGAAAACAATTTTGTTTGTTGAACAGTTGAATTAACCTTGTTTTATTATATTCAAAAGTGCTTTTTCTCTTCACAAGAGCATTCTTCAATGGGGTTTTTTTGGCTAGACTTCCTTGTCTCAACCTTTCAGTTGTACTACTAGAACTAAAACATTCCGGTTGTTCCTCCTTTCTGGTAGTAAATCCAACAAGAAGATTTCTGGTAGGCACAGCAGTATTTTTCAGAATCTGTTATGAACTGGAATCTGTAAACGATTAACCCAATGAATCTAATCTAACCTACAAGTTTTGTGTAATTCGTACTAACCTCGATAAACATAATCGTCATCTACCAAATGCAAGGAGCCAACACTTTCATATTTCCTGTGACTGGTTTACCAATAGTAAGTTTCAGTTGTCAGGCTTTTCGTCGATAAATCAACACTTTGTCATTTTATTCCTCGATTTCCCTTCTACCCAAACACGAAATTTATCCCTAGCTTGAGGAAAGGCATGAAAATGTATATTACATATTTGGAATTCTTTTTTGCTCAGAAAAAAACGCTGAGGCGTTGTCGTGATTTATGTGAATTTGAACGTTATTAATAATTTTTTGAGTATAATTCATTTAAATCGCTATTGTTGAGTTTCTCAGTGTTCTTCCTGAGAAAAAAATCCAAATAATATACATTTCCATGCCTTTCCTCAAGCTAAGGATGAATTTCGTGATTGGGTAGAAGGGAAATCAAGGAGCAAAGTGACAAGGTGTTGGAAATATGAAAGTTTGCTCCTTGCATTTTTATCGAGGTAACTACGGTTTACACATAACATGTGGGTTAGATTAGATTCATGGCATTAATTGTTTACAGATTCCAGTTCATAACAGAGGTAGTTTTCGAAAAATACTAGTGTGCCTACCAGAAATCTTCCTGTTGAATTAAAAACCAGAAAGGAGGAACAACCGGAATGTTCTAGTTCTAGTAGTAGAACTGAAAATTTGAGACAAGGAAGTCTAAATAAAGAAAAACCCACTGAAGAATGCTCTTGTGAAGAGAAAAATGTTCTGTTTGAATATAATAAAATGAAGTTAATTCAACTGTTCAACAAACAAAATTGTTTTACTTTATTTCCTCACCAGCCTTTTAACCTGATTCATCTTTCACTATGGCTGAAATGAATTGAAACAAATGATTACAACCACCGTCTTCACAGAAAATAAAAATATAATATACACCTTAGACGCCTTAGACTTTGTCTAAGATATACACAGTAATACACTTGTTCACTATAGATTTCTGAAATGTTGATATATTGATGAGAAATCCAAATTTTAATTAAGAAGTTATACACATAAACAATACAACCAAATCCTTAGATGTCAATATTAATAGTTCTACGAATGCCCGCCGTGGTGCTACAATCTTCTTTTCAGATGCCTATAGTAGGATAAAGCTGCTCTGATCTGGGAGAGTTTATCATCAAACCAGGTCAGGCTCTCTAAGTGATGATCTTTCAGAACCTCAAATGTCCACGTAACTGTATACAGACTCATAATACTGTGTATCATCTGCCATAAATTCAAAATGCGGTATTTCACCCTAAATATCGAATTCAATTTTGGAATAATGTTTTCTGATTACTTCACAGTGCCTCATCTCATTCCTCAAACTTACCAGCAGTCAAATTGTAAATGCACGCCTTGCATTGAAGATTGCAGCCATTTAATTCAACAGTTAGTCACCACAGGAATCCTGTACGTGGTCATAAAGAGAAGGAGAGAAAACCGAATAAAATACTTAACATTTGTGAGATTTATAATTGTTATTAAGATCAAGTGAGAGATAAGACGGGGTAGTTGGGCGAAAATATAAATATCAATTTGACCAGTAATTATTAATATATGTAAGCGATTCCATCATGGCCAGAGGCTTGTAAAGTGTTGTGCCAACAATGCTATATGTGTTGGAGCTTGGGTATAAACTAAGGTCTCTGTCTGGCTGTCCAATATATCAGACCCGGGGCAGGCTATCATTATAGAACATAAATACACTCAGTACAAACTGGACGGACTTACTTCTCTTTCGAAGAACGGCCCTCGTGAGCTGGCTCAACCCAACAATTTCAAATCATAATGCGGTAGACACCTCCTTGTTCCAGACATTTTTAGAGTTCGGTAAACACTCGATTATCGGGAATCTTCAAGTCGAAAAGTACTTAGTGTTATAAATATGGCTGCCAGAAGTATTTGGTTTGCTGCTGCTTCTTGGTCTTCATCAATGTTCGATGATTCATTGGTTCGTATCGATTATCTTCTTTGGGATTATTTCAGCTTGAGCTGAATGATGGTTTTTTTATATTCGTACTGATGTCATTTGGATTTCAGATTTTGCTGAAGTGGGAAAGTTATTTTATTTTGAAATGCAGATGAAGGAAAGACGTCATATAATAATGAAGACAATTATGGACTACTAGCATTTTATTTTATATTCTTGAATAATGAGAGATCCAAGATCTGGCGAAACATCATAAAATGATTTATTTTCAGAAGACAATTCTGATCTGAAGCACTTCCTAAGTAGAAGCAATTATGAAGAAATGTTCTTTGTTTTTTGCATAATGACATTATGCTGTGAATCTTTTGTCCTCGAATGCCTCGTTTTGCAAGAGAGTTGAAGTCTTACTTAAAAACTTACTGTTACGTCGTGACCAGTTTTGTCCCTTATGAATTATGTTTTTAAAAACCTTATGACAAGTTATGTCAAAAACAGACAGACCTCAACCCTCATTCATTTTTTAAATAAATAAATAAATAAATAAATAAAAATTGAGAGAATAGTCAAGTTTTTCTCAATACGACATTAAAACTGATAAACAGACGAGTTTAATAGTTTACACTTACTGAAAAAACTGAAAATCATTTATAAAATTTTCGATTGCATATCAGAAAATGCGTAATAGCTACTTGAAACCCACCAAATTTCATTCCCTCATCTTATCTCAGTTCAGAGCTATAAATGGTCAGTTTTCAAGTAAAACTCATAAAACTCAGCATTTGCGGATTAAAGTTATTTACGAGTAGCATAATTCCATCATATTTTTCATGCAGAATCCCATCCTGAAGTTTGTCGCACTCATTCACTAACACCCTGTATATCTTTCCAAAATAAAATGATTTAAAATATAATCATTTCGAAAAATCGCAAAGGCTCGCAAGAAAAAAATCATTCAGAAATATCGAGTGCAAAATGTTTACAGACACCACTAATCAAAACGAAATATCTTTCAAATCAGAAAATGTATGAGGCTATTAATTGATATTTCTTCACATTCATGAATATATCTAAAAAGGTATGGATACCTACATACAATGTGGAACAGCTATCTTCCACTGTTTCGGAAATATTAAGTGTTTTCAGATGTATTACAAAATTTAGATTTAAAAAAGAAAATTATTTTATTTCACAAATAATGTAAAAAAACAAAAAAATTTTAATTTTAATGTAAGAGATGCTCATTGTTTTTTACATTATTTTGGAAATGAAATAATTTTCAGTGTAAGATAGGTATGGGACTTTGTACATGAATTATGACTAGAATTTTCTGAAGAATCCAAAAAACTAATAATATACAGTGGGTTGTATTTAAAATAAGAAAGTTGGTATCGGCCACTATCACATGTCACACCCTATATAATTTTTTTTTAAATGCGCAGCTTAAAATAAAAATCGACGTGTCCAAGCGTTTTTCCCAATACGCTCTCAATTATTCGTTATCGAATTTATTCCATTTGGCTGTTCCACACTTTATACCTAAGTTTATCTAATGATCTGTAGCTCAAAAGATCAAATATTCGCTACGGTGATTTATTTTTTGAAATTTTCTTATCATAATTTACCTAGGAATTCACAGATTTGAAGATTATGACATATGTACTCCATTTTGAAGCACGAAGCCCAATTTATACATTAATGTGTATGTTGCTAGCTTGTATCTGAACTAGACTGTATCAAATGAGTAGATTCAGTATGAAAGTAATATTGATTTAATATTTATTCAAACAGTAACATAAACCTCAAAGTAGCTACATATCAGTCTATTCATAATTTCAAATATATCTGATTAAAATAGCCAAACGTAAACAGAGAGAACTATCAAATAGCCACCATCCCATACCAGGAATCTAAAATTGGAACATAACGCAATTAAACGGAACTCGAAATTCGATTATAATAGAACAATTCTCAATAAACCGTCCATTCACGAAGGTAAAAGGCGAAATAAATCTCAATTGATTACAACAACAGGCAACACCTTGAAACAGGCCATTTTACGCTTGTCCTGAATATTTCCAAAGAAGTCGTAAATATCTAATTAAACCCAACTCAGCGGGCACACTTATCAAGACATTGTGCTCGAAAATGCATAAAACCTATTTTCGAACAACAAAAGGCAAATAGACTCCAGAAGTCAGCTGCCCGTTCGCAATAATTGAATGAAGTCAACAATCGTAGCAGATATTTATTTCTCCATTTGCTCTGTCGCTTGTGCCCAGTACCTTTGTGTCCGAACAACCGGGTTCATTATTCGAATGGAAGGTGATTCTTTGTCGACCATTCTTGGCCACTTCAGAGCACAAAGCGCTCATTTTTCCGAAAAATACGTGAAAAGAAGGCGATAATAAAGAAGTTCGTGGGAGATTGTCACGATTTATTTTTCGGTGTTGCTCTCTATGGTTGATAGGTTTCGTTTTATTGCTGACACTGGTTTTACAAATTATTCCGGGTACCTGAATTCAGTTGTGCCAAACGTTGCGACAGAAAAAGTGGAATTCATGAAAATGCTGAGGATAAATCAATCAACTTAAGAAATAGGCTATATTGAGATTGTATTGGCAGATAAGGTTACCGATATGTTTGAGGCAACTCTGTTGTTCAACTTCATACCATAATCATATGAAAAGGTCGTAAACGTTTCCAGAGAAAAGATTTCTGTGTGCGAAGGTTAGTTAAGTTAGTTTAGTTAGTTTAAAAAGGGGTTTACAGTTCACTGCGAACATCACAAGTCTATTGTGTCCCCTTACAGAGCTGTTTGGACCATACCCCCACAGGTCGACTTCCAGTTCCAGAATTTGATGAATCCAATCTCTGTGAAGCTTCAACGAGCTAGCTCCTCACTCTTACAAGTTTCTCGCCCAAGACATTCTCTCCTCAAACTCGTTATGCCAACTAGGTTTGACTAGGTGAATGGGGGTTACTTCCTCCTACCCACAGAACCTATACTCGTCAGTGTTCGACAATCCTATCCTCAACAGGTGCCTCCTGAGGCGACAGTGTCCTGTAAGAAAGCCAATGAGGAGATGTAATTGTTTGTTACTATAAGATCCATATATCTTTTGATCTTGCTGTTTCAAAGTTCCGAAGGAACTTAATGAAATGATCCATCCCTGGGAGATTCCACTAGATTTTTTCTCTCTCAGCTTTCTTCTTCTCCAGAAACTCCTTCTTATAGGTACATTTACCTATACCACAGAAGGCTTCTCGGCCATGAGTGACATTCGTGCGCCCTCTTTGGCAAGTGTATTGGCCTCTTCGTTTCCTTTGATTCCGAATGGTCGGGAGCCCAGATTAAAAAACCCTTATTCTTCTTGCCTACCTCATTGAGTTTGTTCCGGCCTTCCCAGATCATTTTTGAGTCGATGACGTAGGAGCTCAGTGCTTGACTATCTGAGTGTATGGCTATATCACACTTATGATAGTTTCTTTCTAGATTTATATCTGCCCGTTCGTAATAATTGAATGAAGTCAACAATCGTAGCAGATATTTATTTCTCCATTTGCTCTGTCGCTTGTGCCCAGTACCTTTGTGTCCGAACAACCGGGTTCATTATTCCTGAATGGAAGGTGATTCTTTGTCGACCATTCTTGGCCACTTCAGAGCACAAAGCGCTCATTTTTCCGAAAAATACGTGAAAAGAAGGCGATAATAAAGAAGTTCGTGGGAGATTGTCACGATTTATTTTTCGGTGTTGCTCTCTATGAATTGATAGGTTTCGTTTTATTGCTGACACTGGTTTTACAAATTATTCCGGGTACCTGAATTCAGCTGTGTCAATCGTTGCGACAGAAAAAGTGCGAATTCATGAAAATGCTGAGGATAAATCATCAACTGAAGAAATAGGAGCTATATTGGGATTGTATTGGTGACAGTTCATCTGTAGTTGGCAGATAAGGTGCCGATATGTTTGAGGCAACTCTGTTGTTCAACTTTATACCATAATCATATGAAAAAGTCGTAAACATTTCCAGGGAAAAGGTTTTCTGTGTGCGAAGGTTATTTTAGTTAGTTTAGTTCATTTAAAAAGGGGTTGCAGTTCACTGCGACCACAAGGTCTATTGTGCCCCCTTACAGAGCTGTTCCAGAGATCTGATGAAATCCAATATCTGTGAAGGCTTCAACTAGACTAGTTCCTCACTCTTACAAGTTTCTCGCCCTAGGCATTATCTCTTTAGGCTGGCAATGCCAAAGCATTCCGTGACTAGCTGAATGGGGGTTTCCTTCCTCCTCACCCAGAACCTACACTCGTCAGTGTCCGACAATCCCATCCTCAACAGGTGCCTCCTGAGGCGACAGTGTCCTGTAAGAAGCCAGTGAGGAGGTGTAATTGTTTTTTCAGATTCAGATTCCGAAGGAACTTAGTGGAATGACCCATCCCTGGGAGATTCCGCTAAAGTTTTTCCCTCTCGGCTTTTTTATTCTCCAGAACTCCTTTTTATATGTACATTTACCTATACCACAGAAGGGTTCTGGGCCAATGATTGGCATTCGTGCGCCCTCTTTGGCAAGTGTATTGGCCTCTTCGTTTCCTTTGATTCCGAATGGCCGGGAACCCAGATTAAAAGACCTTTTTTTCTTGCCTATCTCATTGAGTTTTTCCGGCACTCCCAGATCATTTTTGAGTCGATGACGTAGGAGCTTAGTGCTTTAATAGCAGCTTGACTATCTGAGTGTATGGCTATATCGCACTTCTGATAGTTTCTTTCTAGATTTATATCTCGACATCCTTCAATCAACTGAAGAAATAGTAGCTATATTGAGATTGTATTGGTGACAGTTCATCTGAAGTTGGATTATTATACATGGTGTCTCAAAATGCGATGGATATAATTACACATCTTTGTATCTTGAAGTGTTATTCCTTACTGTTCTAGCGTCACATATGACATATATCTTCAGTGAGATAATAGACACATAAAATGTGATCTCTAAAACTCTTCATATATGGTAGACACTTAAAAAACCCTACACCACGAGGTAATAATTTCTCTGATGGTGGTAATACAGAATCCGTGAGGGAATGTCACGATTTAGTTCACAGTGTTGCCCTCTATGAATTGATCGTTCTCAGTTTATTACTGACATTGCTTACAAATTATAACGAGTTACCTATTTCAAGAAATGCAAAACCATAATATACATTCGTGAGTATCCTAGAATGACGTAAGGAAAAGTAAATGGCACTGCTTAGTCTATTATTTTCCAGAATATATTATGATAATTGTTCAGAGCCAACGCAGGCCGGAACCTATTCGTGTTCCTATGGAAAAAGACTAATTAATTGTCAATATTCAGTTATATGTTGAGCCAGGAATTAACGGTGCTCTGCCTTATTTCTGGGTGGCGTAGAAACAAAATAGCCAACCCTCATTTGAAAGGATAGTTCGAGCTGGAAATTGGCAAAATCACAAAAAGCAGACTAGGGAGGAATTGGTATAATCGACTAGTAATCCAGTAGAGTAGTCTACATTATGCTGGTAGGGAAATAGTAAGTACTCTTCCCCTGAAGTCTACCATTTACTCTACCAATATAAATCGGACTATATTCTGAAATCACATTTCTTCGAATAACATCCTGATATGGAAGCGATACAATCTTTTCTCAACTGAAACAAGGGCATAAGAAGTAGCCTGAAAATGGCGTAATGTACGTTGAACGTTATTTGTTTACGACCTATTTCAATTCGTAAGAAGCCCAGCGTGTTCGATTTGAACACCGAGCGGAGTACCATTACAATAATATTTATATCGACCGATATCTACGAGTCTGCCCACTGTTCTTCTATCCTGATTTACTTATTGATGTCATAAACATGGAAGAACATAACCTGTTTATGAGATTCGGGCAATGCTTTGCCCTTCTTCGTGAATCGGTATCAAGATGCGTTCAGATTGGTATCTTGGGGCTTATACAGGGTGTATTGGTTTCAGTCTATACATTTATGAATTCACATTCGAAGTTTGAAGATCATCCTTCGAAAAATTATCGAGTTTACTGTCGTCTCTAGGTGTAATTGTTTTAAATTATTTTTTGGAAAAGTTTTTTAAATTGTTTTCCCATAAATGTCTGCCACCAGTGCGGAAAATCTCAAGAAACTCCTAGTGCTTAAAGTAGGTGGTATTTGAATATGCTTCCATACTAATTTGTTCTGTAAATGTCTGCCACAATTGAGACGAATCTCAAAAACTTGCCAGGCTGAAATCTTTGAGAAATTCTTTGACAGCTCGCAATCAGGGGTTCGAAGGATATTTTCAAAAGGCTCACAATCAGAGGTTATGCAAACCTCTCAAAGACTTGCACAATTTGAGAAGTAAAGTAGCCAGGAAATTGGGTGTTACTTGAATTACATTCTATACCAATTTTTTCTGTGAATGTCTGCTACAAGTGTAAAAATTCTCGAAAAACCTGCCATGCTGATGTCTTCGAGAAATTCTCTGACAGCTCGCAATCGGGTTTATAGGAAATTCTCAAAATGCTCACAATGCTAGGTGCATGCGGAGTTTTCCAAAACTTGTACAATTTCAGAAGTGAAGTAACCAGAAAACTTGGTGGTATTTGAATTACCTTCCATACTGATTTTTTGTGTAAATGTCTGCCACAAGTGTGAAAATATTTAAAAAAAATTGCCATTAAATGGCAATCTCAGTGACTTCGCAAGGACTCAAAAAGAACTCTGATGTGTTTTTTTCGTGTCCCTGCGAAGCTTATCACAAGCTCCACACATGTCAGAGGAACTCTGCTCGCTATGAGATCTCTAAACCTCTCGGTAATGTCTGGGTAGCAGATCTGTCCTTTTTATATCAAAATTAAGACATTTGAGGAATCACTGAGTGTTATTTCATTAATTGAACCCTTGAAAAATTATTAACACTCACCACAAATTACGAATAAGTCACTGGTCAATGTATCCTCAACAACTTTATAATACCCTCATAAAGATGATTAAGCATCCATGCCTCGTTAATTTCTACTATTCTTCTCCAGAGCACAGGTAGACGCATAAAAAATAAAAAAACCAGTTATCCTCTAGAGAAATTCCCGAGATACACGGCGATAATTAAGAACTATTAAATCGAGAAGAAGAGGACTTAGTTAAATCACTTCAAAATTTATCTCATTAGAAGTCCAAGTAACAATACTCACTTATTGAATGAGATTTAAGTAGCCAATTTTGAATCAACACAGTCTGTGTCCGTCTACTAAACGCCTGTGATGAATCGACAGTTCTTTTTTTTTCGGGCCTAGCTTGTTTAACAAGTTAATAAGGCAACAATCAGTTAGCACATCAATCAGAACGGTCTTAAAAAAAGACGGCACCCGTCAAATTCCTTTTTGATTGGTTGTTTGCCAGGAAATTAATAGGATTTTTTGTTTATTTTACCTGTTAATTGTGTAAAATTCACGCGTTTATTTATTCATGGTTTGCCCCCCTGGGGGGCACATGCATATACATCTTCCTTGGGACGTCTGAGAGCCAGACGGGGTTTTTTACTATTTGGGGTTGGCGGCTCTGCGTCGTATTTTTCTTCCAGTTTGACATCTTGATATAACCAACTGTGGCCTTCAGATCTTATCTGATTAGCTTTGGTATTTAAGATTTCATTAATTTTAGGAGTGAGTTGAAAATTCGTATCATGTTACCTACCTACGTGATGAGATTTAATTCAATCGTTGGGACTTCTTGAATGGGTCAATAAGGCTTTTCATGGTTTTTATTCGTTCATCAATTTTAATTTTATCGCTGTTGTTTGTCTTTATTTTAGTAGATTAAGTTATTAATATTTTTATGGTCGGTTATACGAAGGTACCTATATGAAGGAGTCCTAAGCATTTTTTATGGATTTTTGGACCATATTATCGTAATTTTAATCCACTACACATTTCTTCTGACGTGCGGTTGTAACAGGGATACAAAGTGCCAAAAATATGAGAAGTTTGAAAATTAAGTGAGGGGTAATTTCGACCGTCCTTCTATATGTATTTTTCGAACAACCAAAAATCTGAAAAAAAACTGCCGTTCTGGTTTCTACAGTATTTTTGTGAGAGTCAATTTTTCTATAAAATTTCAAGAAATATTTTGTCATATAGTACGGAATTCAACACTTTCAGACAAAATTATTCCAGAAATGGAATTCATAAGAAGTTCATAACCTGAATATGTAGGTTTCATACATAAATGAAGATAATCTTAAATATTGAAATTTTCGAAATAAACTAAAAATTCAATAGAAATTTCAAGAGAAAAATCCTTACATATCCGCTACTAAATATTCCATTTTAGTGAAATTTATTTTGGGGGTGAAGATTGTTATATTGAATGTTCATGCAATATTTCAAAAGGATCGCATTATCAATATCATATAGAATTCAATTTTTTATTCAAATTATCAATTATTTAATAAATAAAAAGTAGTACCTACGCAAAAATTTGTGTTGATACAGCCTATCGTCATAAAAAAATATCGATAATCCCAGGAAAAAACTTTCAATTGAAATAAAATCTGGTTTGATAATGTAAATTGGCAAAGTGAATGATCATGCGATTGTAAAATCAGAACCATTTGAATTTTGATGATTTTAGTTATCTATTTTTTAAATATTTCATTTTTTTAATAATTGCCACAATTTAATTCCGATCGTGCAGAGATTTTGCACTCATATTTTTAGTATAAAGTCATATAAAAATTTTTGAGGAAATAAGGTAATTTCCCCACTTATTTCTTAATGACGAGCGCTCAAAAGAACCTGCTAAGGGCTTTTCTCAAATTTAAGTCATATCGTAAGGTTCGTAGTTTTTCCAGTAAATTCACATACAATGAAAGTAGGCAAGTAGGTGTGTAAATATATTCGTTTGGCACCCGTATCATCTTTCAACCTTCAAGTTTCGACCACTAACAACATGTCACAGAGCCAAATTTCCCGAAGAAATATTACGCTTTCACATACTTCCAACAAGCACATCATAATATTTCAAGGTAATAAAGATTTACATTTTATAGTCAGTTTTGAGTCGTTAAAAGTTTATATGAACGTTTGTTGAGTGTTCCAGCCAGAATCTCCAAACTGAAGACGATTTAACACGCAGCATTAAGAGTTGTTCAACTCCTAATATGGGTTCCAATAAATGTCGTCGATAAATACTATCAGTGTTGTTGATTATTCTGTCTTTATCGTTCATTTATCTTCTCAGTTTTGTGTTCCAGTGCTTTACGGATAATACGGACCGATTCTTTGACTCAACACCTGGCTGCTCAGGAAATATTGGGCTTGACTTTTTGTCATTAGGAGGACAGTACCTGTTCTTGGCTGTTTAGAGAGAATTTAGGACCAGTGCTGCATGTTTTGGGGTGTTGATGAGATCTTGAGCTGTTTTCGGATATTTTTTTCTATTTGAATTCGAGATATCGCCAAATAGACTTCGTCTTACTTGGAGGGGAATATTTTCAAGTGAACCCAGCAATACTTTCAGAAGGAAATGTACTTCTTTGCTCAAGAAATTAGTCTCCACAGATGTATGACCCTATCCACTGACACCCTACACACCACACTAAAAATTGTTATCGTGTTAGAACACTAATGAGTGATAATTGAGTATGTGATAACCCAAAAGTTCTAGAGAAAAGGCAATACCGAGGAAAGAGTTAGTTTCAAGGCCTTATGATTTGCAAAAAAATCATCTTAAAGTCCCAATCAAGGTAGACAGTCAGCTTCTTTAGAATTTTTCTGGGAATTGTCATACAAAAACCGTTTACCAATTTAATGTTTGTTTTTCGAGAAAAATGCCATTGCCAAATTCCAAGAGTGGCGAATCATCTTTCACTTCCAAATGGCACATCTGACATAAAAAACAGCAGAATAACTAATTCATAGTGGTATGCATAGCAGCAATAAAAGACGAATGTTTTCAAAGGTCGCAATCACTCCAAGTGAACTTCTGGACTTTGTAAACTGAACTAATAGCAATAAAAAAGATGATACATTCCAAGATGAACGAGGAGCACGCGTTGTTACTTCTTCATAATGTAACTAGTTGTTCTACATGCATGCGCTTATCTGGTTTACAGCAATTTATTCTCGGAATAGGCCCGGTAATAACAATGATAAAAATCGTGATGTTATGAGGAATTCTTTCCTGGACAATTTGAATTTCACCATATTATAATAAAGAAGCACTTTAGGAAGAGCTCTTTTCGAGGTAACCAAGGATTTTTATTAGTATTTCTGGAATGAACGTAAGTACAATAATCTTGTTTGCATTTGTGGAATGGATCGTAAATGAAGACGGTTATGATTGTTTGAGTCTAACGATCCACACGGTATAGCGTTGTGGATAACTGAAAAAAATGTTTATTTTGGCAGTTAACACACCTTCAGTAGATAGGAATTGGAGATGTTATAAGATAAGGTGGAAGAGAAAAAATTTAGGAGAAAACACCTGCTTTGGACGCTCGTTGATTGGTAGAGCAAAAAGGCTACTACCTCAAAATTTTGTAAGAGACTTGAGATTGATACTGAATATATGAATGCAAAATCTCGGAACAATCAGAATTTTATTTAGGAAATTATTCAGAAAATGAAATACCATAAAAAACCATTAAATGAAAATATCAAAATTTTATGGTTCTGATTTCATTTCATAATTCCCGAAATTTTGCATGATCATTCAATGTACCAATTTGTATCCTCAACCTGGATTTCATTTCACTGGAAAGTATTGATGGGGGTATCAAAACTTTATTTTGATATTGGGATAGACTTGTATATGTTTGTATTTACGCAACTCCCACAATTTGAATTGGTATTGAACATTTTACTGCAAAATTGACAAATTCTGAAGAATTCAGAAAAATTTGCAATTTGGAAAAAAATTAAATTTTATGGTTCTGTTTATGCAATCATCTTGAAATTTAGCATGATCATTCAGCATAAGCTTATATCCACCCTTGTGGACTCTTCACTTCAATATTCCGATTGAATTTTTTATGGTTCTGTTTACACTATGGCTACAAATTTTTCTATGAGGCGTTTTATGACTATCCTGCATGTGGTCGCCAAATTTCATTTCGATCGATTTTGTCCTGTCTGAGATATTGAGGAAACTTTTTTTATGGAAAACCCTAGACGATTTTGTTGCATTACCGAACTTTCCCTGAAAGGCTTTAGGACAATCCTCGAAATCTCGAAATTTATCGTGTTTACAGACGATCCCATAGATAAAATCTTATCAATCTCACAAGAAAATAAAGAACATAACCTAAAATTTCAATATACACAGTGGAATATGCCAAATTTTCATGGCCAACCGACGGCTCACCTTTCGTGAATGGACTATAGCACTCGTTTAAGTAGAACGAGAGCTCAAAAACGTTATTTGAACTATATTTTCCATTAAGATGAGCTAAACGAATAAATTATGTCGTTAATGAAAGATCTTTAAGTGCAGTGGTAAATCAATGTTCAACCTGAAACCTGTATTTTGATTCTAATGCCATAACTTTTCACTACAGAACCCACAATGCACCGCAACATAGCCTCAGTTCCTGGACCATATTACACCAATCTGACACCAGCAGACCAAGTCGACTTTATTGTTCTCGAAAAAATTTCGAATTACCTTTTATTGCTCGTTGCCGTATTTCTCGCCAAGGGTGGCGACCTCCTCCGATCCATGAAATTGTTTCGTACACCGTGGTTTTAAGTGGTGTTCGTAGCAATGTTTACGCAGCAAATGATGCAAAACTGAGCGATGATTTATGGCAAATGAACGCCGGTGGTCGACATGACACCGTGACAGGTCAATTATTGCCATACAGACTGGGATTTAGTGGTTTGGGTCATGGATACTTTCTGGGGGATGATATTACGTGTTTTGGTGTGATGGGTTTCAAATTTGGTGGTGTCTAGAGTGGCCAGCTTCAGCACTGAGGGATTTTATCTGCCCAACTATTCCATTATATTATATTCGACAGGCCGTATCTAGGGTGTGGCCAAGTGGCCCCCGCCACAGGCGCAAGGTCCACAGGGGCGCCAAAAAATATCAAATGAAAAAAAAATTTGAGCGCCAAAAAAATTCAAAGAATAAAATATAGAAGCGCCAACCAAATATTGGACTAACATGTCACATGTCACGGTTTTCATGTAAGTATACGCCAAAAATATTTTTTTGCGTAAGGAGTGATGTCGCGACTCCGCCAGGTTGGATGTGAAAATCGACCGCGTGTACATAGATGTGTCCGCTGACAAGGCGAAAAGGGCTCTCTAAGAACAGTGGATGGACGCCTCTGAGGTGAACAAAGAATGGAGTGAAGAGAACAAAGTCGAATTTTGGCGGGCTGTGGTTACATGTAACTATCTAACTATCACGTGATGATTTGACAGAAAATACGTGTACAGAGTTAAACGAAATCGAAGCATTTATCAAAACTTATTTATTGCTGTATTGAAGTATTAAGCTTAGGTTTCTGCGGAAGTGAGAGGAGTGATAGCATAGTCGATATTTCAACATTTTTTAGAAAAAATTGATTTTAGTTTTTTGTTTTATGAGTCTTTCTGAGGGGTACTAGTTAGAAATCTGAAACCAATTTAATTGAAACAAAGTTGATATTAAGTTTTGGTTGTTGATTGAGAATTGAATTATTAATTTAATAATGAATAATTATTTATTTGAACAAAGAATTAGGTTGGAGACTTCGTTTTATTTATTGTAGTTTCACTAACAATTTCTCAAAAAAAAAAACAATTTACCAGATATCATCTCTCCAATGTTGCAGAATCCTAGGTATACCTTTGAAGCATTGTGGTCTCCGACAGAAATAATGTTTTTTTTAATTTTTCGCGCAGGTTGGTTTCATAAAGAAGATAAAAAATGGAAGATGCTTCAAAGGGTTAAAAAAATACTTAGTATTTGTATGCTCAGTTTACGATTGTTCCTTTGCAGACATGCCACCAAATATGTTATCAGGGACACAGAATAAAGCACTGCGTGCTCAAAAGACTGCTGCCTTAAATGCCAATACTAGTGACATATCAAAGTTTTGCTACCACAAAAACCGTGTAGGTACTACCAAGTATCCACAGCTGGCAGTCCTTCTCATTCTGTGTCTAGTTCTCCAGATAGTGAAGACGAGCGAATAAAAAATATAGAATTTACATCTAGTCAAAACCTAGATAATGAAAAAAATGTTCAACAAAATCATGAACTGCAAACATTTTTAAGATTATTTTTACCAATCCAACAACGTGGACAGTAAATGAAAATACGATTGAGATGTATGCCGAGCATGGTCCAATTTGTTGCGATGACATTGACTATTATATCCTTTGATGAACAACAGGCGATTTGAAAAACATTGATTCACGAACGCAAAAAAATGGAAAAAATTTTTTCAGAAATTGGCTCATCTACTGCAAAGATTTAGACTCGCTTTTATGTTTTCATGTAAACTTTTCAATGATGCGAATAAACATTTAGACTACTGGTTCAATGATTGGAAACATTTGAATCCTTTGTTACCTCGTCACGAAAATTCCACCAGTCATAGAGAGAATTATATAAAGTTGAAAGCCTTGAAAAAGATTGAAATTGGTGTTTTTATTGATGATGATCTGATGAAAATAATGAGAAACGAAAAAAATAGATGGAGACATATATTGAAAGTGATCATTGATGCTATTTACACTGTATAAAAAATAATGATGCTCTGAGGGGAACATCTGAAATAATCGGGCATCCAAATTGTGGTAGATTTTTCAACACAATTAATTAAAAAAATCTAAGCCAATTTGGGGGCGCTGAAGAGAATCTTGCCACAGGCGCAGTAGTACCTAGATACGGCCCTGATATTCGATCACATAACCTAAACAGTAGTTCTTGGAGTTTAATCGATTTTTGTACATATTTATATCTCAGGTGGGATCATAAAGCACCTAAAATAAAATAATGAATGCAATCGGTACTTCGGACAAAATCTCGTCAACGATCGAAGAACCTACACAGCTATAACTACAAAGACAGCTTTTTCGAATATGGGGATGGGGATATGAGGATAGCTCTGAATGATATGAGAACTTAAGGAAAGCTTCTGGACACTATGTTCAAGTTAAGGCAGTTTGCAGTTTCAAAGTTCCGATAGGGATTTTTGGAATGATTCATTACCGGAAGATTCCTTCAGAGTGCTTCTCTTTCAGTTACTTCCTTCTCCAAAAACTCTTTCTTAGAGGCCTAAAATGTCACAAATAAGGTTTCTGGGCCCTTCTGACTAATGTTTCAGCTTCTTCGTTCTTTTTCTTGAAATATTATAACATTCGATGAAGTTTTATAATTTTTCAGCCAGAATTATTTTTGAATTGTCGGTTTTGGAATGGCAGTAAAGTCGAACTGCAAAAACATTTCATCCTGAAGATTTTATCAAGGTTCCAATAAAATCCTGAAGTTTTATACTTTTTTTGTTTTTTTCAGATTGAAACTTCAAGCATGGGTTTTCACGGAATCAACAAAAGTATGTGGTTTTTGAGCGATCGTTCTACTTGAACGAGTGCTATATCGTTTTGCTCAAATGTCTGTTATTTCGATTTTTTAGCAGAAAATGGTCTCAAACGGTAAGGTAAGACTCCCTGATGACGAATTCGTGGTCAAATTCAATTCTGTTCGTGGGGCCGTCCGGCCGTCCGTTAGTATGTACCTACAATAACTTTCGAAGAGATTGTCATAGAGACTTGAAATTTTCAGGATGTGTTCGGGTCCCAAATGGCTCGGTTAAATTCGTCAACCAGGCAAATCGTACGGGGTGTTCCATAAAATATGGCCATTCAAATTTTTTGTTCTTCAATATCTCAAAAACGAAACCCACCGAAATGCATTGTTTTGGTTATATGCAAGATGGTCATTATAAGCTTCATACAAAATTTTGTGGCCGCAGTGTAAACAGAACCATAGAAAATTCATTTGGAATATTGAAAAGAAGAAACTTCATATTCGCATGAAAAAATATCCGAATTTATGAATGAAGATTGATACACTGAATGTTCCTGCAGAATGTTGTTGCCATAGTGTCAACAGAATTATTGAAAAGAAGAATCTCTATATTTCCATAACAGGATATCCGATTCAGGTAATTTTTTTGTGATTAAAGACTGTTATACTGAACATTCGTGCAAAATTTTGTAGCCATAGTGTCTACAGAACCATAGAAAATTCAATTGAAATATTGAAAAGAGGAATCGCTATATTTCCATAACAGGATAACAGATTCGAGTAATTTTTTTTTGTGAATCAAAACCGATTTACTGAGTGTTCATGCAGAATTTTAAGAGAACCATAGAAATTAATTTTTGTAGTTATTTATTTTTCATATATTTCATTTTTTGAATAATTTCCAGAATATAATTCCGATTGTGCTGAGATTCTGCTTTATATATTCGATATCAATCTCAAATCCCATACAAATTTTGAGGTAATAGTCTTATTGCTTCACCAAAGAACGAGCGCTCGAAAGCTCGCGCTCAGGTCTTTTCTCAAATTTTTTTTACTAGGAATTAGATCTTAAGGTCGCAGTATAATGCAATCCTTTTGATAATCTACAATCTAATAGGAACAAACGTACTGAAAGCTCTAAGATGAAGCTCCCCGTTCAGTTAAAACAACACAATCCAAAGCAATAAACATCCCCATATAACCTCTATTAATACACATTTCAATTTCCCGATTTAAAATTTCTATTACAACAATTTGACACAGCTCACGGTAACGCCAATTCGAATTACAACATTTGTAGAACAATTTGTTCACAGCGGTCAGTTTTAATGAGATTAGGCTGAAATTGAAACCTGACGCTTTATTGAGTACGACTGGAAATTAATTAACTTGGTCAAATTTCGAACGACGCCGGCACAACGGAATAAATTGGCAGCAAATCGTAAAGCCGATCAGCCAATTGGAAATCTCATTTTGCTCGCTTTGGCAGAGGTAAAGTGATGGATTTCCAGCTTGAATACGTGGAATTCGTTCGCAATCACGTTCGGAGTTATTCTTACCTATTAGTAATCAGTATGACGGAAATATGTGCTCATTTTCGGCTGTTAACTGATGGCTGATAGCAGATCTGGCAACGTTGCGAAGGGGGTTAGAAGACGGCTGGTTTTTCTAGTTGCGGTTGATTCGATTGGTAAATAATTGATTAATATCAATTTTACGTAGAATGAACATAGATCCATAGATTAAAGGGTTATCTATTGTTGTCTGAGTAGAAAATCACAACTGGAATACTTCGTTGCTTCCTTGCCATTTTTTCCAGATTCTCTGTAGCTTCATCTTCGTTATAAGAGAGTTTTTCTCACCTATAAATAATGAGTTTGATAGGAAATATCGGCTTATCTGCGACTGTTAACTATTGGTTCTGGAAACTTTGCTGAAATGTGTATGAGATGGCTGATTTTCCCTCTTGAGGTCGATTTATTCGATAACCCATTGATTAATATAAATTGCATACAGAATAAACGTAGGTTCATAGATTATTGAGTTACCTATTCTTGCCTGAGTAGAAAATTACAGAATGGTGCCATTTCTTCTATAGCTATTTTTCCATATATTCTGTAGCTTTAACTTGAAGGAGAGTTATTCCTACCTATTATTATTACAGAGTCGTTCTGGAATTGGGTTTAATTTTAAATCGATTTAATAGAGTTTCAATCATTCTATTTTTTCTGTTCCTTTTTTCTGCTTCGATTTTTTCTTTTCAGATTCAGAATTCCGAAGGCATCTTGAAAGGGTTATATTTTGGACTAAATAAAGATGGAATCCTTCAATATTCGAATAGTTTTTAAGTGTTATTCTTGTGGAACGGCGAGACTGGGTTTTTCTACTGGGATATTTCCCTGAGCTCTAGTATCATACGGAAAATAGTATGGTACCCCGTTTTGCACTAACCTCAGTTAGGAATTTTTGTTTTTGTTTTATGTCTTGTATTATGTTAGCTCTCAGTTTCAGAAGAATATAAATAGATCCTATTGATGGATAACTTTCAGCTTATTAGTCTTAAGTCGAGATATTGTTAGGGATTTTTATTTTTGTTTATATATTGTATTATGTTAGCTCTCGATTTTAAAAGAATATATATTAATAATGAATAAACTCTTTATCGACTTGAGCCTATTAGCTTAGAAAGGGTGCGATTTTTCACACCCCCTAGCGATCGGCTATCACACTCCCTACTAAGGGGAACATTCACTCATCCCGGATAGCAAGTACAAATGGGATTGAGCTCTGAGGTCTTCGGTGTTCTTCTTCTCCTGATGGGTCCTGGGTTGTTCGTCCTTCGTTGCTTGGTCCTGGATCTCTCGGTTGATGTCGTGTGTAGTTGGTTTTGCAATGTTTCTCTCCATGGTTGTTCCTGGTGTCCATCGTGACCTACAAACTTCCTTACCGTTCTAGCAGTACCAAGAAGTACTGCTTTTTGCATTACTTAAACTCTTTCATTATTATTATTATAATCGTATATAACTGACGTGAAGTAAACGTTCCTTGAATCAACTTTCAGTTCAAATCATAACCTACCTTGAAAATTTTGAGTTTCGAAGTTGTTTCTTTCAGTTATCGTGTTCACAGTCGGTAGAACAGGAAATTTTTCTCGTAAATTTGATTCATGCGGGATGTATGGAACTAATAATGTCACCAAAGATTATATACCATACTCTATAATCTTTGAATGCCACTTATAGACGAACATAAAATAAGTATTCAATTACATAGAGAGAAATCCGCATAATATGTGGGCATATTCATCGAAGACTAAGTCTTCTGGGAGCTTCGTTAATCGGCCTGTTATAAAAAAATCGCATATTTCGAAAGATGTTAGCAACGCCTGTGGGCATTCGCCAATCGCCAACAGTCGTAAAATCGATATTAACCTAAGTCCATTCCAAGCACATCCTATTTTTATATGCCCATAAGATTATGGGCAAATGTTAATTTAAAGGGGTCGTAAAAATTATATGGCATGTTACATCGCCGTTAACTGTTTGTCAAGAAGTTTCCCGAATTCTGTGCGTACAGCTCTATCGGTTTGGCGACCATGTAAAAATCCAATAAAATCGAAAGTAACGATTAATAAAATTGGGATCAGTTCGAAAACGAGTGGGCTATTAATTTGAGGATGGATCGTAAATGCTAATGATTGGGCTTGTTGTAATCGAGGGATTAAAGGAGTACATACATACACCTTTTGAGGTCTTTTAGATAAACCTGATACGACACCCAGGGACCTGGAAGAATTTGGATTTTGCTGCTTCCTTTCGCCTCTGTCTCTAAACTTCAATTCGTTGAAAAAGTTTCTTCCCTCTTATTCTTGCTAGTTTCAAATAACAAAGCAGTCATCATATATCATAAATATATATTTCTGATATTCCTGAGCATAAGAAATAAGCTTAAAATCTTTAGTGTCTTAAGTTTATCATTAAAACTTAAGCATTTGCTTTTAGACATTTTCTCATAATTTTTCACACTAGCGTAATGGTTAGATTGAAACCAACAGCCAGGGGTGTATTTAAAACTGTTTCAGAAGAATCTCTCTGCCCACCATAATGATTTAGTTTGAGGTCGGGATTTATTACGTACGACCGGAAAAATTTAGGAAAAAACCCACCCTTGTACCTTCTAACCAATATACCCATTCAAAGAGTGATATTCTTTGGATATTTCGTTATAGAGAGAATTTACTTCGTTTCAGAGGCTGTTTTCAACGTGGAATTTGGGTTCAAGGTGCAATGTCTTGTTCGAAACACAGATGTTCGTTAGAGGAAAGTTCCACTGTACTTCCGGAAATGCCATAACGAGAATAAAACCATGTGATCTGATTGGCACCCCCATGTAGCTCTGTGTTATTCATAAACAGCTTGCCGCCAAATGCAGCTTCTAAATGCTGACCTAAAAAAATAGAGTTATAGACACTTCGCGCTATTAAATATTCGTTTTCATGTACCTATTAATTGTTCATGAGTAAAAATGAAATACATCTTATATTATACGTCAAATTCTCATACAGGCAGTCAATTTGAAAACCCATATGGCCAATCATTCATACAAGGATTTTTGGGAGAAAACACAGAACAGGTCGTTTTCATTAGACGAGAGACATTTTTTGAGCACACACAAATGTGCGCAAAAATCTCTTAAGACTAGATAAAGAATTTTTCCTCTAAAAATCTACAACTGCAGTTTCAAATTTTTTTTTTTGGTCTTGAAGAAGTTACAAGTTTTCATTCCTAGTGAGCTTATCAAAAAAGTTGTTCCAAATACCTTGCATTGATAATCAAATGTTAATATAGTCTGTTCTCAATCTTTGTCCTCCATTGGCAAAAGTTTTCGCGAGAAATAAAGCAACATTCTTGCCAATCTTAATCCTAATCGTATATTTCGAATTGCTTGTCACACAGAAAAGTGCGGATCCATGGAAATTTCGTCATTAGCACTACTTATCAAAATCAAGGTGTATGATACCCTTAAAACATTTTCCGGAAATATAACGACATTTTTATTGAAATGCGTGAATAAAATAAATAACGAATTAACTGGGCATATTTAATTACAACAGTTATATAGAATTAAAACCTGTTGGTATAAAGTAGCGTAATTTATGTCAATAAGGCAGGTTGACATAAGGATTATTCACGCCCGAAATGACACATGTGAACGTTAGAATTATTAAAGACCACATCGCATGTTTGTAGAAGAGGCCATTTCAGAAGCCGATTCATTAAAATATTTTCAATAGTTTATACACGAATTGTGCATGATGCTCACGAGAAAACGCCCAAATATGAAAGAATTATTTTAAATTCTGGTGTTATTTCTGTGATACTCTCATTATGATATTGACAAGAAATATTAAAACCGTTGTTTTGAGCGTAGATTTTTGAAACATTTGCTGTTGTTAAATATCTCTCAAATGACTCTATGTTTGATGTTTTGAATAAGTTGTGTTTTTCTGATTTTTATAAAAAAAATACAAGGTGAATCCGAATATTTCAGTGTTAAGGGAATTATTGAGACTATGAATACCAGACTCGAACATATCAAATTAACATAAATACATAAATTATAATGGATTTGCTCGGGATTGTTATATAGATGTAGATGTAGAATATTGATTCAAATAAGATCCAATAATATTTTCAACAAATAAATCAATCATTTTGTATGTTGTTGATTATGATAATTGTTTTTCAATACGAATTATACAAGAGGTTTCCCCTAATAACAGCCAGAAACAGATATTCTTACGATTGGTTTCTTCTTCTTCTGTGGGTAATTGAAGTTACTTATAATAACATACTGAAAGGTTTTTATCGTTGAATCGATTTTCCTCCTTCCGCAAAATGATGAATTAACATTCAGAAAAATAAGAACCAAGACGAAAAAACAAAAGGTAGCCCTTATCTAGTAATCTATAGGTTTGTTCCAACTCAAGAATTGACCGTACAATGATCGTCAGGATTCTGCGCAATAGATAAAAATGTGTTCCAACTGAAAATGTATCGTTTGAGAACGGTTTCGTTTTTGTTCCATCCTGCTTCGAGACCGTGAGTGGAACGGTTTTGTGATCGTCATTTCGATCCCTGGTCTGGAGCAAGTACTGTTTGGACGGTTCTTGTACGGTCAAAGTTTAGACGTGCGCATAAGATCGATTACTAACAGTTTCGTGACCGTCAAATTACCGTACAAAAGTCAGCTGTTGGAACAAACCTTATATATAAACTTCGAGCCACAACTGAAATCAGTTTAGACTTCATTGATGAAACAGATAGTTATCTTGTTTGAAATGTTCTATATTACTAGGATCTTGATTAAATTTTCCACAAGTCGACATATTCAAGGCCATAGCCAGTAAAAAATTTCGAAGAGGGTGTCCACCAAATGATATAAAAAATAATTTTTAAGGAGAATGTACTAATCCTGTACTTCTGAAAAATTTCGGGGGGTATACGGACCCCATCCGATCGGATTCTCACTTTTGAAAATATTCGAAAAATAGAATCTCAACTCAAAACACCTAAACGATTTTGCTCTATAAGCGAAATATTTTGAATACCCATGCTCTGACAATTTCAATTCTCTATCCAATTTGTTAGAAATTTAGAATGTTTACTTACGGACTGCAAAAAAGAATTGTTTTCAATGTCTGATCATTCATTCATGAAACCTACAGTCAGCAAAGAAATGGTCCACAATGATGGGCGGAAATATCTTAATGAATAGCCTTATTCTTTGTGGATAACCATCAATTTTTTCAACGATCAATTTATCATAGAACCTATGTTACCCTGGCCCTTATTTATCTTTAAACGGTCATAAATCCACCATGACATATTCCCGGCAGTGTCACTGTAATTAATAAATTAGTCAATTATCGGTACGATTATTGCTTATCTTATCTCCAGTTGACTATTGTACAATTAGAGACACAACTGTTCAAGATAAATCTACAATTATCTTACATGATGTACTACTATCATCATTTGATTAAAACGAAGAGTCGTGAGATAAGCCAAATAAGCCGCTGCGTTGACATTTTGTAGATCAATTCTCGGTTGTGTGACACGATTTTGGAATGACTGAGTTGTAAGAAGGTCGAAAGGTCGCTAGAGAGTTCTTTTGGTAGATTTATTTGATGGTTATCTTCGAAGATGATGCTTTTCACCATGATTTGGGTTCTCTCTACTCTAGAGATTAGTGTTTCCAGAGAAAGACGAGGAGTCTAAAGACCACGAAGATACAAAATAGGTATTAGGAACACCATGGAATCCACAAGAGATCAAAAAGAGCAGTTCGATTTTGAAATGAAAATAACATGCTGTCTTTGAGGTCTTAACAAAATTCTCGTTTGTTTGAAAATTCCGTCCAAACTTTCTAACGTTAGGGTTCTGTAATTTTGAGAGTTGGTTCGGGTTTCAAATGCCGCGGTTTAGTTCGTTAATGAGCCAAATCTGTCTAGTATTCGAAGATATTGACATCTGAAGTATTCCATTATTTTCATGTTATGTATGTGCGTTGTGAACCAATCTGGTCGCTATAACTCTCGAACGGAACGCGTTACGGCCTCGAAATTTTCACTGTAGATTTATAAGAACTACACGAGGTAGGCAAGACAAATAGGGTCTTTTAATCTGGGTTCCCTGCCACTCTGGAATCAAAGGATACGAAGAGGCCAATTCACTTGCTACTCATTGGCCCAGAACCCTTCTGTGGTATATGTAAATGTACCTATAAGAAGGAGTTTCTGGAGAAGGAGAAAGCCGAGAGGGAAACTCTGGCGGAATCTCCCAGGGATGGATCATTCCACTGAGTTCCTTCGGAACTTCGAGACAGCGGGATCCAAAAGATATCTGGATCTTGGTAAGAAGCAATTACACCTCCTCACTGGCTTTCTTACAGGACATTGTCGCCTCAGGAAGCACCTGTTGAGGATGGAATTATCGGATACTGACGAGTGTAGGTTTTGTGGGAAGGAGGAAGAAACCCCCATTAACCTAGTCACGGAATGCCTTGGCATTGCGAGCCTGAGGAAGGAATGCCTTGGACGAGAAACTTGTAAGAGTCAGGAACTAGCCTCGTTGAAGCCTTCACAGTTATTAGATTTCATTTGATCTCTGTAACTGGAAGGCAAGCTATGAAGGATTTGACCAGAACAGTTCTGTAAAGGGGCACAACACAACTTAAGGTCGCAGTGAACTGTAACCCCTCTTTAAACTAACTAAAAAAGAACTACATGTCTGCATGCTATGCTCCTATGATCAGTCAGAATCGGTTGATTAGTTCCGTAGTTACCCACACTTAAACTTCGTCTCATTGATTTTTAATACTAGCGAAATCAAGGATCTCATCAATATCAAACTTGGTATTTAGAATTTAGGCAGCTACGCGCAATTTGTGATGAATTTCGTAAAAGAATCGTATCATTATCAATATTTTCAAAGAAATACATGTAATACATACATACATACATACATGTAATACTGGTTTAGATCTTGAAACTCTCCGCATGACGTTGATATGTAATTGACATGTCTATATTATAGGTTTCTGTTTCTATCATCATAAGACTCAGAAGCAGAGTCATGTTTATTCACATCAGAACAACGACAATTCGAAAATGGATATCTTGATAATTCTAGGTATCCTGTTTGAATCAACACTTATGAAATGAGAAATCAGAATGTATCAGTGAAAATCGTATACGCTTTGAAAGATCACTTGTCCAGAATATGGCACCATAAGCGGGATAGAATCACATTAATACGGAGCCTTAATGGCCGAAACGGTAGCTATATCGCGTTTCATGTGCGTGGACACGGATACAAATCTCGCCAAAGAATGAATTTTTTCTAGTTTAATTTTTTGCTCGCTTGTCTTGTTCAATAATAGGATGTGGAGTGAAGAGAGAAATACTAAGTCACGGAGCTCCTCCAGGGACAAGCTCGCAAAAAAGATCGATTTTCGTAAACCCACCAATCGTCATTAACCAAAAGTGACCATCGCGTTGGAAAGATCCTCAAGTGAGATTCGAAACCGACACCGAATGCGCTTGTTTATCCCATGTCCCTAATTTACCACGCTCTCAATTGGGGCATTAATTAGGCCCAGTATACCAGTGTCAAGTTGTTCGACCAACCGGTTATCTTTCTAGCTGTCGCCGTCAACGGGAACGTACACTCTCGTATTAATTGGATTATCCGAAATAAATTGTTGTTCCGAATCGACCCTATTTGTTTATTGGTTTTCGATTACTTCGGAGAAGACCTTTATTAACGAACAAGACGCTCTTTTTGTTTTTATCTGTGATTCTCGACCGTGGGAGGAAAATTGAATACGTTTGGTAAAGGCGAACGTGGCTTAAACTCGTAGATTGGTCTTTGAAACGAGTAGTACATTGTAGTGTTCAACAGTCTGCGACTGTTAACACGGTTGTTTCTGAAAACAACCTCACAACTGAATGAAATGAATCCGATTGCTAGGATCGAATTTGTATGATTGTTTTCTTAATATGATCAAACGCTCAAGAACTTCTGACTTTACATCATATAATAAAACAATAAAAGTTACCTACCTCGAAAGAGGATCTCTCCACTAAGCCCGTTTGGCATTGACCTCCGCAACAGACGGATTTTTTAGTCACGTGACTACAGATCGTACAGATTCATCTGTAATATCTGGGAATAAACGAACGATACAGAGCATCTGCCACATAACATACTGCTCTGTTCTACTTTCATAGATTATGATGAGATTTCAAAGATCACTATTTTGGGAAATATGCTCATCTTTAAACGATACTTTCACCCTTTTCGTAGCTCTACCGTAAAATCTCAATTGAATAATTAGGTGCAAAGGCACTGAATGCAAAGGAAACGAGGAATGCAATATCCCCTTCTGGTCGTTCAATACGGCGATAGTTGTACTGAAAGATCCTAAATAATTAATTAATTATACGAAAAAGAAACGAGAAAGCAATATCGCCTCCTGCCCATTCATAACTACGATAGCTATATCGAAAAATTTTAATGTATTAATTAGGTTTTCAATGAATAAATGAAAACAGAAGAATAAAAGTGTTAGAATTTTTCAATCTATCGGTTGTCGGATAAGGAAACTCAACATAAAACAAAAAATATATAAAAAACATAAAACTCTATGGATAAAACAGCTTTGATCCATCGTAATAGACGGAGCGAAAAGATCGACATCCGATTGCTCAGATTTTTTGCCGAACGGTCCAGATGTGTACTCCCCTCAATCCGGATGTAATAAACGAACGGTTCAGATCGATCCGATACGTCCGATGTCGATGCCGAACGCCCCTACTGCGAGTCAAGCCTTTAGCCACTATAGGCTATTGAACGATAGTTTAATAAGCAATGATCTCCCACTGACAGTTTTCGTTCTTAAATGCCGTCGATTTCATCAGGAGAGTTGAAGTCATAAGAAAATAAAAAACCAACAGCTATGAATATTCAAATTCGAATTATCCTCAGCTCAATAAATGAACACGCGCGCCAAACCATTTCTAGAAATATCGGACCTAAAAATTTGCGCGCAATTTCATTCTACTCTTAAGCGTCAAATTACAATTCGATAATTTTATTAGATTCGCAAATATGAAGATATTGTTGTGCAAATAATTGGTAAAAAGAGACACACTCCTACTAGAAAAATACACCGGTAAAGACAAGCAAGGAGAATGATTTAATCTTCAAAAGAGAAGGCAGAACATTCCACAAACTCTCATTATTGAAAAACGAATAAAGGCTGCTAACTGGGCTTCTCACAGGTCTCTGTTTCGTGAGATATCACCTGCACATGGTCGTTAAGGAAAATTCTGATATCTGTAGCTTATGTAGATCGATCGCAAAAACCATCGAGCACATATTAAGCCAATGCAATCTGTTGACGCCAACAGTCTCACTCTAATGGGTGGAGTATGCTTGACGCCAGCTGACAAAAGAGCAAAGTCTCTCAGAAAAATAATCAACTTCACGAAGGAGATTGAATTCCTGCGCCAAAGTAACTTTAGTATGGTAACACTAAAAAATCTCAATGGTAGCAGTGCCAAAAGGTAGCCATGGTGCCAATAGACCACAACATTCTCATCTTTGGGGTTTGGCTATTAATAAAACTTATTTTTGTCCGGAAAATGTTCTGAAAAGATCTGAATGAACCTTTCGTCCACGATCATGAATTTTCTTGGATCTACTACAGCTTTAAATTGCGAAGTTGTGTGAACAAAAAATGTTGCAATTACGTTCGAGAAATGAGGTGGGTGGACTTCCATCTAAAAAAATCTGAGTGAACATATCTAGTCGAATTTTCCACATGACCATTGGCCAATGGCAATTCGCCTCCTTGAAACATGATACCCTGTTCAATCCGTGCAATATAAACAGGGAATCGAAATTTATTACATTCGGTCAGAATTGATGAGGGTGCGTACTGCGTAGCCCTGGGTATTTTCATACTGAAAGCCAATATCATATAAACCAAAACACAGCCCCTTCGAAAGTTTTCGCGCAATATATTGTCATAAAGGGCGCGATAAACTAAACAGAAAAGTTGTCTTTCACTATATCGGAAAAATAACCCCGGGTCTCAAAGATATGACCCTGCTTTTTCAGATCTCAGCACAGAGCCGGGCTGGATGGTATTACTTCCGGTGTCAACAGAATCTTGCGGCTTATTGATCACTGATGAATTAATAAAAAATGCCAGCTGTGTAAAGTCCAGAGATCAATCCACAGATAATGCAGTCGAAGCATGACTACAGGGTTGTTCTCTATACATATTTCGATATTGGGCATCCCTATAGTGACAATGAAAACTGACACCTATATAGTAGAATTTGTACTCAGAAGCTTTTTTGAGTTGTTAATTGTAAATCAGAAGATCGATCTGATTGAGCTGCTGATGAAGCTTCATCAAGCACCACTGGTTTTCAAAGGTTTGCTGTATTAAATCGGGGAAGTCCAAAATCTGTTGTTGTTCCGGAAATTATTGACGCAGTAAAAAAGTCATCATCATGTGATCTATCTTGAGATTGAGGCAGCTTTACGGCATCAGTAGAAGCAGCAAGCATTTAACAGTGCAAAAAAATTTGGTTGTCAAAAAATTCTTTCCTTGAATCCCACACAATTCAACAATCGTTATAAACAAGGCTTGTGTCTATTGGTCTACACTAGAGAAATGCTGAAAAAAAATGAAGGGTGTTGCCCGATTTTTTTAAGAATATCTGAATAAAACATATAATTTGCATTCATTTTCGAAAACTTCTCATTGGTAATGGAAGTATCATTTATGACATTTATGTACGAAAAGTTATATATGCCATATGCTCCCTTTCTCCAACTCTACAGACGTCCTCTCTTGTTTAAATTTTCAATTACTTTTGATATTATTGAGGCTCTATCTCACTAATAACACGAAGAATTTCATCCTTTAGTTCGAGAATTGGTTGTTGATTATTCTTATAGATCTAGCTTTTCACATAACCCTAAATAAAATAGATCAACAGTGTCAAATCACATGATCTTGTGGTCAATTGACATCACCGTCTCTGGAAACGACGTTTTAAATTATTTAATATCTTTAGTTTCTGTGTAATTTGAACCTTATAGGGCTTCAAAGCTAAATACTCGTGTAAAATACGCTATGTTGTGGACCTACTAAGTCCAACTTTTTGTGAACGTCATCTAATGGCCATTCAGGATCTTCAGCGACACTTTCACGAACTAAGTCATCATTTTCTTGTGAACGACCGCTACGACTGAATTTTCACTTTATTCTTTCATCGAACAGTTTTCTTGAAAATTTTTGATAATTCGATAAACAATGCCATAAAGTTTATGTAATTTTCTGAAAATACTTTTCATCGAACGTAGTTTTTCATAAAATAGTAACTGCTCTTGTTTTGATCAGAAGAGCTCGGTCAAATTCTTCAGCTTTCTTTCTGGTACAGTTACAGCCCTGCAAGTGTACAAGGTGAAAAGCTCAAATTTCATGGAAAGGCCAGACTTCCTTTACTTTATCACTCCCGCAACAATACTTGTGTGTAAAATCGAACGATATAAATTGAATGCATCAGAGAAACGAGCGGCCGGGGAGCGATAGTCTATTGTTGAAACAACAGAAGGTAGAACAAAACATGGCGACAATTATTTTCAATCGGCAATATTGCGGTTTCCTTTTTTTCGACAAAAGATCAAGTTTCCAATTTCTATCACGGCGAAACTGCGCTTCAGGGACAGTTTGCCGCTGTTAGATAAATCTGGGCGATTTAAAAACATTTTTCAATTTCATTTTATGTCTCATTTCTCGTTACGTTCGGGTTTGGAGGTGGTGAGCTGTAATTTGAGAGATTGAGATGTGGTTACCGAGAAATCTGCTTGTTATTGGTTTCGCAGAAAATCTAATGGAATTGATTTTGGAACTGGTGCTGTAAAAAAATTCCTGCTGGTTTAAATGGAAGTTGGAGGTCTACTACACGGTGCATAGAATAGGTATAGTAAAATTTCAGAATCCAAAGTTTTCTGGACACTATGTTTTTCAGGTAAGTATTGAATTTCTATTAATTGATTTTCGCCTTTTCTTTTAGATGATATTTTGGGTTGTGAATCAAATGAAGTAATTTTCGCTACTTATAATTGTACAAAGCAGAACTAATGAAGCAGCCGTCATTTGAAACTATGCTGTACCATTTAATTGAATATACAGGGTGTCCCGTAATTAGACCGACAAACTTCTAGTGGACATTATAGATCGTATTTTAGACAGATTAGACCCAAATCACATAATGCAAAATTGCTTCGTTAAGGAGCTAGTGCCCTTTGAAGATGACGTCCTTTCCACACTTTTTGCCACATATTCGCAAAACGGAGATACATAAAGTGCTGAAAGTTTACACATTGGCTAATATCAAAAATAAGCATCGATTAGAATGAGTGCATTTCTTTCATGTCAAGCACAATCGTATCATTTGGGGGGGGGAGGGTATTTTTAGTTGAAACTTTCTTAACTTTCATTATTTCGCGAGATTTACATCATATCCATAAACTCTGATGTTTGTCTTGAAAAAAAATTGCTCTTGTATAATAACGCCCAGATGCACCATTTCTGAAAAAAATAGATTTGAAATTTTCTCTCTTTTCACTAAGTACTCAATGTTCACTTTTGTTTTGATAATGGTTAGGCACCTTTTTTCAAGAAAAAACATCAGAGTTAATGAATATGATGTAAATCTTGCGAAATTATGAAAGTTAAAAAAGTTTCAACTAAAAATACCCTTCGCCCCCCCCCTCAAATGATACGATTGTGCTTGACATGGAAGAAATGTACTCAACCTAATCGATGCGTATTTTTCATATTAGCCAATGTGTAAACTTTCAGCACTTTATGTGACTCCGTTCTGCGAATATGTGGCAAAAAGTGTGGACAGGACGTCATCTTCAAAAAGCACTAGCTCCCTAACGAAGCAATTTTGCATTATATGATTTGGGTCGAATCTGTCTAAAATATGATCTATAATGTCCACTAGAAGTATGTCGGTCTAATTAAGGGACACCCTGTATGTATGTGAAAAAAAAATTAAAAATCACTGACGTTGTTAGTATTCAAGAAACGATAAATCCAATTTGAATTCCCTGAGGCTATTGGTATCATTCTATTCATTTATGAATACAGACATGTGGCTGTTCCAAATCTAGGGGAAAAATTTTCAAATCCGTAATTCTTCCCATTCGAGAGTTACAGCGACCGGAAATTCATCGATTTTCGACTCAAAGAAAATAATCTTTTCAAATTTCCAATGGCACGTTCTTCACAAATTTCGCTGAAGCTTGCACGTCATTATCTTCCGTTAAAATAACAATTTGAAAAAGATCGAATTTGGTATTTTCGGAAATATCGGGAAAATAAAAAGAAATTGAAATGTCAAAAACTTCTGCGAGCTTGACTGCGGTATTTGAAACCCTAACCAAAACTCAGAATTTCAAAACATAAGGTCTTCCGTGGTTTTGAAAACTTTGGATGTATTGAAACTTCTGGATACCCATCTGATTCAACATATAACTCATTGTCAAGATTTTTAGGCTCTAGGTGTCTTCTTTTAAGGCGAATTAGTTCAAGATACTTCGGATTGACTTTGTTTATGATTTTTTTTAATATAATTTACATCAGGATCTCACTAGAAATTCAAAATTGCAGGTAACTCTTACAACAGAACACTGCTCTTGATTATAGGAAGGAAAGAAAAACCATCAACCATATTTCATACTTTTATCAAGTTTCCTGCAAACTCGCAAGTTAATTCCAGAAATACCACTAATAGCTTACACGTACGAATACCTAATGAAAACCGCTTCACACCGTCTAGAAGCCACAATTAGTAACAAATAAATCAAATCTGCGAAATAGTGTGCAAGGGTCTGAACAAATGAAGTCAGAGGGAACCATTAAACAAGTGAACATCTTGATAAAGCAACATTTCTATGGCAAGATGAACGATCCCACTTAGGCATAAACATAATTTTAACCTAACAGCTCGGTCTTAGTTCTTTTATATCAGATTACATCTGATTCCGAGAAAAACCTCACCATTTAAGGTAAACGTTCACCGTCCGTGGTTAAGTCGTCACCAGTTGGTTTCGTTTTCGAGCAGGCCTGTTCTGAAGGGCCTTGATTTTGATTGTAAATTTTGGAAATTCGAAAAGTAATATTTCGGTTGGACGAATAAAAGTAGTTATCTTGCATTTTGCGCGTTATTCCAGCTGAGTAGTTTCACAGTGTTCTATTTGAGACCAAAAATTCATCGGTTTACCATGCAAAGACGAATTTTTTCCAGCAGAAGTTTGCGCACATGATTCTCCTTCGAAATACCGATATGTGGCTTCGAAAATATCGGGAAAATAATAAAAATTTCAAATGTCATTAGGTCCGAAACAACTGGACCGATTTGGCCTGTTTACGAACTCAACCGTGGCGTTTGTAACGCGATCCAACTCTCCAAATTTCAGAACCCTAGGTTAATCTGTTTGAGAGTTATCGTATTCACGGTCGGACAGAGAATTGCCATTGACCATGGATTCTTCATCAATGAGTCCAACCGAGCTGTTTGAGACCACTCCCGCCCCAAAAATCGAAAAATACAGACTTTTGGACGAAATTATAGCACGCTGTTTCCCTAGAAACAAGCGCTCAAAAAATGTTGTATAATTGGATTTTATGTGATTGCTGGTGCTCTAATCCACATGAAAACGAATAGGAATATTTTATATTCAAATTATATACGAATAATCCTATCAGCGGTTATATACCATTGAATATTTTAATGAATGTTTTTTATGAAAATTGATACTTTTATATTCCATAACAGTATTTCAGTCATAATTATATAACTTTATGGTAATCACTGGCCGATTAGAAGCTAAATTATTATGTTTTAATTAATCCAACATTTAATTTAGCAGTTGTCAATCTGCTACAGAGATTTCGTTTTCATCGATTTTATTTGATTCGAATATGTTGAATGATATCCATACAGTTAGATTTAATTTTTGCATGAATATTTTCCAATGATGAAATATGGAGCTGTGATATGTGATAAAAACTTTATGGCCTATAGAAAGTATTTTGTTGGAGATTCATCCGAATTCATGCACAGTGGAAGTTCCCTATAACGAAAACGAACATCTGTATAACGAATTTTGTACAAGACATTGCATCTTGAATGAAAATTCCATATTAAAAACACCCTCTAAAACGAAGTTAATTCTCTCTATAACGAAAGATTCAAAAAACATCACTCTCTGAATGTGTATTAGTAAGAAGGTATAAGGGTGGGTTTTTTCCGAAAATTTTCAGTACGTACGTAATAAATCCCGACCTCAAACTACATCATTACGGCGGGCAGAGAGATCCTTCTGAAACAGTTTTAAATACACCCCTGGATGTTTGGTTTCAATCTAACATTACTCTAGTATTAAAGTTGTGCGAAAATGTCTAAAAGGTTTTCTTAAGTTCAAATGATAAACTTAAATTCATCAGTGAAGTCGACCGCGACATTGCCGACTACAGAAACAAATTTTCTGTATAACGAATTTATTTGCGAATTTAGCGCTTTCGTTATAGGGAAGTTTCACTGTATTATTTTATTATCTTTACTTCCTCTTCTGACGCAATATCTTGTCGATTCTTGGGATATTAATTGTCTCTTAACAAGATTTGAACTACTTCTGGTTTATTTTGAAATGATCTCTGTTGTTGTTTTTCCCTGTTTACAAGATTATGTTGAGAACAAGCCAATCCTTCAGCAGTAAACATTATCCTGGAATTAATTCCATTCTGAAGCAATAATCGTAACTTTCAAGTTTCCCACTTACCTGAAGCTTTAATATATTCAAAAAGTATTAATTGATACTTAAGAGTTGTTCATTAAAAATCGTGAAATGTTGGAGTGTTAAAGATCATCTAATTAAAAGTATAAAAGGAAACACGACGACTATAAAATGAAACAACGACTTTATTAAATCGTCAGGTTAACTGGTCTTAAACAGATGTCTGCATTTGTACCTGTTTTGTGGCATCCCAAAAATTCGTTCTACGAATTCTCCAAAAAAAGCGTGAACCTGACTCGTATTAGAGGTGTAGCGGAGTTTAAAATCTTTATTATTCCTTGGTTGTTATTTTATGGGAGAATTCATTGTTCTGGCAACCGATCGATCAAGGCCTTTTGGCAATATGACAGATAAAAGGGGACTTTGGTGACCAATTAATCACATCATGAAAACTACGACAATTTAGGCAGATTTCACTAGGACATTTTAAGGGAATGGTTCTTCATGACCAAGCAGTTTTTTTTATCTTTTTTGGATAAAGTTACACTTGGTCAAAAATAATGTGATATCAATTATATGACAAGAATATACAGTGTGTTTGGTCATGACTTATCGATAATTTAAGGTCATCAAATATCCCTAATATTATCGACAAAAACACCCAAACTTGGAAGTTTACCCCCTTAGTTTTGGAGTAGCCCCCATTTTAAATTTACTTTTTTATTTTCGTTGAACTTTCCAAATAATATCGATTTATTTGGATATAAAAGTCCTTCAGATGTGAAAAAAATGTTTTTTGAAAGATGATACTACCACCTTTCATTGAAGTATAACAATATGAGAACATTCAACTTGAACACGACATAAAAAAATTCTTTGAAAAAGTTCATAGTTGAAATATGTAGGTACTGATTTTCTCAGTAAATCCGCAATAGTACAAGAACTAGCACATTGACGTATAATTTTTTTTCAATGATTTAACACGCAAGGACACAAGCTACAAAACAACACTCACAACATTTCTGTAAGTTACATAGTTTGAGAGTTATTGCTGTTCGACCATGACCCTTATGAAAATTGAAAAAATAAAATAAACTCAGTACTGTACTCTCCATAATTTTCAATGATCAAACAAACGAATTAATCATAAAAATTGCTCAAAATGGCCGCCTATCTGCTCTGTAGACAGGCAGTGGCCTTCATGACGACCTGTCTTGTGTCTTTTGATCGCGTAGTGATCATGTTCGAGCAGCAATAACCCTCAAATTATGTAACTTACAGATATGATGTGAGTGTTGTTTTGTAGCTAATATCCTTGCGTGTTAAATCTCTGAAAAAAAATTATACTTCAATGTGCTAGTTCTTGTACTATTGCGGATTTACTAAGAAAATCAGTACATATTTTTACTATGAACTTTTTTAAAGAATTTTTTTATGGCGTTTTCGAGTTGAATGTTTTTATAGTGTTATACTTCAATGAAAGGTGGTAGTATCATCTTCCAAAAAAAATTTTTTTCACATCTGTAGGACCTTTATGTCCAAAGAAATCGATATTATTTGGAAGGGTCAACATAAATGAAAAAGTAAATTTAAAATGGGGGCTACTCTAAAACTAGGGGGGTAAACTTTCAAGTTTGGGTGTTTTTGTCGATAAAATTAGGTATATTTGATGATCTTAAATTATCGCTAACTCATGACCAAACACACTGTATATATTAATGAATCTGAATACTAATAATTTTGTCTTTCCTTGTTCTGTTCTCATCACACTACTTGGTATCTGCTTAACATCCTTTCTAGTTTCGAAAAAGTGGTTTCGCACAATTTATACATTTATTTCCATAATATATGAATGCTTGGTTCTTTTAATGAGTGAAGATCTACCTCTTAGAGGCAATGAAAGAGGAAATTGAGACCTTATTTAATTGGAAAAGAAGAAACCGAACGATAGAATAAATTGAAGAAATTCATTAATTGCGTTCAAGCTTTAATAGGACTATAAAATTATATGAATGGCTCTTGGAACGATCACACCTTATTCAGATTCGAACGGTTAGGTATAATTAATATTATATTCTATACGGAAAATTAATAAGTGTCATAAAAATTGGCTGAAAACTTGCACAGCAGGTTTTAATGTTCCTATTTATCGAATTGTTAAATCATGATTCGTTGATGTTCCAGTTTTTTCTCATTAAAAATTTTAGTTTTTTTTAATATTGATTTTGTTTTTTGTATTTTGCAGAATTTCAATGACATCGAGATCTTGATCTTTCGATTTAACCTCAAAATATATGAATTTATTGTTGTTAAATTATAACCAGCCGTTCTAATGGCTAGGACTTGATTAATTAGTTGTCAATTATTATTAACGCGAAAAAATTGAGAACATCAACTACGTCAGGAAATTTCGAGTGCGGAGAAAAAATATCGATAGGCGATTAAGGAAAAAAATGATTTATCGAATAGTTCTCACAATGAAATAATTTGAAATTTTTTTCTATACCTTCAAAACTAGAAATCAGAATGGGACCAAATTAAATATTGATAAGCTCGTTTATGTGCCAAATTAGTAGAATAGTTTTCGAGTTATTTTTTCAAGAATTCGATAGATTTGAAATGCTGTATTCAGCTGTATAAAAACGAATCTTCGAAATTGAAAAATACAAACTGTCTTGATTGAAAGCCAGTCTGTTTCTGGGAACATGTTCTAAAGAACATGCTTATGAACGAATTTGAAAGGAACATGTAAAAATACCCATAGAAGCTAGTTCGTCTTGAATCCTTAGTAATCATAAATTAAACACACAACCATAAAGTAATATGTCGGAATCACGTCGGACGTTGAGGAAAATGAAATAATTTATGCGTATTTAATATTTAATAACCATTTCCATTAGAATATTGCTAGTTTAACACACACATCTTGTCATTATCGAGAGAATTATTGAGGTGTGGGTTGTCGTACAACAGTTGTTTATGTATCTTTTATAGATTTATATGTCTTTCGAATGCGAATATTCCTTTTGAGAGAACTTCACTATTATTATTACCTCTGAAATGGTCATCGATTTCTACTATACAAATGAATTGTCTTTGTTAAGGAGTTGATTTTTAAATGGATTGAATACATTGGAGGAATAATAGAACAAGTAGATTAGAAAGTCTACCACTTTTAGACATACAGTGGAACTTCCTTATAACGAAAGCGCTAAATCCGCAAAAAAATTCGTTATGAAGAAATTTCGTTATACAGAAAATTGTTTCCATAGTCGGCAATGTCGCTGTCGAATTCACTGATAAATTCGAGTTTATCATTCAAACTAAAGCACTTCCTTTTAAATATTTTCGCACAACTTTCACACTAGCGTGATGGTTAGATTGAAACCAAACAGCCAGGGGTGTATTTAAAACTGTTTCAGAAGGATCTCTCTCCCGCCGTAATGATATAGTTTAAGGTCAGGATTTGTTACGTATACTTTCGGAAAAATTTCGGAAAAAACCACCCTAATACCTTCTTACCAATACCCATTCAAAGAGTGATGTTCTTTGAATATTTCTTTGAAGAGGGAATTTACTTCGTTTCAGAGGGTGTTTTTAACTTGGAATTTGGATTCAAGAAATTTGTTATACAGACGTTCATTATAGGGAAGTTCCACTGTAATTAAATCCGCGGCAACATTGGTGTAGGTACTTACTGATTACAGGTCAAATCAAACACACGAAAATTTATACTTTAAAAAATCTCATAATTCATCAATGTTTCTGAATTTCATTCGATTATTCGACAGTATTTATAATTTTTTTTATTTTTCTCGAAGATGAATAAATTATTTATGAAATCTGTAGAAAAAAAATTTTTGAATAGTCTCTAATGAGACTGTTTACAAAGTGTCTAACGGTTTGAAATATTCGAATATTTTACGTGTCTTCAATCTTCGCACATTCTGTAAATATCTATATTAACTTATCTATAATTATATTTTTGGTAAAACTACTGAAACTTGGTTTCATTCGAACATTCCAATTACCTCATTAAACGTCTTTTGCAAACTATTTCGAATAATTTTTTCACATTTTCTACTCGAAGGATACTCACGAAATTCTCACAGATCATCATGTCGCTACAAAGTAGCAAAATATAAAATTTTCTCTAGTTTAACTCGAGAATTGTCCGAATGATTTAACCTTTTTGAGAACTTGGCCAGACATAAGTATCCTTGCACACACAAGTTGGAATTTTCAAGTCTCTGGCTTTCACTTTAAAATTTTCAGCAGTCAATTTCTAAGACCTGATGTTTTTTCACAGAAATGTATATCTTTTGAAATCAGTTTTTTTTTCATACAAGCAGTATCAAAAGGAATAAGTCAAAGTGTACAGAAGAAAAAGAACCATCTTACATATCACTTATAAGTTGTATGTCCTATACCGGTTTAAAAATGAAGAAGTACTACGAAACTTGATCACTATAAAACTTTTAATAGTAATAGTCATGGCAAAGTCATTTCATTTATCGTATCGAATTTTCCATCGACAAGAATTTCAATCGAAAAACTAATTATTATTTATTCGAAACTCGTGTCATCACATTCTCAGGATTAAGTTTCATAGTCCATTCCTTTTTTAATGATCTCGTTGTCTGTATATTTCTCATATATATGAACGTGAGCATGGTGGATGTGTATTGTATGTTAAATCTATGTTTGAATTTCACACTTTAAATGTTGATAAATTCTCAGTGGAATTACACTGCGAGCTATGTGGAATCAAGGTTAGGACTGGCGGGGTAGTTTATTGTATACTGAGTGTCTACAGACCTCCATCGGGTGATTTGATGATTTTCTTAATGTCTTAGAATATGTCCTAAGCTATTGTAGCTCCATTTCTGATATTCTTTTTTTGTGTGGAGATTTCAATATTGACTATTTACTAGCGAATAATCATCGTAAAAAACTTTTGGATGATCTCCTTATAGGATATAACTTATCCCTTGGTTCATGTGAGCCTACTAGAATATTTACAAACAAGCATGGAATCACTACCGCTACAAAAGGGGATTACATTGCTACAAATGCTATGCATGATAAGATTAAAGTTTCTGTTCAGGAGCCTCTCATAAGTGATCACAAAGTTATTCTACTAGATTATCTTTCAGGTTATTCATCGAAAATTAATTATAAGCAACCTCTCTTGGTAAGATCGGTGTCACAAAACAACTTGAACCATCTGTCTGCATTAATCTCGGATACTGATTTTCGTGGTATTTATTGCGATCGTTCGGTTGAGGAATGTTTTCGGGAATTTGTAGATATCCTGAAATCCACCATAGAGGTTGCATGTCCACTGAGATTACAGGATAGTTCTGGGTCATGTCGGCCAGGGTGGATTAATACTCAGGTTCTAGAAGCAAGGGCTAACTTACGCAACTTACATTGGCTTGCGCAGTGCACTAACTCTCAAACAGTACGTGATAAGTATAAATATGCTAAAATTCAATATAATCGAACACTGACCTCTGCGAAATTCGACTATCATAAAAATCTATTTGCGAGATCCAAAAATCTCAATAAAGCCGTGTGGAATTTTGTCAATGACCAACTAGGAAACAAAACAGAGAGAAAAAATAATATTTCTCTAGAATTAAACGGTCAATCTATATCCTGCCCTAAAATGGTTGCTGAAGCATTTGGAGAGTACTTCACAGAGGTCAGTCAGCGATCCTTACTTAACTACTATGGGGGGCAAATCCCGAATGCTTGCACTATTCAGAGATTATTACACTGCAATTTTTTCTTCTTTCCTGTGGTTGCAGATGAGGTCTTATCAGTCATTAAAAATTTGAAAAATGGCGGTGGAACAGGACACGATATGATCTCTGCTAGGATACTGAAATCCATCGCTCCCTTTATAGCTGAACATTTGTCATATCTCTTTAACAATTCCATTAGTTCTGGATGTTTTCCATCAATTTTAAAACTGGCAAAGGTAATACCCGTTCACAAAAGGGAGGATACGGAGAACATAGCCAACTACCGCCCCATATCGATCCTAAGCCAGCTGTCTAAGGTATTTGAAAAAATAGTGTACCAAAGAATGAGCGATTTCCTTTCAAAATTTTCTATACTTTCGAATCGACAACACGGTTTTAGAGTCGGTAGGTCCACACAGACTGCGTGTTCTGAGTTCATGGAGCACGTTTATATCTGTTTGGATGAGGGTGATCATGCCGCGGGAATATTTTTTGACCTCTCACGTGCATTCGACTGTTTGCAACACAAGTTTATAATCGACAAACTGTACCAGATCGGATTCAGGGGTGTTTTTCTTGACTGGATCTCCAGTTACCTGTCCGATCGAACTATATTCGTCGACCACAATGGCAGCTTTTCTAGAAAATATCATTCAAGACTAGGTGTCCCCCAGGGGTCAGTTCTGGGACCTTTGTTATTTCTATTATTCATTAATGACTTACCAGACTATCTCGTTGCAGCTATTCTGGTGCTGTTTGCGGATGATGCTTCTTTGGCGGTCAGGGCGAAAAGTATTGACGAATTGAAACAAATATGTGAAGAACTTATTCAACGATTTCTTGACTGGTGTCGTAAAAATTCGCTTGTTATAAACTTGGAGAAAACTCAAATAATTAAGTTTCAAAACCGCGATTTCGGTGGGTCCGCTCCACTTGTAGTGAGTGTTGCGGGTAATTCTCTTAGCACTGTTGAATATGTCAAGTTTCTGGGACTGCGCGTTGACAGGTTTTTGAGATGGAATTTTCAAATTGACCATTTATGCCGTAAGCTCAATAGCTCGTATTATGCTCTGCATCGTTTGAGGGGGTCTGTCTCTACTGAACCCTATTGAATATATATTATTCTATAGTTTACAGTCACCTTAACTACAATACCATCCTATGGGGCGGATCATCGGAGTGCGGTCGGGTGTTCATCACTCAAAAAAAAATCATTCGTCTCATGTTCGGCTTGAAACCTAGAGATTCGTGCAGACAGATATTCAAGAACTCTCAAATACTTACACTACCCTGCATTTACATCTTAAATTGTCTTTTGTATGTGCGATCTAATATTAATTGTCTCACGAAATGCTCTGATTTCCATAGCTATGGAACTAGGAACCGAAATATGATTTGTGTGCCAAGGCACTCGACGGCCAAATACGAGTCATCCCCCGGATATGCCGGTATTGCATTATATAATCATCTGCCCAATAGGTTTAAGTCGATGGATGAGAGATTGTTCAAGAAGGAGATAAAGAAAATGTTATGTTCCAAGGGATACTATGATTTGAAGGAATTCTTTTCAGATGTATTGAAATAATAGTTTTGTATTACCTATACTGTATTGACATTTCCTATATACCTCTGTGGTATCTGTAAGGATGAATAAATTATTATTATTATTATTATATTATTATTATTATTATTATATTATACAGATATTTATGGAACTGGTTTTGAAGATTTGGTACTACTGAAAATCGCCGCTTCTTACATATTCAAGATAAGCCAGCAACATATCCGGATACCTTATTTCGAAAGAACCGCACTTGGGCTCTTGAAGAAGTCCACAATTATCTTAGCTTAGACCATTCCTAATTAGTCTAGAACAAGTCGGCAGATAAGGCCACAAAGGTTTATTGGGTTGAAATGCTGCTTTTTGTTTGGGTGACAATTAAAATTCAAATTTCTTGCCACAGACATCAGTCCTGGTCCTCGATATTATCTTACTGACATCTTAATCTCGTTGGTTTTTGTATCTGACTTCATTAGGAGCTTTGCCACTTGTTTATTAGTTTTTGTGGAAACAAAAGGGTAACACTTTCACCTGTTTTTGTTTTTGTACGTCTTTGGAACACATGTTATTTTTTTTGAAAGACTGATCAAATTATGTATATCCGTTTCCGAATCAAAGAACTCGTCTTTAGATTGTATAACTTCATTTCAATCACATATTTCCCTTATCAAATGTAAAATATTTTAGTCACCATTGTTCCAGAATATTTTTCGAATATGAATAAATATAAATTTGAGTGTCCTATTTTTCTACATATGATGAACAAAAGAATTGATGAAATGTTAAAATATATATTGATATGGTATCGTGTATTTCTATTTTAATTATTTTTAAATTCTATTGGTATGAGAAACTACACGACCCATACAATCTCTTGATTTAATTTTTATTGAATTATTAGACTCTTTTCAGGATGGATTCATTGGAAAATAATTTCGTGACTTTTCTCTAATTTACTTATTTCTAACTGACAAAACACTTCTATGGTAACACATATTAATTTTTATATCCTGCCTACTTATAAACTCTTAACTAAATAATTGATCCATATCAATTCGGTAACGTATAATTCTATTTTAATTATTTTTAAATTCTATTGGTATGAGAAACTACACGACACATACAATCTCTTGATTTAATTTTTATTGAATTATTAGACTCTTTTCAGGATGGATTCATTGGAATATAATTTCGTGACTTTTCTCTAATTTATTTATTTCTAACTGACAAAACACTTCCATGGTAACACATATTAATTTTTATATCCTGCCTACTTATAAACTCTTAACTAAATAATTGATCCATATCAATATATTCTTTTGAATTGAGAGCTAACAGAATACAAAACATGAAAAGTTGGTGCAAAACGGAGTACCATACTATTCGACGTATGATACCAGAGCTCATCAGTGAAAAACCTCAGTAGAAAAAATCTTGTCTCGCCGTTTTTACAAAATTGTAACTTAAAACTATTCGAATAAATATTTTCAATATTTAGATACAAAATACTTAATTCATGCTCTTGGCCAGGTATGGCATTCAAAGTAATGATTATTCCGTATTCGAATCTTCTGTTCTTCTAAGACCGCTACAGGACCCTATTGAAAGGGTAATCACCTCCCATAGATTCAAATAATGGTATTTCATCCTAAATATCGGATTCAATTTCGGAATAATGATAAAAACGTGTGACAAACTTATTTCAAAATGACATCTTAAAATAAAATAATGCCATGGTTATCACAAATTATGAAAATTATGTTAAGACGTTTTCAATAAGAAGGTAAGACTATATTCTGAATAATTATTTTCCTTATATCTCCACTGCTTTACTTGTCATAACAAGGCAGAAAATAATTCCAAGAAGCATAAAGAAAGCAATTAAGATAAACACATGACATTATTGAAATGCTCCGTCATAACATAACGCTGGGGATTTTTTACTTCGTCTTCTACACTTATCAAAAAATATTTGGCAAAAAAATCCTGAAACAGGTCAATAACCTTTTTTTAACACTGGCGGATTTAGGGGAGGTCCAGGGGGGGCCAGGCCCCCCTGATGTACCTCTGCCCCCCCACGGAAAAATTCTAATCAAAAACTACGTATAGGTATCACAAAAAACTTCTACTACATAGGGGCCGCGCCCCCCTGAAAACTGCGGCCAGATACGTCTATGTTTGTCTGCAATTTTGTTGATCCTGAATCCTGTGCCTCCCCATCAACCCTTTAAATTTTTTGAATGGGGAAAGTGGGTCGAGAGGTACTTTTTTGATAAGGCCTTTCATCTTCTTCACAGGAGTGCAGAAATTTTCAAGAAAATTTTTTTTATTCAAATTTCAAAGAGGTTTTCAGTATCTTCCCGTTGTCGTGGCTCATTTACTTTGAAACGATGGTACCTGATGAAATTGTTCGCTGAAGGAAAGTCGACCATTACAGTTTTGTTCATGCACAACTTTCAACCCCCTCACGTGAAAAATTAGAATGTGTAAAACACTACACTTAAGTTATGATCTTAAGGGGGTATTGTATTAGTACGTTTTTACTTCTAATGAAATTGAAACTGTTCGATAAAATGTTTCAATTCAAAGATGCACCAATATAGCTCGAAAATTCAGGTTGATCTCAAAAAAGCTCAAAGAATAAAAAAATACACCCAAGACAATCCAGAGTGTTTGTAAACTCATTTTCGGATTTGATTCCAAATAAAGAACCCATTAAATAGAAATTATTCATGAAAAAACATTATACAGACCACATAATCAAAAGTTCGCCAAAAGATATCATAAATAACCAGAACAGTTCCCAGTGTCGCGAATTATAAATGAGTAGTAAAATTTCTAGGATAGGATTACGCTAAACGGATAATGGCGTGGCTAATAACCTAGAACAATTACTTAAATAATAGCAACCCGCTGGAAAATGGCTACCGGATCTTATTTCCTAGGGGGAAAATCACGAACAAACATCTCACCCTAACCGAATTTAGACTGTGCGAATCCTAACCAAGTCAAAGCAGACATCTCATCGTCTAAGGCACCGCTTAGCGAAGCTTAACAAAGGGGTTGATAACGATGTGTTTAATGGTCTTTTAGAATGTGACGCTCTATTAAGACTGCGTTGGGAAAACTTTCACATTCTGGCAGTAAGCGAGATACGCTGAATTACGGGGTGATTTTCTAACAGCGCCTGTTATCGAGCAGTAATAAAATTACACAATGATACTCCGATGGAGATGTTATGTTAGCGAATGGATGTAATCGGTTGGCTCTTCTGCATGAGTCATTTTTTGTTTTTGGTTGGTAAAACTGACTATGCTTTTTCCTCGTGAATGTTGACGCAGCAAGATGAGTTTGATTAGGTTCTGTATTTTCTCGAAATCTGTGTCAAATTTGATAATTCAATTATAACTATTAAAATGGTACAGAAATTTCTCAGTTTCACACTAATTTCATAGTTGAAGTTGAGGGATGATCACACAACTTTATGGGTCTGTAGAGAGTTTCACGCATATCTGGGGTCATCAAAGAGCATCACTTAGAAAGCCATACCTGGTGTGATTAGCCCTCCTGGTTGAAAAACATCCTTTATCGAATATCGGAGGAATTTCAAGGAAAAGTTTTGAGGCATAGAGGTGATATTTATGTTACTTATCCTCGCGTTTTTTCTGTTTCTATTGTTTTGTTCTATAGAAGCAATTTCAAGATTATTCTTCAAACAAACCCTAGTATTTAATCACTACTCTTATACTGGAAGCCTGGGTTTTTACTGAGGTTTTTTCTCTGTGTTCTTGTATTAAATGGTGGCAAATGACTGCAACCAATTTCAGACGACAATTACAAGATTGGGCAATTTACAGAATGAAAATGTATGCACCCACCTCGAGAGTTGAAAGAGAAGGTGTCGGTGAACTCACCCCCAATCTGGTAGCAGAAGAGGCGTTTGGGATAGGGAAAAGGATGATTAACATTTTCTGCACTGATTTGTGGTTATCACTTAGTTGGTTGAGTCTCACACACTTCATTCGAAATTGTCGATTGGTTTTAACAGAAGAACATATGAAATTGAAATAGGTGCTTATCAGAAGATGATAGATGAATTTTTTAAATTTCCAAAAACTCATTAAAGGCTCTTTTCTCCCTAAAGTTAGAATGCGATCAGAGAGAAATAGTGAAACTAATGTGGCTCTAAATTGAACACCGAACAGTTGAATTCTAAATGTATCCTATATCCTCGGTTATCAGGTGCAGAGATATTGTTAAATAAAACATCCTGTCCTACCATCGATTATGTTAAATCCAAAACATAAATGGTGGACCTAAATATCTCTAGAAGGCCAGCGAACCACTTTAAATCAGAATTTCAAGATACAATAACTAGATATCCGAGGAGTGTTATTTAAATTTCGAATGTCGGATGTAAACCTGGCTTTTCGTTTGTTTTTGCCGCCATTTTGTCTGGCAGAGCGCGTTCGCTCCTTTTGAGTTAAAAACGACGTATTGTCACAGTCAGAGCTATGCCAGATTTCTGTCAATCTTGGACGACTCGGGGACATAAATTTGTGTCACAGCGAAATCCGATAAAAAGCGATTTATTTGTTAAGACGAACAGGTATTCGGGCAGAATGTTACTTTGGTAATAAGACGCTTCTGTTTTCGGAATTTGAAGAAAGGGAAGTATCACAGGCTGAGTGTCGGTAGGATATTAGTAGCATTTTGCACTTTGATATAAAATAGAGGACAAAAACGACTGAGGTGCCGCTGACATTTGTTTTTACGCGATCTTCGGATGTTTCGGGAGATGTTGCCTGTCCCGCTCGCCTTTTGTTTCCACCATCATCAATTGCTTCACGCAGGTGTCTTGATATAATCTAATTTATAGCCAGTAGACGGCCAACTATAACTCAGGAGTGTCATAATTGTGTGCTGGATTTTTCGGAAACTGATTTCTATCTGCCACTTTTTCGACGTATAAAGCCCGTATAATGAACCGTACCAATGTTTTAGATCCTTAACAATGCTGCCCGGGACGCACAGTGACATGTATTATATTCAAGCTACATTAATTTGAAGCGAAGGACCTGCTCATCACATGGAGATCCTTATCGAGTGGAAATCTGGTATTTGATGGGGCTACACATTCCGTGTTACACTGCAACCTTCCGGGAATTTCTAAACTATCCGGTTGATTGAGTGAGAATTGTTTATGTCGAGAAGTTGATGATGTTTTGGGGTGGTTTTATAACTTCTTTATAATACTAGTATTCGTTCTCCTGATCCGGTCCAGAGCTTGAAAGCCTCAAAGTACCTGGATTGATCTAAATAGTGGTAACTGTTCTATTTGAAGCATATGTTTTTGACACATGGTAAACAAACAACAATTACAAATGAAACGTGAAGCTGGGAAAGGCAGATCATCACAGTAATATAGTTATTTGTGATTTAATTGTGTGATCAACTTTGGTATCATCGAAATACCCACAAGCCTAACGTATGAAATGCAACACCCACGTAAACAAAAGTCATATGATAATTGAATAATGGGTCGATTACATTGAGATACTTTACAAGCTGCTACTGAGCGAATTTAGTAGCTGATTGTGATTATCTCAGTGTTTTCGTGTTCACAAGCCAACAATCTGATTGTAAAAAAGCTGCGATCAAAGATGAAAGCTGGTCTACTTTACACGCTAAATCGCTAGCGTGTTGTCTTGTTGGCATGTAAACAAGCCGTGTGTAATCACAGTTGCTACTAAACAATCTGTAAGTTCTCATCTACTCGGTGGTTTCTGGTTCTTAAATTTTAATACGTATTTGTCATTTATCTTGGATCCTTGACAACGATACGAACATAAACCTCACGTGGATCTCTAGATTGTTGGCTACTCAGCGAGTAGACAGTTTTATGTGTAATCATCACAATCTCACGAGCTAATTCACTCGCTTCTAAATTCGCTCAGTAGCAGCTTATAACGGATCTCAATGTAATCGACCCATTAGCAAGAAAACATTAACAGAAACTTACACATAAAAATTAGTTGCGCTATCCGCTGGGACAGTATTATTATCTAGATTGGATTACCTAATTGAAGTGACCGCCAAGTCTATCTTTGTTATATGCAGAAAATCTCTGCGTGCTCTCAAAATATGAAATCTCCTCATTTTCCTCGACATCAAAGAATTATTTCCTCACTGAAATCTATTTCAACCCCCCAGAAAATTTCCGAACATCAAACACCATCTCCATCATCTCCAAAACTCTCAGCCAACTCCTGGAAACGCGCGCGCTGTTTCATTAAGCCCATCTCATTGAAATAATTCTGGCCCATTAATTAACAGCGCGGCATTTTATAGGGCCAATCGACGGCGACAGGGTGGGCCGTAAAGAGAGCCACATTTATGATAATCCGCTACCATTTTAAGTCCCTTCGCGGTCCTATCGATTACCACCCCCGTGTTGCTAAGAGACGGCGAGGAGCCGTTGCTAGGCTACGACACAGCATCCCCGTGTATGCAGATTCGCGGATCAGGCTGTTTGGAGTGGTGGGGTGTTTGGGGTAATCTGCCGGGACGTCACGCACGTCGCAGGATTTTGTTATTATAGAAATAGCAGGAGGTGATTTATTCGCGATGGAGTAAATGTGGAGTATTTGGTGCAAGATATAGGGTTCGGTCCAATAACAAGTTTCAAACATGTTTGTGACTATCACTGTATCAGATTCGATCTGACCGCTCTCTTAACTATTTTCTCTGACCAAGTACATCTCATCAGCGAACCTGCTTGGTGATGTTATATCAGAAAAGTGAGCATCCCAGAGTAAGAATAAACATAAAGGATATTGCTGCCGAAAAGTGTTGAAGAAAACCCAGGTTTGTCCATTCCGCTTCGTTCTTTGGAATTAGGCATACCACAAACGTCAATACATTATTTGCATAAAGATTTGGGTCTTAAGGCTTTTAAAGTTCTATTAACACAAGAACTCAAGCCAGACGATCATCAACAACGTGTTTCTTTGCTGATTGGGTCGTTGAAATGCATGAAAATGATCCGGAATTCCAGAAAAAAATCATCTTGAGTAATGAGGCCCATTTCCACCTCGCTGGAATCGTCAACAAGCAAAATTGTCGCATCTGGAGCTCGGAAAACCCAAGAGATATTGTTGAAAAGCCTCTCTGTCCCCAACGTGAGACTGTTTGGTGCGGTTTATGGTCCGGCGGAGTCATTGGACCTTACTTTTTCGAAAATGAGGCTGGAGCAACAATTACGGTGAATGAATTGCGCTATCGAGAGATTATTAATGATTTTTTATGGCCGAAATTGGATGGTATTGATCTGGACATCGTTTACTTTCAACAAGACGGCGCTTTGTGCCACACAAACCATTGATCTTTTGCGGGAAAAATTTGCAGATCGTGTTATCTCTCGAAGAGGTGATCACAATTGGCCACCGAGATCTTGTGATTTAACACCTTGCGACTTCTTCCTTTGGGGCCACGTGAAAGAGAAGGACTACGCCAATAGCCCAGCGTCGATTCAAGACCTCAAAGATGGAAAATGGCTATCGAGGGCATAGGCCAGCCACTTTGCGATTTGGTTATGGAAAATTCTCCTTATAATGAAATAAACTCCGATCATCTATATTGAAAAATGGCCCTTTTTATGAAAATCAAAATAACTCCTCCTATTGGAAAACGCTTTGCTACTTATCCAAATCAGACCCCTCATTTCATGCGACGAATACCGAATAAAAAAAATCTCATAGTCTTATATGGGTTCTCATCCTAGTTTCAGTATGAAAGCCATCTCGCTGCATATTTATCCTGTAGGAATAGGGCTCATTGTTTAATTAATAGGGTTGCCCGAAATAACGCCTGTATCAACAACAAACCGTATCAGCGATATTAACGTTTCGTTCATGGGCGCTTCGTTCGCTAATCTGTCACTTATAGTTCCATTATATTGAGATTAACGGAGAAATTTGTTTGCCCCGACAACGTATGGTCCCATGAGGGCGCAATTTATATCTAATTTTGTTGGTTATCCTGTCGCGAGGTGGACCTAATCATGTTGGATTAGTACGCGTATTTTATCCTGTATCGATCTGATAGTGGAGTAATTTGATTCGGGTGCTTTTTGGGTCATAGGGATTGAGAGTTTTTTTAGTACAAAATGCATCATGCATAAAATATGAAATTTATAAAATGATGAAAATGTGAAAAAAAAATTGCCCCGGGTGAGGATCGAACTCACGACCTTAAGATTATGAGACTTACGCGCTGCCTACTGCGCTACCGAGGCCACGTATGCAATTGAATATTATCAATGATAGGAACAAATTGTACCAGATTTACACACGAGAATAAATAGATTTGAAATGTAAAATGAAGGACCATACATTTCTTGTATGATACAATAAGGACGAACAAATCGCAACAATGAATATTTTTGTGAGAATGAGCTTAAAATATTTCACAGCTTCTTTCAGATTCAAAAAGAACAAAGGACCGCAATATCAGAATCATAGAATTGAATTTTTTTCTAAATAATACAAAACTTGTCAATTCGATCGAGCTGAAATTTTGCAGTCAAATGTTCAATACCAATTCGAAGCACTACGCAAAAATTTGTGGGAATTCTATATTATTTCCATAAACAAGCTTTCGAGTTAATGCTCATGCAATTTTTCAAAAGGATTGTGGAATCAGAGCCATAGAACTTTGATAGTTTCAGTTATCGATTTTTACATATTTCATTCTGACTTATTTCAAGAATATTCCGATCTTGCTGAGATTTTGCATTCATATATTTAGTAAAAATCTCAATTCCTGTACAAAATTTTGAGGTAATGCTCCACTAATGAATGAGCGCTCAAAAGCACCTTCTTAGAGCGTTTCTTATATTTCTCACTTTTTCAAATCTAACATATTTTAAAGAGCATTTTACTGCTCCCTAATTTTGGTTTGCCATACATTCAATAGTATATTATTTACTAGTCGAAGTTTAGCCACGAGCCGTAGGCGAGTGGCCTAAACCACCCAGTGAATAACAGCCATTATACGCGAGTAGCATTCTACAGGGTGTAACTAAATAAGTGTAAAATATTAAGGAGGTGATTCATCATCGAAAAAAGATAGGATCTTTCATATGAAGAAACTTCATTGGAGCATCCCTTGTTAAGATACAGCCCCTCAAAGGGAGTACATAAAATTGTATAACAATTTTTTTCACAAGCACCAGAAAAGTTACAATATTGAAATTAACCTGACGTTTCCTACCAGCAAAAAAAAAATTGTCACTAATATCTCTGTAGTTGTTCGTAAAATAATTTCTTACTGCGAACTGGTTTATTTTGGGCAAAAAACTGAAGAGACGTTTTTTGTTTATAAGGAAACAGGCTATCGGAAATGAATTTTTACATGATAAACAAATAATACACAAAAAGTTACATTGGAAATAAACTTTAGGGGTTGCGTTTCCCACCCTTACAACCATTGGGTAAACCAAATAAATAACTGGATAAGTGTCTTTTTGCTAGTAGGAAACGTCAGGTTAATTTCAATATTGTAACTTTTTGGTGCTTGTGAAAAAAATTGTTATACAAATTTTATGTACTCCCTTTGAGGGGCTGTATCCAAGGGATGCTCCAATGAAGTTTCTTCATATGAAAGATTCTATCTTTTTTTCGATGAGGAATCACCTCCTTAAATATTTTAGACTCATTTAGTTACACCTGTATATTTTATCCGCAACTACTGAATATATTTCTTGAAGATTTTAACATTTGGCGACCTCGACAAGACCCTTCTTTGACAAGCATGGAAAAAATCAAGTTGACACATGAGAAATTTTTAGAGATCTGGTCATTGTACATTTTGTAATAAAAAATGCTTTAAGTGATATAATACAAGCAGATTTGGCCCTCGATTGACAAGGTATACCCATATTTGTTAGTTGAAGTAATTTAGATTATTGAAGAAATGCCTTAGACAAATGCCTTTGTCTAAGAGAAATGCCAATTTAAAGAATATTATATCAAAGCTAAATCTATGAAGCATCTGACAGCAGTGATTAATATCTCATTATTCCCTTGTGATTAATGGGTATTATTATGGCCGAGTACAGAGACGTGCAAAAGTTACAATAGTCGTGGATAAAACGCGTTTATTCACACTGGAAGCCTCGTTGAATTAGGTAAAAAAAATAAAAAACTTGTGAGTGGAATTCAGTTTTTTCCTCGGGAAAAGCTTTGAGACTCACCGGTGACAGTTATCCGTCGAGGTGTAAGTATTCGGATTTATCATAATAGGGCAATAAATTTCCAAAAACACTCGTTATTATGTTGTCGTCCGACGAAAATACTCTTGTAATGGTCTTGAGTGAATAAAAATGCGACATAGCAGCGGAATCCTAAATACCCAATACTTATAATTCCGAAAAACGCTCGGTCAGAATACAATAGTACCGGATCGAAAAAAAAAACAGAACAAAACCGAGTCAACGGAAAAACAAAACGAAATTCAGCATTCTTGCGGTATTCGTTTGTTTCGGAGATCGACGTTCACTTTTTTACACTGTCGTCTGTTTTATATCAATCAAAACGGCCGTGGATCCGAGCTACGCGTTCGTCTTTTGTTTTGTCATCTCGTATCGTCGAATTTAACAAAGAAGAAATCATTCCAGCCGCGACTTTGACATTAATTATCTGTCTAATGGGCATAAGTTAGATTTTTCAGGCCTCTCGCGGTGCTCATAATTTTGAGAGTGCTCAAAAAATGCTCGAAACAATTCATTTCGCCGCAAACATTTCTCACTTCGGTTCTTTCTCATTAGTATCACATATATCTTTCTCGTATCTTGAATTACTGCCTTGGTTGCTTCACCATCGATCAAGAATCAATTATTATGCACTGAAAGTCAGCTATCTCGAATTATATTAATGAAAATTCAAAAGCACGGAGCAGGTGTTTCAGAGCGCTCGTTCATTGGTGGAGCAATGAGGATATTAACTCAAAATTTTGTGTAGGACTTGAGATTGATACTAAATACAGTAGAACTTCCCTATAGCGAAAGCGCTAAATCCGCAAAAAAATTCGTAATAACAGCCAGGGCTGTATTTAAAACTGTTTCAGAAGGATTAAGGTTAAGGTTGGGATTTATTACGTACGTCCGGAAAAATTTCGGGAAAAACCCACTCTTATATCTTTTTACCAATACCCATTCAAAGAGTGATGTTCTTTGAATATTTCGTTATAGATAGAACTTCCTTCGTTTTAGAGGGTGTTTTCAACATAGAATTTGGATTCAAGTTGCAATGTCTTGTATGGAATCGTTATACAGAGAAATTCAATATACAGACTTTCGTTATAAGGGAGTTCTACTGAATATAAATTAAAATCTCAGCAGAATCGGAATTATATTCTGGAAATTATTCAAAAAATGAAAAATTTAAAAAACGGTAACTAGTAATATCGACATTATATGGTATAATTTCACAATCCTTCTGAAATTTTGCATTATCATTCTATTAGCCAATTTACATCCTCAAGTTTTTCTATGGGAATATTAGATTTTTATCGATATCACGATAGACTTTTTTATGGTTTTATTAACTCAACACGCACATTTTTTTGTACAGTTTTGAATTGGTATTAAACATTTCACTGCAAAATTTCAGCTCCATCGAATTGACATATCCGAATTTCTAAAATTGACAATTAAAGAATACAGATTCTATGGTTCTGATTATGCGATTAGCTTGAATTTGCATGAACATTTAGTATAAAAATCCTCAAAAGAAATTATACTTGAATAGGACAAGGACGATTTTTTGTAGAAATAAAAGGATTTTTTTTTATTCCGATGAATTTTCAATGTTTCTATTAACACTATGACCACAGAATTTTGTATGTGGCTTTTCATGACTAAAGGGTTTTCCAATAAAAGTTTTTTTTTTGAATAGCCCGCTATTTCGATAGAAGTCACGTTTGAAGCTGTCATTTCTAACATTTGACAAGTAAAAACTAATCCCTTAATAAAAATGGAAAGATACACGCTTCAAGAACGCATTGAAATTATTAAAATTCACTTAAAAAATGGTGAAAATTGGGCAGAGACGGGCGTAACATTTTTGGGGTCGTCGTGAAGAACCTTGTCGGACCGCAATCAAGAAATTGGTGGAAAAATTCGAGCTGTTGGGACAACTAAGTGATGTGAGGAATAAAACCCGTGCAGGTCGCTCAGGAACAGCCGAGAATATTGTTGCTGTAGCCGAACGTGTTGAAGAAAACCCAGGTTTGTCCATTCCTCGTCGTTCTTTGGAATTGGGCATTCCTAATGGCCGAAATTGGATAGTACTGATCTGGACAACATTTACTTTCAACAAGACGGCGCTACGTGCCACACAAGCAATGAAACCATTGATCTTTTGCGTTAAAAGTTTCCGAACCGTGTTATCTCTCTAAGAGGTCATCACAATTGGCCACCGAGATCTTGTGATTCAACACCTTGCAATTTATTCCTTGGGGCCACGTGAAAGAGAAGGTCTACGCCCATAGCCAAGCGTCGATTCAAGACCTCAAAGATAGAATTCGTGAGGCTGTCGAGAATATAGGGCAGCCACTTTGCGATTTGGTTATGGAAAATTTCATTAAAGATATGGTCCTGTGAGCGCGGTCATGGTGGTAATTTACCTGATGTTATTTTCCATTATTAATGGCATAGCTTCTTCTCTATAATGGAAATTTCGAATGGCCATGTTTCATGGAACTGTACGATTTTGTGGTGGCCTAAATGGAAGCGAGTATATTCATACCAATGGGAAAATTTAGGTTCATTCTCTCTTAGGTAGGTATAAGTAAAACGACAAAGAACATGCTTTTATGAAAAAAAATATTCAGGAAGCTTGGAGGAAATAAAAAAAATTGCTATAACATAGTGGCTATCTCAAAGTTCTAGGTATACTTTTCGATATAATAGAGAATACCTCTAAAAAATAGTTAGATGTATACCTATAGAGCCCAAATTTTCAATACTTTTATGCTCAAAAATCCTTGACAATTATGTAGCTTAAAACAATCGCCATTATTTTATAACAAAGATAATGGAATAATTCCATTGATTTTTGAAAACATCTCGTATCGTCTGTAAAAACCTTACGCTCAATGAATAAAACGTACTTATATGCGTAATAAAACATTTGAAAGAGTTGCGGTTCGTGATCCATTACATATTCCGATAAAATATGATAAATGGGGTCAGGTCTCCATATCCGGCCCTAATTACTTCCAAACATGATCCCTATGTAATTTTTATTCAGCCAAGCAACCTTCGATATAATTACAAATCCTCATTTATCTCGAACAAAAATTGTATAGTAAGATATTATTCAATAATTCGATGTGCAATCATGATGATCGATTTTTCCATGTTTTTCGAGGAGTAAATTCGAACGATTCGCATTAACTTCTTGACCCCAGATTGTTTAGAAATAATAATATTCTAAATACGTAATTAAGAATAATGATGCTCATTCATGGATTTTGTTTGTCCATTAAGTGATCGGACGAAATTGGAACGATTTTTGAAAGAGTTATTCATCATGAGAAATGACATGTTTTTAATTTCGTAAATAACGATGATATTCCAGAAAGGAAGTTATTAAAATGATGTCCTTTGAAAATTATCGGTATGATGAGAGTATCAAGTTATTATATCTACAATGAGGTACTGTAATGGTTTTGAAATACGTATAATATATAGTATCTTATTTTATACAGGGTGTCTACTTTTAGAGTGGACAAACTTAGAGGGGTGATTATACAAGTGATTTGCAACAAAAATGTCATATAATACATGGTCGAAATGTTGACGGTTAGCCTCTAATTTAACATTTCTTGATTTCACGAAAATTTCGAGTTTTTTTTCTAAAATGATCATCATTCAGTTTTCTTGCATTATCATCAAATTAAACGCCATATTCGGAAAGGGCAATAACTTCGCTACAGATGAGAGAGTCTCCTCATTACGCATGCAATACCTAATACCAAAAGCATGTTTCTTCTGCGCATAGACTACCTCATCTTGTAGCAAATTCTTGCCCTTTCCGAATATGTGGTCAAATCTGATGAGACTACAAGGAAAACCGAATAATGATCCTTTTAGAGAAAAACTTGAAATTTTTCGTGAAATCAAGAAATGTTAAATCGAAGAATAACCGTCAACATTTCGACCATGTGTTATATGACATTTTTTGTTGTAAATCACTTATATAATCACCCCTCGAAGATTGTCCAATTCAAGAGTAGACACCCTGTATATCGGGTGGCCCACCGGCCACCACTGACACGATGGTCATTTTGAGGGTGTAAATGATGATATTTTGAAAATCTTTTTTTTGTGGTGAGTGTAGGGTAATCTAAAGCTCAATATAAAATTATTTCCATATAGGTATACAGGGTTTTCCAATACAAAGAAACAGACCAAAGTTACACTTTTTTATATGTGACACCCTACATATGGCCTCAAAAAAGGAAAGGCAAGCAAAAATTATGATGAGTTTCTTCAGATCACTCTGTACATTTGATGAACCATTCATGAGAAAACACGAAACATTTAAAATATGGACTCATTTGAAATAGTAATTTATGAAGGAACCAGTTAGTGAGCGATACAGATATAGTTTTTTTTAGTAGACATATAAGCTAGTCCCATAAAGAGAAAAAAATGAACTCTGGAATGAAAAGAGTGATCATAATTAATTCTCAAACACCTACTACGAATAATGCTCAGACACATTCTTATTTCAAAAGGCACGCTTAGTATTTCTTTATCTCGTTGAACGCAAAAATTAATTTAGAAACTTTTTCATGAAAGTTTCCTTTATCTAAACCTGATAGTTCTCAGCAATTTTCGTTTTTCAATTCCCTACACATTGAACAGGTATTTGAACAATTAATTTTTGAGATTCATTCTGCAACTGTCATAAAAAATTTTTCTATGATTATCAATACATAAATTTGTTAGTTTACTATAGTTTCGAATGAAAATCGAAAATATGGAAAAAGTTTCGAAATTAATTTTTGCATTCAACGAGATAAAGAAATACAGGGCGTGCCATTTGAAACAAGAAAGTGTTTGACCATTATTCGTAGTATGTTTGAGAATTAATTATGATCACTCTGTACATTCCAGAGTTCAATTTTTTCTCTTTATGGAACTAGTTAATATGTTTACTCAAAAAAACATTGTCTGTATCGCTTGCGTAACTGCGTAACTGGTTCCTTCATAAATTACTATTTGAAATGACTCCATATTTTGAATTTTTCGCGATTTTCTCGTAAATTAAATTGATGCATTATAATTTGCTGATCCAGAAAACGTCCTTCTAATACAGTGGAACTTCCCTATAACGAACGTCTGTATAACGAATTTCTCTGTATAACGAATTTCGTACTAGATATTGCATCTTGAATCCGAATCCATGTTAAAAACACCCTCTGAAACGAAGTAAATTCTCTCTATAACGAAATATTCAAAGAACATCACTGTTTGAATGGGTATTGGTAAGAAGGTATAAGGGTGGGTTTTTTTCGAAATTTTTCCGGACCTACGTAATAAATCTCGACCTTAAACAGTCAGAGAGGTCCTTCTAAAACAGTATTAAATACACCCCTGGCTGTTTGGTTTCAATCAAACCTACAAGCTAGTGTGAAAGTTGTGCGAAGAAGTCTAAAAGAAGTGCTTAAGTTTGAATGATAAACTTATATTTATCAGTGAAGTCGACCGCGACATTGCCGACTATAGAAACAAATTTTCTGCACAACGAAATGTCTTTATAACGAATTTTGTTTGCGGATTTAGCGCTTTCGTTATACTGTATTTTAATGTCATCGATATAAAATATGATAATATGACAATTAATTCAGACGTCTTTGGGTTGTTAAAAATAAAGTACCTATAAAAATTCCGTTACAATGATTGGAGCAAATCAATCCATTACATAAGCGTGACAAAAATGAACCCTCCACTGCGCAACCCCTTCATTCGTCCCGAGCGCCCCTGACAACCGATTTCTTACGTCCCTCCTAAATTAATTGTATGTTCAGCAGCCATGTGGCATCGCTTCCGAATTAACTTGGGGGATGCTGACCTCCATTCAGCCGAGAAAGGAGGTACAGACTGATGAGACAAATCGTTTTAGCCGAATAAGTGGCGTTGCAATTTAAGGGATCGTCACCGCATCATTTCTCCTCTGGGAATTTCCCAATAAAGTTTGATTGCTCCCCCTGATAATGATGCGCCCTGCGATATTACGAAATGAGCAGTAATCGGATCTAGGAGGCAGGGGTTTGATGTAGCGTGATAGTTAGGGACAACTTTCTTCAAATATGGGATTGAGTATGCAATATGGGTGATCAGGAGAGACCGGATTATATGCATTTGCATATTTGCATATGCTTTTGCATATTTAAGACATCTTCAGCGGAAGTTGCATATTTTAGCTAGAATCCAGTTATTATGCATATTTTCAGTACATACAGTAGAACTTCCCTATAATGAACGTCTGTATAACGAATTTCCTGCAAGATATTGCACCTTGAATTAAAATTCCATGTTAAAAACACCCTCTTAAACAAAGTAAATTCTCTCTATAACAAAATATTCAAAGAACATCACTATTTGAATGGGTAATGGTAGGAAGGTATAAGGATGTTTTTTTTCCGAAATTTTTCCGGACGTACGTAATAAATCCCGATCTTATACCAAATCATTACAGCGGGCAGAGAGATCCTCTTAAAACAGTTTTAAATACACCCCTTGTTGTTTGGTTTCAATCTAACCATTACGCTAGTGCAAAAAATTGTGCGAAAATGTCGAAAAGCAAGTGCTTAAGTTTGAATGATAAACTTAAATTTATCAGCGAAGTCGACCGCTACATTGCCGACTATAGAAACAAATTTTCTCTATAATGAAATTTCTTTATAACGAATTTTTTTGTGGATTTGTCTTTCGTTATAGGGAATTTCCACTATATAAGAATTCGAAAATTATATTCTGTGAATTATTCAAAAAATTAGATATCTAAAAATATCAAATGTTTATGGTTCTGATTTCACCATTCTCTTGAATATTTACATTATCATTTACTTCGCCAATTGGCATCCACAAACTTTATTTCATTTCAATCGAAAGTTTGAGAACAATGCTAACAACCATATAAGTTACTAGCTTTTACCCGCGACTTCGTCCGCATAAGTTTTTTTGTTTTCTCCCGGCTGTAAGTTCCCCTGCAACAATGTCCCACTATCGTGTTCCAGTCCTCACTTCACATCAAAATTTGTTCAAAAGCATCGTTATCTACATCATGGATAGCTCCGAATGTTTCCTCAGTAAATATAAAAGTAAATAATGTAAATCGGTTTAAAATACTACTAACTACCTACCTGCCAACCCCCCATGTTAGACAGTGTGACATCCGCAACATCGTCTGCGTAGGAAGTACTAAATTATGGCGCCTACCGACCCTCTAAGTTAGAAAAGTGATCAATTACTAACTTGAAGTCTTAGTAACACTCAGTTAAAAAAAAATCAAAATCATTTCAGTAGCTATGGCCTCATGCGCTTCTTGACACGATCACGCTAGATTTCCGCGGGAATGAGGTATTTTCCCGCCGTAAAAAGTAGCCTGTGTCCGTGTCTAGGATCCTATCTTTATATTAACCAAGTCTTATAAAAATCCGTTCAGACGTTAAGGCGTGAATGAGGTAAACTTTTAAAACAAACGATTAAAAATCACTAACTTAATTAGTTTTCTGCCTACTGCCTACGCCTTGAGTACGATAGCATGAATATTAATAGCCCATATCCTTTTCTAGGTTACTATCTATCACCTTACTAAATTTCATCAAAATCCGTTCAGCCGTTTAGGCATGATAGAGCAAAACTCCCAGCAATAACCATAAAAAAATCACTAACTCAATTCAGTTTTCTGCCTACTTCCTACCCCCTAAGTACGATGACGTGATCATTTGGATCTTATATCCGTTTTTAGGTAACCATCTATTACCTTACTAACTTCCATCAAAATCTCTTCAGCCGTTTAGACGTGAAAGAGTAAGTCCCAACAAAAACGACTAAAAATCACTAACTCAATTTAGTTATCTGCCTACTGCCTACTGCCTACCCCCTAAGAACAATGGCGTGATTATTTATAGCCTATGACCATTTCTAGGTTGTCATCTATCACCATACCAAATTTCATCAAAATCCGTTCAGCCGTTTAGGCGTGAAAGAGTAACAGACAGACAGACAGAGTTGGATGGATTAAAACTTCATAAACTGTGCGAGTGGTTTATTCGATAAGAAAAGGCCTAGTTTCTTCTCAAATGCCTTCCAAGCCAATATTTAACTCATATTTCAGTCCGACATATTATTTTCATTGACAATTTTCCTCCCAAAAATAACAAACACGAAGATATATCGCATGGAAAAAGTTCTTATTTCAAACCTCCTTATTCACGTTCAATAAGATTTATGCATAAGCGAACCATTTCATTTTATATTGAAGTCAATTTCACACGTTACATTCCAAATTCTAGGGAAATGGGGAAAGGTCCGGAAAATATATTTCCCTAGGGTTATTCTGTTTGGTTTCCTTATTATGTATATCATTTATCTGAAGTCATACGTGATAATATTTCAGGATATATTTGACAGTTTTATGCCGTTCTGCCTTCCACATAGTATTGTATCAGATTTCCCAAGAAAAATGGGAAAAATTCTTAGTGTATTTACATATCCACTTCTTGGGTTTGAATTTTCTTTTCTCCATTTGTTATTCACTAAGTAATATTCTCCCAATGCTATCTGGCTTGGTGTAGTCATTTTAATTCTTGTTTATTATTATACTGATTACTGATTAGGTAGGTAGGTAGGTACTTCTAGACTTTTAAGCCCTTCAGAAACCATTAAACTTGTTTGAATTGTATTTTCTGTTGGCTTTGTTATTGTGTTATTATGTCTTTTTAGGCACAGCACTGTTAACTGTTGATCCATCAGTAAAACTAGCGCAAGTATCTCACCAAAATGAAATACAGCGGAACTTTCCTATAACGAGAGCGCTAAATCCGCAAAAAATTCGTTATAAAAAAATTTCGTTATACGGAAAATTTGTTTCTATAGTAGGCAATGTCGAGGTCGACTTCACTGATAAATTTAAGTTTATCATTCAAACTAAAGCACTTCCTTTTGAACATTTTCGCACAACTTTCACACTAGCGTAATGGTATTTGAAACCCTTATACCTTCTTACCAATACCCATTCAAAGAGTGATGTTCTTTGAATATTCCGTTATAAAGAGAATTTACCTCGTAATAGAGAGTGTTTTTAACATGGAATTTGGATTCAAGGTTCAATGTCTTGTACGAAATTCGTTATACAGACGTTCGTTATGGGGAAGTTCCACTGAAATTAATTATCTCGAAAAAATCATTATTAAAATCATTTGATATTAAAATTTCACTTTCTCATTACATGTTTCAATAATTTACTTACTGTGTTTAGTTAACCAACAAAGAACGAGCGCTCAAAAGCACCCGAATTTCCTTAATTTTTTTATTTAAAATCATTCATCGACGATACTTTCTCTTTCAATAATAATTCTCTGTTGAAACACTGAAAATTGCTTCAATAATGTTCCAAATAAAACTCCAATTACTTTACACCTCTATTAAAAGCGTGGTATATTTATAATTCATCACGTATATTTTGGAACTCATCTATTCGCGAAAGCATTAAGAGCTAAGAATACAAAACAATATTTCTCCTCTCCTAGACTTCGATATCAATCGACACCCCACAATTCCCGCATAAAATTTAATACATCACCCTGTGTTTATGAAGAGAAACTCATGCACTTAAGTCTAAGTGGAAAGTACTCAATAATAATCTCTCTAAATTTATCTTTAACGCCGTAGTCGTCTGCGAGTTAATTTAAATTTTATTTAGGAAAGTGTTAAGAATTTTAATCGACTTATGGTTATTCCACCATTATTTTAATGAATTTCATCGCTGCCCCTACCACGTGCTGCCATTGGCGTATCTGGTCTCAGTTTTCAGGGGGCATGGCCCCTAGTATATATCGCATTCTAGGAATACTCCTGATCATTTTCATGAAATCACATTCTTTTATATTTTATAGATATCTAAACGAAAGGATACAAAAATTATTAAGGTTTTTACGTCGAAATTTTTTATACCTAGGACTCGAGATTGATACTAAATTTATGAATGCTCAATTCAATCACGATAGGAACTTTATTCTGGAAATTATTCATAAATTGAAATATGTAAAAAATCGATAATTAAAACTGTCAGAGTTTTATGGTTCTGGTATCACAATTTTTTTGAAAATTTGCATGATCATTCACTTCGCCAATTTACATCAACAAACTTTCATTTCAATCGAAAGTTTCATGGGATAATTAATTTTTTTCGAAATGAAAATTAACGCGTTAATATGAACGCAGGTAAAATATAAACAATAAAAGCAGAGAATAATATCAATTGATTAAAATCAACCAATATTAAACTCATACTTCGGAACTAATCCCGTCAACGCACAAAGAATGTGCATGATGGTAGTATCAAACAGAGCATCTATAGATAGCTATTTCGCCCTATTTGGGGCTCTTCAGTATGGAGGAGCTCCTTCCTAAAGGCATTATAGGTTCCCTTTTTTGAAGAAATGTCGCCTAGCTCTGAGAATAACAGAAACAAGACGGGATTAGTTCCGAAGTATGGGTTTAATATTGGTTGATTTCAATCAATTGATATTATTCTCTGCTTTTATTGTTTATATTAAATTTTTTTTCGATATTACCATAAACTTTTTTATGCCTGTATTACACAACTGCCACAAATTTTTGCGCACTGCTTTGAATGGGTATTGAACATATTACTGAGAATATTCTGCTTGGTCGAATGGATAAATTCTGAAATAGGTATTCGATAAAATAGATGATTTAGGAAAAAAATTAAATGGTTTTGATTATGCGCTCTTCTTGAAATTTAACATGATTCCCGGCCTTTAGGGAATCAGAGGAAACCAAGAAGCTAATACACTTGCCAAAGAGGGCGCACGAATGTCACTCATTGGCCCAGAACCCTTCTATGGTATAGGTAAATGTACCTATAAGAAGGAGTTTCTGGAGAAGGAGAAAGCCGAGAAGGAAAAACTCTGGCGGAATCTCCCAGAGATGGATCATTCCACTAAGTTCCTTCGGAACTTTGAAACAGCAAGATCCAAAAGATATCTGGATCTTGGTAAGAAACAATTACACCTCCTCACTGGCTTTCTTACAGGACACTGTCGCCTCAGGAAGCACCTGTTGAGGATGGGATTATCGGACACTGACGAGTGTAGGTTCTGTGGGGAGGAGGAAGAAACCCCCATTCACCTAGTCATGGAATGCTTTGCCATTGCGAGCCTAAGGGAAGAATATCTTGGGCGAGAAACTTGTAAGAGTGAGGAACTAGCCTCGTTGAAGCCTTCACAGATATTGGATTTCAGATCTCTGGAACTGGAAGGCGAGCTGTAAAGGGTGTGGTCAGAACAGCTCCGTGAGGGGACACAATAGACCTTGAGGTCGCAGTGAACTGTAACCCCTTTTTAAACTATAGCTATAACCATAACTAACACTATGACCACAAAATGCTTATGAGTATTTTGCATATGGCCACAAAATGTACCTCGATTGGTTCTGTTCTGTCTACGATATTGAGGAACAAAATTTTTAAAGGAACATCTTCGGGGGTGGGGGACAGATGTAAATCAGGGGAGCCTTGCTCCCCTTGCCAGCCCCTCTGAATACGCCTGTGCTTGCTGCGTTTCTGTCTCCCTTTTGAGGGAAACAAGAAATATAAAGGAGACGACCGGATATAGATTACGACCTACGTGAGCTACGAATCATACGAATGTAGTTGATGATTTCGAAAGTGTTAAGATCTATAAATTGCGAATTATAAGAAAAGATTTTCTTAACAACTTTAGAAGACGTGTTTTGATTTGCTTTAATCGGATGATATGGAAATGTTTGTCAATTAAAATTCATCAAGGAATGTTATGTATGATTATTTTTCCGAGAAGACGAAACGGAATTATTTTTAGACTTTGCGGAAGATGTTTAATATCAATAAAATATAGATATCGTTTAGATATTGTTCGGATCGGTTTCTAAATATTATTCACTCTGCATAATTCGAGAACTCTCGAAATGACAGTCCTAGAGACTTGAAAATTTCATGGTAGGTTCGGTTTTTAAATGCCGTAGTTAATTTCGTTAACCAGAAAAGTCGTACAGGGTGTTCAATAAAATATGGTCATTCAAAATTTTTGTTCCTCAATAACTCAGACAGAACAAAACCGATAGAGATGAAATTATTCAGCTACTTGCAAGATCGTATGTATAAGCAGGACTATAGAATTTAATTTTTTTCCTAAATTATAGCTTTTTCGAATAATTCAGAATTTATCAATTCAATCGAACTGAAATTTCGCAGTGAAATGTTCAATACCAATTCAAAGCAGTACGCAAAATTTTCTGGGAGTTGTCTATGGTTATATCGAAAACAAATTCTAATATTTTCATGAAAAAACTTTCGATCGAATCAAAACTAGTTTCAAGATGTAAAGTAAATGATCATGCAAATTTTCGAGAAGGTTGTGCAATCAGAACTATAGAATTTTGATATTATCAAGTAACAATTTTTTTCAGATTTCCAGTATGTAATTCTGATCAGGCTAAGATTTTGAATTCATATATTTTTTATCAATCTAGACTCTTATACAAAATTTCGAGGTGATAGTCTTATAGCTCTATCAAGTCAGTTGAAGTTCCCTAAAACGAACGTTTGTATAACGAATTTATAGGTATAACGAATTTCGTACAAGACATTGCAACTTGAATCAAAATTCCATGTTAAAAACACCCTCTAAATCGAAGTAAATTCTCTCTAAAACGAAATATTCAAAGAACATCACTCTTTGAATGTGTATTGGTTAGAAGGTATTAGGGTGGGTTTTTCCCGAACTTTTTCCGGACGTACGTAATCAATCCCGACCTCAAACAAAATCATTACGGCGGGCAGAGATATCCTTCTGAAACAGTTTTAAATACACCCCTGGCTGTTTGGTTTCAATCTAACCATTACGCTAGTGTGAAAGTTGTGCGAAAATTTCGCAAAGGAAGTGCATAAGTTTAAATGATAAACTTAAATTTATCAGTGAAGTCGACCGCGACATTGCCGACGTTAGAAACAAATTTTCTGTACAACGAAATTTCTTTATAATGAATTTTTTATGCGGATTCAGCGCTTTCGTTATAGGGAAGTTCCACTGTAATTTAATTGGAAAACTATAACCAGATGAATAAACAAGTAATGAAAATGGATCAAACATAAAATCACCCCTGATTCAATTCGCTAAGAATAGATTCAATAATTTTCACCCGAATACGTACCTGGACCAAATCCCAGAATACCTCCCTTGTCATGTCTTCTCAATTTCCAAACGCCATCGATCTTGGTTTCGGTTACAAAGTCGTTTTACCAGAATAATCTCGTAAGGGTAGTTTCACTATAACATTTCAGCAGTCCGCAAGCGGGCACCAGGGCATTCCTCCCCTGCAGTTTAGGGACATTATATTTTGACACCTTGTTATTAGCGCTAGTTTTCTGGTTTGTATTCTAAATTAAACGCGTTTAAATATGACAATTGTTACAAATGTCTTTATTCGGATACCTGGAACGGTTCTGGCACTGATCTGTATCGTTATTTTGTGCCTTTTGTATAAGCCTCGAGTGGTTTCTGTTCTTTGGAAATTATACCTTTTGACGTTTATGAAAAACAAATTATTTCTGGTTATTTTATAGTTGTTGAGTTGGTGGAAAGGTGTACACGTGAAGGATTTTTTTGTTTACCTGCCTGCTTGATAAATTGATCATTTTTGTGGAATATGAGATGAAAAACAGATTATTTTGATGTTGCATGATATGGGGAATTTGAGTCAAGCTGAATCCTTTTTTCCTCTACGAAATATTAAGGTTTTCCAAATTTAGTTTTTCTTATTTTTGCACAGTTTTCCTTCCCTGTAGTCTAGGAAAGTTTTATTTTGACACCTTGTTATTAGCGCTAGTTTTCTGGTTTGTATTCTAAATTAAACGCGTTTAAATATGACAATTGTTACAAATGTCTTTATTCGGATACCTGGAACGGTTCTGGCACTGATCTGTATCGTTATTTTGTGCCTTTTGTATGCCTCGAGTGGTTTCTGTTCTTTGGAAATTATACCTTTTGACGTTTATGAAAAACAAATTATTTCTGGTTATTTTATAGTTGTTGAGTTGGTGGAAAGGTGTACACGTGAAGGATTTTTTTGTTTACCTGCCTGCTTGATAAATTGATCATTTTTGTGGAATATGAGATGAAAAACAGATTATTTTGATGTTGCATGATATGAGGAATTTGAGTCAAGCTGAATCCTTTTTTCCTCTACGAAATATTAAGGTTTTCCAAATTTAGTCTTTCTTATTTTTGCACAGTTTTCCTTCCCTGTAGTCTAGGAAAGTTTTATTATTATATTATTAGCGCTTACTTTCTGGTTTGTATTCTAAATTAAACGCGTTCAAATATGACAGTTGTTACAAATATCTTTATCCGAATACCTGGTTCTGGCACTGATCTGTATTGTTATCTTGTACCATGGCGATTCACTATCAATACAGTTGTTTAACTACAACTAGTTCATTAATGACTGCGATTCAAACTAGAATGTTAAAAGGGCGAACCTCGTTTAGAACAAGATCAATTTCAGATCTTTCCATGGGCCAATCTCCTAATCCCGCTCTCACAATATTTTTGCAGGGGGTGCGTGACATCAACCCCATGCACCAGGGCAGCCAACACAGGGCAATCGAACGATGGTAAAGCGCCAGAAGTGATATATATTCGAGGAGAAACCAGCAGACCGTAAAGAGTCATGTGTTGTTAACAATTATAGGCAACTAGTGACACAATGCAGCCCCTGCCATATAATAGAGTGGATAATGCACTACCATTATCTCGAATATTGTACGGTTTGGAATTAATTGTTTGTGAAATGCTGAAATTTATTTAATAGGTACTGGGAAATGTTTCGTTTGGGATTCACTTTATTATTGTTCGATTAACCGAACACACTCTGACAGAACTGAAATGATTCCATTATCGGTGATCAGTTGGATGAAAAATAAACGTCATTGGTTTTATTTGTGATCGTTGAAATATCTCTATTTGTACGAATGTCCAAGAAATTAAGTGTCTACGGCCGACCGTTTACATTTTGAGTTTCGATAGGATATATAGGAACAGCTTCAAATTTTAAATTTTCAGGTCCATCCTAGATTTTTTTTAGGAAATTTGAATTCATGTATTCATATTCATATTCTTTTGAGGTTAGCCCTCACAAAATTCTGTGGAAAACATTTTTGTTGTGCTTTTTTTATTTATTCATATATTTATTTACTTTTCGAAAAACTGTATTCCTTTGACTGAAAAAAATTGTGCTACACATGCATTGAGTACCTCAAGTTTCCTAAAAAATCGAAATTGAAAAAAGTTAGCCCAGCACTTTCGTTTTTTTCCTTTCAGTAATGAATGGAAAAATTTTGTGCAACATTTGTAATTTTTTCTGCCGTGAATATTTCTACGGAAATTCCTTAAATTTTCCGCAAATCCCGAAAATGAAAAAAAAGTCAACTCTGCACTTGGTTTTTTCCAAAATAAACATGTTCAAAAAATTCTGTTACTCGTAGGCCAAGTTGTCTAATTTTAACAAATTTCTCCGTAGTTCACCTACAAAATTATGCAGGAAGAGAACAGTTAGCTGAGCACTTTCATTATTTTCGACGAGATTGTTTTATTAAATTGGTAGTGATATAGCTATGCCCCCTTATACCTTTCAAATTTCCAGAAAAATTCAACAACTTCTCCCTAATACGGGGAGAATGGGACAAATCAGTTAATAACCAGTTATAATAATTTTTATCCACTCCTATAGAGTAATATGTCAATTATTAAACTAATTTCTACGTGTAATAGACAACCGTAGACATGTCTATGATTCGAAAAGCGAGTGTTATGATAACACCCGCCCATAACACCCGCTAATAAAAATACCTAGGAAAAATGAAATTGCTTACAAAAAAAATGAATAAAAAGAAGGATCGATCCGGAAATCTATTTCAGCCATCAAGATAACGTTCTAGCGATTCAGTTCAAATTTATTTTTGGAAAACGTAAATTTTTGAAGTTGCAAAAGTACTTGATTTGATTAGTTAAAGACTCTGATTTGATTCCCGACCACAGAGTACAGAGGTTTGACGGTTGGACGAAATGTTGTCAACGCTTTTGACAACAAACTGTACAAAAATTTTTAAATGCAGATTATTTCGAATTTTACTGAAGAAGTCGTGGATAAAGTATAGTATTCAATTCGCGGTAATGCTTAAAACACACTTGATGAATTACACCACTCGCCTGACGGCTCGTGGTGCAAAATACATCTGCGTGTGTTTAGACCTGCATTACCGCTCATTGAATAATATACTATTATACAATCCATTGATTTGTCTTATTTTTTGGCACTACAGCATAACCAATTTTCGTCGAAAAAAAATGAGATGGCTTTTTTACGTGGTTTGCGGAATAATCTGGAGAATTTTCGTAGAAATACTCACATTTCGAATGTAGCACAATTTTTTCCATTCATTACTGAGCGGACAAATCGAAACTGTTGGGTTTCAATTTCGATTTTTCAGGAACTAGAGGAACTTTCGGAAAAGTTCAAACTGCACAGGTACCATGTGTAGCAATTTTTCGAAAAGTGCTGGGCTTGCGGATTTTTTTGATATTCTTGCCACATTGTATCAAGAAAAAAGAACGACACGGAGCAGCACAAAGTTAGCATAATCAATTTGTTTTCGAAAATCCATGATTCCAGGTTAACACAAATATCGAAGTCCAATTGGCGTTTCCTCAGACCCAGAAAATTGGATGGTTTGACAAGCCATGACGAAAATGTGGATCCAAGATCCCACCCACAAGGCAGGGATGTTTATCAACTTCTAGTCAGCGATATATGGATAATTAACCGTCATTTTGGTTAGGTCGTAAAAGCTTTTAAGAAGTCGTAAATCAGAACTTTACCACATGACAAGAACCTGATTAGGATTTCATTTCGCAAGGATGATACGGGTGTATATTAATGTTTTTTTATAATTTCTAACTCCTACTCAAACATACTTGATGGAATGTCTTTCTATTGTAGAGAAAGAATATGAAGATTTTTACTTTTTGAAGAATGTTTCAGTTTGAGTTTATTTTTGAGTAACCTGATATTTCGACAGCTCGTCATAATAGGAGTTGCCAACATTAAAAGACAAATCCTGTGCCAATAAATGGACCGATAATGGCTACAGAAATGTAAATCGGTAAATTTGCCATATTATTGAAGTGGGTGATTAAAACCACTTTTTAAACTTTTAGTCATAGACTAACTAAACGGAGAATAGATGAGACATTAGTAGAACAAGCTTCAACGCCATCTGTTTTTATACAACATAACTAATAACTAATTCGTGAAAAAAGCTCAATTGAAAAAGGAATCTGTGTCGTAAAGTTGCCTCAAAAAGAATTCTGTAGTGCACCTTATGAATAGGTAGGTACACCCATATACAGGTTTGGAAATTCACATCTGAAATATACGATATACAATGCATCAGACAGAGAATTTTTCTCTCCAGTTGCACAGATGAATAGAAGAGACAATCACTTGCTGTAACACACTGAATTCAGTTGTCTTACTTCATTATTCTAGCCTTGTCTCTCTCTCTTATCGTTTAGAGGAGCGTAATTCTTTAGTATGGTAGGCAACAGTAAATACTTAATCGAGTATTACGGGCAGCCTGACAAATTAAAAATTCTATACGTGTAGTGCGGGTTCCCTACCATACTGCGATAAGAGATAGACAAGACTAGATTATTACAGTTAGACAGTTGAATTCATTCAGGTATCGCACTTAATTATCTCGCCTATTCATCTGTGCATGTCATTTTGACATAAGTTTGTCACACGTTTTTTATTATTATTCCGAAATTGAATTCGATATTTGGGATGAAATACCACTAGTTAAATTTATGGGAGATGATTACCCTTCAGTAGGGTCCTGTAGCGGTCTTAGAAGAACAGAAGATTCGAAAATCATCACTTGGAACGCCAGACCTGGTTTAAAACACCCTCCTGGCCCAAGAGCAAGAATTATGTATTTTGTATCTAAATATTGAAGGTATTTATTCGAATAGTTTTAAGTTTCAATTTTGTAAAAACGGCGAGGCAGGGTTTTTTCTACTGAGGTTTTTCCCTGTGTTCTGGTATCATACGACAAAATAGTATGGTACCCCGTTTTGCACCAACCTCAGCTAGGGACTTTTTTGTTTCATGTATTGTATTTTGTTAGCTCTCAATTCAAAAGAATATATATATATCTGTGCAACTGGAGGGAAGAATTCTCTGTCTGATGCCTTGTATATCGTATGTTTTCGATGTGAATTTCCAAATCGGTATAAGAGGCAAAAAGTTTTTTGAAATTCAATTTCCAAAAGGAAATCAGAAATGGATTCGTGCAAGTTATCGATGAGTGAGGAAATTTATTTTCATGAAAATAATATCTGCAACGAACTTTCATCTGATTTTCTTTTGAATCGAGAAATGAGGATCAATAATAAAATTCTGAATAGAATAAAAATTTATTAACTGAAATAGGTATCACCAATAAAAAATACAGATTTATTTCATAAATATCTAATCAATAAACTAATAATTGCATTGAAAACATTTTCAAAAACAAATACAATAATGAATTCAATAATACAAAATATGAGTATTTACCTACTAAACTTTTTCAATACATGAAAAACTTTTTTGAAAACTACGAGTATCTTAATTCTTATAGGTAACAGAATATACATATGAATTTTATAACTACCTTCTTGCATCTCGATTTTCACATCCAATAACACAGCACGTCTTCACTCTTGCAGGCATATCGAAATTTATTATATTTCAAAAAGAACGTATCAAACCACTCCTTGTGTCAGTTGACAATTCAAAGGTTTTTTGATAATAATGATTTTACCTACTTACTATTTTCTCGATAGGATTTCCATGAATGCAACGACATCTAACTATCAAATTGAAAATAATGTTTTCGTGTATTAGTCTCCTCATCCGACAGATGGCGCGGAATATACGAGTGGCTCATCTAATTTTTTAGTTTGTCTATGCTTTTAGTTAGGCTGTATAGAAAACTGTTTCAGAAGGACCTCTCTGTCCGCCGTAATGATTTAGTTTAAGGTCGGGATTTATTACGTATGTCTGGAAAAAATTCGGAAAAAACCCACGCTTATACCTTCCTGCCAATACCCAGTCAAAGAGGGATGTTCTTTGAATATTTCATTATAGAGAGAATTTGCTTCGTTTTAGAGGGTGTTTTTAACATGGAATTTGGATTCAAGGTGCAATGTCTTGTACGAAATCGTTATACAGAGAAATTCGTTATAGAGACGTTCGTTATAAGAAAGTTCCACTGTACTTATAATAGAGAAAAATTCAATCAAATCGAAATCAAACACTTTTATGAATTGACGAACTTCTTCGATTCATTGAGTGCTTCGATTATTTTGCTGGAGAGTCTATTTATGCCCTGCCACATCGAGTAGGTACTGAAGCGCAACCCAGCAGAATTTAGAAGGTAATAATAAATTTTCAAGCTCGCAGTATACAGGGTGAAAAACCTTTCAAAGTAGCTAATAATAAAATCAACTTCCAATAAGGCCTGACACTTCACTATAACACAATATAATACCCTATATATAATGATTAGTGAATGCATGACTAATTTTCTATACAATTTCACAAAGGCTATTCTGTACAAAGAGTAGCCACTGACCAACAATATCCCATGAAAGGCACAGAACGCAGAAATTGACGAATAATGGGATTGTTATTATGGCCCAAATGGCTTCCAATAGCCATAGCTGTTATACTCTCGAGAATCACAAAGGTGCTCTATAAATGAAAGAAGTCGCATTGTGAAGTTTGGCCTCTAGTCTTTGTGATTTTCAAAATACGCATGTTGGCGCCAGAGGCTTGTCAAGATTTGGCAATCATTATTTGTGATTACAAAATTGTGAACAAAATCTGACCTGATCAAATGGGTTTAGAAAACATTCTCAAATTGACCTACAAGAATTCCTTCACAAAATTTTTACTAAAAATGAACGAATACTACAGAATTTCTCATAATATCCTACTACGTACATCATTCTTTATAATTTATACTTTTTGAGCGTTTGGCCCGAATGTTTTAGAAGTATCAAATTTCACGAAAATATATTTACTCAATTTTTATGAAAGTCAGATCTGATTTCACACGAGTCGAATAATTTTGAAGCAGCTAAATATAAAATTCTGAGCCTATTGGATTTTCTGTTTTGAAAATTCTTGGTATATGATATTCAAATCATTATAACTCGATAACAATTCGACCGATTTAGTTGGGATATTCAGACTCTATAAAGTAAAAGGGTTATATTGAATAGCCTGTTACTTCGGTAGATTTCACATTTGAAGCTGTCATTTTTGACATTTGAAAAGTAGAAACTATGCCATTAATAAAATTGGAACGATAGCCGCTGCAAGATCGCATTGAAATCATTAAAATTCACTATAAAAATGGTGAAAATTTGGCAGAGACGGTTGGTAAAACATTTTTGGGGAGTCGTGAAGCACCTTGTCGGACCGCAATAAAATTGGTGGAAAAATTCGAGCTGTTGGGACAAGTTAGTGAAGTGAAGAATAAAACCCGTGCACGTCGCTCAAGAACAGCCGAGAATATTGCTGCTGTAGCCGAAAGTGTTGAAGAAAATCCAGGTGAATGGATTGCGCTATCGAGAGATGATTAATGATTTTTTATGACCGAAATTGGATAGTATTGATCTGGACAACGTTTACTCTCAAGAAAACGGCGCTACGTGCTACACAAGCAACGAAACCATTGATCTTTTGCGGGAAAAGTTTCAAGACCGTGTTATCTCTCGAAGGAGGGATCACAATCGGCCACCGAGATCTTTTGATTTAACACCTTGCGACTTCTTCCTTTGGGGCCACGTGAAAGAGAAGGTCTACGCCAATAGCCCAGCGTCGATTCAAGACCTCAAAAATGGAATTCGTGAGGCTATCGAGGACAAAGGGCAGCCACTTTGCGATTTGGTTATGGAAAATTTCATTGAAAGGATATGGTCCTGTAAGAGTGATCATGGTGGTCATTAGCCTGATGTTATTTTCCACTTTACATATAATGAAATAAACATCCGATGATTTATATTGAAAAATGGCATTTTTCTTTGAATATCAAAATAACACCTGTTATTGGAAAATCCTTTACCTACCCTCAATATTTCAAGTTCAGTCTTCAGTTCAATCAGTGAGAAAAATGGATTATTTAATATCTTTCAAAATTCGAAAATAACAAATACTCGATTAAGTTACAGCACACTATTTCTTTAACGACAATTGAATTCAATTGAAATTTGACGAAATAGAGATTATATGATCCTTCTAAATCTCGTTTCAGAATGCCTTCAAAGCTTCTATTAGAAATAATGATATCTGATGTTGATCCACCAATGGAGCACGAGATACCACGGCCCCTAATTATCTTGTTTTGTGAGTGGTTCATTAGTAAACAATTCTCCGATAAAATTTCAAAGTTTCTTTCATTATTTCCGAAAGCAAATCCTCCGTCCAAATTCGTGATATTTGTTTTTCAATCAACCAATCAGGAATCACCAAGATATTCGCAAAACCTCCGACTGTATGATGCAACATATCACTTTACACTAAAAATGATGATATTATAATTATACAAATTATACCAATTGAGATTATATTCGTAAACATAAACATATTTGTGAAATAAATAAGTCAAAGTCAATTTGTATGAATCTTATCAGTTTATTGTTAATTAATGAATTTCAATGATATAGTTTCATTCATTTTCAATGAGAACGTCATTTAAAAAAGATCTGTCGCATTTTTTCGACTGAAGGATTATTAAGTGAAAAGAGGACAGGATGTTTGTTCCATAAATATGTCAAGTTATCTCATAGTTGTTTCAGTTTGCGACTTTGTAGATTAACGTGGTTGGAGAAACTGTATATTATGAAATGAACTAAATATGTCAATTATGTCTACATATCTGAGGAATTTAAGTATAAATTTGGCTGATTTTTCACCTAAAAAATTTCTTTATGACACTTAGAAGATATAATATGATGTCAATTGTTATCTTATAACCATATCATATCCTTAATTTGTCAAGAGTCTTTTTTATTTCATTATTTTTACTTGATTTTTAGAACGGTTATCTTGGTTTCAACTGAGGAAGGTGATTACCGAAATGTAGATTGAACATTCAGTATGTTAATCTTCATGCATAAAATAAATTTCACTCTAATCGCATGTCTTGTAATGGAAATATAAAGACTCTTCTTTTCATTATTCCAATTGAATTATCTATGGTTCTGTGTACACTATGGGCACAAAATTTTGCATGAGGCTTATAATGAGCATCTTGCATGTAGGTGCAACATTTCATTCCGATTGGTCCCGTTTTGAGATATTGAGGAACCAAAATTTTGAATGGCCATATTTTATGGAACACCCTAAAAATCCCAAGTCTCTAGGACAATCCTACAAAAGTTATCGTGCTAAAAGACGGGGCGGACGGATAGAATTGAATTTCACCACGGATTCGTCATCAGAGACAGGGACGAAAAAAATTGCAGAAATTTGGGCAAAACGACAGAGAACTCGTTTAAGTAGAGAGTTTTCCAATAATAGGTGTTACTTTGATATTTTAAGAAAAATGCCATTTTTCAATATGAATGATCGGATGTTTATTTCATTATAAAGAAGAAGCTATGCCGTTAATAGTAGAAAATAACATCAGGCAAATGACCACCACGACCACGCTTATAGGACCATATCCTTTAAATGAAATTTTCCATAACCAAATCGCAAAGAGGCTGACTTATGTCCTCGATAGCCTCACGAATTCCATCTTTGAGGTCTTCAATCGACGCTAGGCTATTGGCGTGGACCTTCTCTTTCACGTGGCACCAAAGGAAGAAGTCGCAAGATGTTAAATCACAAGATGTCGGTGGCTAATTGTGATCACCTCTTCGAGATATAGCACATAGCGCTGTCTTGTTGGAAGTCAACGTTGTCCAGATCAATACTATCCAATTTTGGCCATTAAAATGCCTAATTTCAAAGAACGATGGGGAATGGACAAACCTGGGTTTTCTAAAACACTTTCGACTACAGCAGCAATATTCTTCTTGAGCGACGTGCACGGGTTTTATTCTTCACATCACTAACTTCTCCCAACAGCTCGAATTTTTCCACCAATTTCTTTAATGCGGTCCGACAAGGTGATTCACGACGACCAAAAAATGTTCGAGTTTTACGAACCGTCTCTGCCAAATTTTCACCATTTTTATAGTTAATTTCAATAATTTCAATGCGTTCTAGAAGCGTGTATCGTTTCATTTTTATTAATGGCGTAGTTTCTACTTGTCAAATATCAAAAAATGTCAGCTTCAAACGTGACATCAGTTGTATTTCTATTGGTGCGTTCAAAGGAAGAAAAAGTGCTACAAATGGAGAATAAATAGTGTTCTGTCACCAAGACAATGCTACCTGACCAATTTAAAAGTGAAATAATAGCACTGTCAAGCAGATACAGCATATAATCATCGTTCTTTTCTGCCATGACGCATACGAAAAACCAAATGTTAAAAGAGACACTTTCTGGCTCAGATCATGAGAGAATTCGCAATTCAGGGCATGTTCTTCCTCGAGGCCGGTCGAAGTTCATAAAATAGAGACAATTCTCTAAAGCCCAGTGCAATTTCCAAGATTTAGCGCTATATTGATCGTCATTTGGAACTAAGGGGGCCGTTTTAAAAAGCTGAAAGCGTACTTTGCGATGTTCAACTGTTCGTTCTATGGTCCCCCGTGGATCGTCCATAAAATCATTGCTCTCTGGAGTTATTTCTCGATTTCCCGATGATCTGCGTTTTCCAGCGAAAAAGGAGGAAAAAGGAGATTTATTCGTATGAACATGTCCGGAAGGAAATGAATATTCGGCTATATTAGCTGCAGGGGATTGGGGATATTTTAATTCATGTGGGTTGGTGGCTGGATGGCATTGAATCATCAAACTAAAGTGGACTTTCTTGCAGCTGACCTCAGAGTAAAAAGTAAACCTACAGTTGCCTTCACGCATTTGTTATGCAGCCAATCAAAATCTGTTTATACGCGCGAACAAACTTCCGACGTTGGGAAATCGTGCCGTATGTTTATTCCGTATCCGTATAGGAATAATTGGTTTACCGCTCCTTACTCTGATACAAACGGCTTGCGTTTGTTACAGATAATTCTGTCAGTTTGGCAACATTGTCTGTTAGTGTTTAGTTTCTTGATGCGATGTGTTTACATTTTCATTTCGATTTGCCGTTCATAAACTGAATTATTCCAATGATTTGGTGTCAGTTCATTGTTGCTTAAGGCTATTCCGTTAATTATAGCTAGGGCAAATTACGAAAATGTTGTGTTATATTCAGGAATTGAAGAAATGCAAATCTAACAAATTGTTCACTTCACCCCAGGGTGCTTTCCATCTCAGTCTAATGCTTGGTTGATTACAATGCTGTACTTTTCACGCGTAGGGTAAGCAGTAACATAGAGATGCCCTTACTCGTGAATAGTACTGCATTGTAATCAACCAAGCTCTAGAGTGAGATGAGAAGCATTTTACTGCCGCACTGGGGTGAAGTAAACAATAGGTTAGATTTTCATTTCTATAATTTCAGAATATAATACAACATTTTCCTACCTATAATTACCGGAATATCCTTATACAACACTAAACTACCGCCAAATCAGTAAAATAATTGAGTTAATGAACGTCAAATCGAAATGAAAACGTAAACACGACACATTGAGTAACTAAGCACTAACAAACGATGTTGCCAAACTGACTGAATTGTCTGTAACAGACGTTAGCCGTTAGTATCAGAGTAGGGGAGTAGTAGACCAATTATTCCAATACGGAATAAATATACGGCACAAGTTGGCAACGCCGGAATGTTGTTCGCGTGCATGAGCATGAACAGATTCTACTTGGTTGTGTCAACAAATGCGTGAAGGCATCTCTAGGTTTACTTTTTACTCTCGATTAATATTATTCTCTGCTTTCATTGTTTATATTCAGAATTAGTGCCTCCACTTTTTGGCTTCACGGACCTCATAATCGAAAATCTGTGATCTGTCAATTGACAGATTTTAAAGTGTCAATTGACAGATTTTCATTCAATCTCAGATGCACCAATCTGTTGTCGTTGAAAACCAGTAACCCCATCTGCCTTGTTTCTATTGTCTTCCACTCGGAACAGACTGCATATAACTCAAATTTCGGAATAATAAAGGGTTTTCCAATAAGAGGTGTTATTTTGATATTTAAAGAAAAATGTCATTTTTCAATATAAATGATCGGATGTTTATTTCATTATAAAGAAGAAGCTATGTCGTTAATAGTGGAAAATAACATCAGGCAAATGACCACCACGACCACGCTTACAGGACCATATCCTTTTAATGAAATGTTCCATAACCAAATCGCAAAGTGGCTGCCCTATGTCCTCGATATCCTCACAAATTCCATCTTTGAGGTCTTGAATCGAAGCTGGGCTATTGGCGTAGACCTTCTCTTTCACGTGGCCCCAAAGGAAGAAGTCGCAAGGTGTTAAATCACAAGATCTCGGTAGCCAATTGTGATCACCTCTTCGGATCATTTCCATGCATTTCAACGACCCAATCATCAAAGACACGACGTTGTTGATGATCGGCCGGCTTGAGTTCTTGTGTTAACTGAACTTTATAAGCCTTAAGACCCAAATCTTAATACAAAATACGCTATAATGACGTTTGTGGAATGCCTAATTCAAAAGAACGACGAGGAATGGACAAATGTCAAAAAATGACAGCTTTAAACGTGACATCTACCGAAATAACGGGCTGTTCAAAATAACACCTCTTATTGGAAACCCCTTTAAAAGAAACTGTTGACAACTTATGCAAAAGGAACACATGATACATTGATAACCAATTATCAAAAAATGCACACAAATTCCTAAGATCGAAGTAGACGAGTCTTCCTTTCTTCCCCTATTAGTTGTCAAATTACTCACGTGCCCTAAACCCATGTGTCATTCAATAAAACCCCAAAAAAACATCAAACTAGATAACGCGCTCACCCCTTATCTGCAATATATCAGCGCCAGAATTAACATCTTCCGAAAGAAGTTGAGATGAACCTTTTTTATCTTCCCCACCTCCATATTGCCTAAGCCCTGGCCGAAAACTTTTAAATTAAAGAAATTTCCATAAAAATTCATCACCGCTTTGGCACTTTTTTATAAATCTCCTCTTAAAAGAACACGTTCCGCATTCCCTTCTAATCCCGATTTAGTTTCGGGAACATCTGTGGCATAAACAACGGTTTTTGGCAGTAAATAACTGGCTCGTGTTAGGTCTCGAGTGCTCTTCAGAAATTGATAAGATTATGGCTGAAACAGGAGTTACAAAGTGCGTGTGGTCTTGAATTGAGTTCGGGGAAAAACACACTTACTAATAAGATAAGATTGTACCCCGAGATTTTACACTTTCGAGAGAGTGTCAAGTCTTGAAGTTCTTTGATCTTTTTGGAAAATATTGTCATTCGGATAAGATACTCCATTTGGTTTCTGAAGCGAAATGGTAGATACATTTTAGGCTGATGTTGAAATGTTATACATATACAGTGGAACTTCCCTATTACGAAATCCGCAAAAAAATTCGTTATACGATTTGGCATTTTACCAACGCTGTCGGTATGATCACACTGCTATCGTAGTGATCTCGAACACCGCATTTGACACTGTTTATCATGCCCTTTTCAGTTGGAAGTTCATTTGTTACAATAATTCAACATCGACATTAACGAAATCATTTGAAGTAACCGTCATTAACAACATTTCCAGCTGAATCCAACATTTCGGAAGGATCTATCCGCCCGCCGTAATGGTTTAGTTTATGGTCGAGATTTACTTACGTCCGGCATAATTATAGAAAAAACTCACCCTCGGTCTTGGAATATTTCGTTATAGAGAGAATTTACTTCGTTTTAGGTGCAATGTCTTGAACGAAATTCGTTATACAGAGAAATTTGTTATACCCGACGTTCGCTATGGGAAAGTTCCACTGTAGGTTTGTATGTATTTGGTCAAATACATTGATTCTGCCATGATTTGAAGTGCAGATATCTTACTTTTAAGGATATTTCGATATTGTATGTTGGTACTTGGAACTATTCCATAACGGATTTATAAGAGCGTCTTTGCAGAGATTTCAGAGAAAAAACCATTTCAGAAATAATGGACTTTTATATCATTGCTTTATTCATTTCTTGTTGCTTTGTCAGATTATCGAGAAAAAACTTGGAAATCACAGAAAGAATCCAGAAATTTCAAACGATAGGCATCTGAAAATAAGAATGCAATGATGGCACGGCGGGCATTCGCATCAGAATTTTTATTATAGACATGGAAGGATTTGGTTGTATTGTTTATGTGTATATCTGCTTAACTGAAATTTGGATTTTTCTTCAATATATCAAAGTTTCAGAAATCTATCTAGGGTGTTTCCTAAACATGCGGCAAAAATTCAGGGGATTGTTCCTTGGACTATTCTAAGAATATTTTGTCCTTTGATGATTTTTGAAAAACCTCTTTGTTTCGAAGATACAGGGGAAACAAAATTTTAGATAATAACATTTTATTATGAAAAATTACACGGAAATTTAACTTAACCTACAAAAACTATTGAAAATGACCACCTCTAGCCAAAAAAACGAATTCAAATGAAAACCGTGTTTAATCTGTATTCCTTTACCATCTGAACTTATCAATTTTAAGTCAAAAAACTGGCCGTTTTTAGTAATTGGAATGTTGTTAGACAAATTTAAAAATAAATTGTACCTACTTAGTAAACACAGCTCGGTACGCATTTTTATTTAAACTATTATTAATTTTAAAATATGAAAAATGTTGTTCGCCCTGTATCTTCGAAACAAAGAGGTTTTTCAAAAATCATCAAAGGACAAAATATTCTTAGAGTAGTCCTAGGAACAATCCCCTGAATTTTTGCAGCGTGTTTAGGAAACACCCTGTATAGTGAACGAGTGTATTACTGTGTAGGTATATTATAGTTTTATTTTCTGTGAAGACGATGGGTGTCATCATTTGTTCTAATTTATTCCAGTCATAGTGAAAGATGAATTAGGTTAAAAGGCTGTTGAGGAAACTGAGGAAAAGAATTTTGTTTGTTGAACTGTTGAATTACCTTCATCAGGTACTTTTTCTCTTCACGAGAGCATTCTTTAGTGGGTTCTTCTTTATTTAGACTTCCTTGTCTCAACCTTTCAGTTCTACTACTAGAACTAGAACATTCCGGTTGTTCTTCCTTTCTGGTAGTAAATTCAACAAGAAGATTCTGGTAGGCACAGCAGTATTATCCGTACTTACCTCGATAAAAATAATCGTCATCCACAAAATGCAAGGAGCAAACTTTCATATTTCCTGTGACTGGTTTACCGATTTTAAGTTTCAGTTGCCAGGCTTTTCGTCGATCCATCAACATTTTGTCACTTCATTCCTCGATTTCCCGAAATTTATCCCAAGCTTGAGGAAAGGTATGGAAATGTATATTATTTGGAATTCTTTTTTTCTCAAGAAGAACACAGAGAAACTGAACAATAGCGATTTGAATTAATTATACAAAATTAATGACAAATATTCACATAAATCACGACAACACAATGCCAAATTAGAGAATCATGTCAATATTAAAGGCTAATCAGATCGTCACCAGACGGCGTAGGTATCGCTTTTCAGCTTGATTTGCCAATTCTGATCGTTTGAATTCGCAAGCTTATTTCTGAGATTTCGATAATTTTTTTCTACGGGAAAAATTGGATGGCCAAATGGTATTTGACAAGACTATCTCCTGAGTAACGAATTATTCTGCATGCATTATGTATATAGTCCATTCACGAAAAGTTGAGCCGTCGGTTGGCCATGATAATTTGCCATATTCCACTGTGTATATTAAAATTTTAGGTTATGTTCTTTATTTTCTTGTCAGATTGATACGCAATGTTGTCAATATGCATAGAGTTGTCTGATAACTCGCAAGCTCGTCGGACGAGGCCGGGTACATTCGGCAACGTTGACTTTATTTCACGCAATAACAGCAAATAATGCCAACTTCAGATAAATAAAAAACGCCTACTATGCGCTCAAATTTTCGTGAACAGACTATATACTCCGTTCGCGAAAGGTTGAGCACATAGTAGGCGTTTCTTTATTTATCTGAAGTTGGCAGTACTTGCTGTCATAACGTAAAATGAATTCAATGTTGCCGAATGGTCCCGGCCTCGTCCGATGAGCTTGCGAGTTATCAGAAAATAATATTGCAATATTGACAACATTGCGTATCAATATCAATCTGACAAGAAAATAAACATCAAAACCTAAAATTTTAATATACACAGTGGAATATGTCAAATTATCATGGCCAACCGACGGCTCAACCTTTCGTGAACGGACTATAGGTATTAAATTGACAACTGTCAAGTTTTACGGCGGGTAAACTCAAAAAAACTGTTGACAGTAGCTGCCATACTGTTTTTCCATCCGGAAACACTTGTAATACAAAATTGCGCGTTGACGATTGGTGGAAATTTAGACGAGGGACATAGTGAAATCAAAAGATTTTACAATCCTGATGTTCTTAACTATTTTTAGTGAGATGTCCCTTCAATGGGGCTCATAATGTATACCTAGTTACGCCACTGCCGAAAACAACCTTTTAATTAACCCATTCCCGGTACTTCCCCGACAGAATAAAAAAACCAACACAAAATAGAAATCCCACCCGTCCTAAGCATCCAAAACCCAACGGGCAACCTCGAAATGTTTTCAACATCACCGCTTTATTCCCGATTTCCTACGGGAACTCTGACCGCACATCGCTTGATTAAGTTGTAACGATAGCAACCAGATTTAATGAGCTTTTTATGCAGAAATGACAGTCTTTTGTTACAATAATGAGTTTAGGGCTGTCAATTGTCAGGGGTGCCCTAGCGCCTTGTCATGCCGGCGACCTCATACAAGCCAACTACGTTATATACAAGCACGACAACCCTATTTTTCTCTCGTTTAGGGGTTGATTTTCTCCCGTTCATGTATGGGAATAATGTCGTGGTCCTTTGTGTATTTATGTATGACATGAACGATGTTACGGAGCAACCATTACCCCCTCCCCTTTTTGTTTCATCTCCATGAACAGTATTTGACGATTTCCGCTTATGCTGAAATGACTAAGCTATTATGGAGAACTTTTATTATACCGTTGGTTTTATGGGTGATGCTGAAATCGGGATGAGGTACAGGGCGTTTTGAATATGGGGATTTTTCCATACGTAATATTGATATAAGAGCAGGGGCGTTTCGAGCCAATGGACTTAGCGGGGTTATTCCAAAAAAAGATAATTCTACTTTCTATCTTTAATAATTATATTTCAGGCAGTTAATTCACAGTTGTACAAAAAATGTTGTTTGTATTGCGTGCGTATAAAATTAGTGTTTTATGTCACATTTGAGTGAATTTTTAGCCTCACCATACGGGCTCGACCAAAAACTCTCATGTGCCATAAAAAACACTCATTTTATGCACTTCACACAAAAATAACTGTTTGCATGATATTACTTTTTCCCCCGGAAAAAAAGTGAGTGTATGTATATCAGGTGTCCCAAGGTGAGTGGCCTAAAAGATCAAATTGGTGTGTTACGAAAATGACTCTAGTTCGCTCAATATTTGAGATTTAAGTGAGAAATTTTGCGGGTAATTAGATATTGATCTGATCTATGTCACTGCTTTTGAATTATAGTTGTCAGTTATACAGGTGGACCAAAAAAAATCGTCATTTGTCCAGTTACAAAATCTAATAGGCCACTTACCTTGGGACACCCGATATACAGTGGTACTTACCTATAACGAAAGCCCTAAACCGCAAAAAAAAATCGTTATAATGGAATTTCGTTATACAGAAAATTTTTTCTATAGTCGGTGTTTTTTGCATGGAATTTGGATTCATATACTTTATTCCCCTTGTTCCTATAATAAATAAATATTTTCATATTTCCACGAATAAAACTATTTTCGCAAATTTCAATCCGTAGAATAAAAATTACGATATGAATATTAAAATTAAGATTTAAAATTTATAAATTATAACCACGGAACTAATCGACCTGATTAGGTATTCACGAACTTAAACCAACTGACGTATTTCAAGACAATAATAGGTACTTAGATACTGAAAAATTTATAGATTATATTGGTTCCTAATTACCTAAGTGTAAACTTAATTGACTCTTTCGTCTCTTTCATACAAAATAGTAGCGTAATTATAACAGTATGAGCTGAAAATAAATTCATGAAATGAAAATGTGGTGTCATCTTCTGGAGGCTCGCTGTAATACATTATCAAAAGCTTTCAGTAGATGGCGCTGACTGAGGAGGACAGATAAAGAACACTGTTTGGTTACAGTGCACTACTGCAGGCGTTTGCTCTGCCATCTTCTTCTTAGAAGCTGAAGTTTTATTTTTGGAAACTGCTAACACGGAAGAAAACTGTTTACAAGGAAGAAAACTGTTTACGAGGAAGAAAACTGTTTACAAGGAAGAAATCTACTCTCAAGGAAGAAAACTACTTATAACAGCACAAAGAAGGTCATTTTTAGGTTAACTTTTTGTTTATAAATTGATAAGGGAAAAAAAAGTGAAAAGTGAAAAACTGAACTGAAAACTCTATAATGCTAAAAACGATGACAGAATCAGAAATAAAACAAGGTTTAAAATTTGTTTTATCAAGGATTGAAGAGGCATACAGCAAAAGACCAAAGGTATAATTTTTATCCATAAACAATAATTTATTTATATTTCAATCCACCAATTATATTTCAAGGAATTTGGAGAAGTTAATCCAAGATTAGTAGCAGTTTCAAAAACCAACCTGTTGAATCTATCCTAGAAGCATATGAAGCAGGCCAAAGACATTTTGGGGAGAACTATGTTCAAGAACTAGTAGAGAAAGCCGAGAACAAACTGATTCTCGAGAAATGTAAAGAAATAAAGTGGCATTTCATTGGACACCTACAGTCGAACAAGGTGAAACAAATAGTCAATCTGCCAAATCTGTACATAATTGAGACGTTAGATTCTCAAAAATTAGCCAAGAAACTGAGCAATAGTTTGTCTACCAGTGATGGAGAAAATTCCAAACTGAGAGTTTTCATACAAGTCAATACAAGTGGAGAAAAAGGTAAATATCTTCAAATCTGATTTTATATAATCGACAGTGAAGTTTTCCTTTTATATGTGACTGCTGAATATCGTTATCATTTTCCGTAGCAAAGAGTGGATGCACTCCTACTGAGATAGTCGATATGGTTGAATATGTTAAGAATGAATGTCCGAATCTACAAGTTGATGGCTTGATGACGATTGGAGACACAGATCACTCAAAAGAAGCCGAAAATCCGGACTTTCTCAAGCTCATTCAATGTAGGAAAGAAGTATGTCAGAAATTCAATATACCAGAAAGTGAATTTGAACTCTCCATGGGAATGTCAGGCGATTTTGAAAATGCAGTGAGTACCCTTGTTGTTATAAAATGAACTATAATATTATTATTATTATCTCGATATAAAGAGTGAATTATTAGGTTGTACATTAGTTTTAAACGTAGCTTTCTTATTTCATCATATGAAGAGCTTGTTTTCTTCACATTCATCTCAGGTAATAAGACAGACAATTGTTGTTTCTTGAAAGAATCAGTTTTCTTGTTGCCCTACTTAAATATTCCAAATAATAGTCAAAATTCCATAACAAAATCATTCAGCGATTCAAAGTGGTATAAATCAACATTAATGTTGAATTTTTTGCAGATTAAAATGGGAAGTACAAATGTTCGTGTGGGATCTGCTATTTTTGGTTTTAGACCAAAGAAGGATTGAATGTAAATTTTAACATTCCTGATAATATAACTGTTTTATATTTTATTGTAAATAGAAACTTATATTTGTCTGTTTTCACGTTGTGTTATTGCCTTAGAAATTCAGGTCTAAATCTTGTTGTTTTGGTTCATTCCTGAGGTTTAGTTCGTAAAGTCGTTGGCAGCGAAGGGAAATCCACAAATCCATGGGTAATTTCAAAAGCAGATCTTCCTATGCTTTTTTGAATTTGAAATCTCTTACCCCCATGCCCACTTCCCTCAACTTTTTTTTCATCAAATGAAAAGTAATTTGATTACCCACTCATTTTATTTGATAGTTCACAATCCATATATTCCTATTTGAAAAAAAAAAGATGTGGGACATAGGTAAGAGATTTCAAACAAGCATAATATATACTCCGTTCACATATTATTGGGCGCAAAGTAGGCGTTTGTTTATTTATCTGAGATTGGCAGTATTTGCGCTGTCATAACGATATCAACGTTGCCGAATGTACCCGGCCTCGTCCAACGAGCTTTCTAGTTATCCGAGAACTCTGTTATATTGACAACATTGCGTATCAATCTTACAAGAAAATAAACAACATAACCAAAAATTTTAATATATAGATGTGGAAGAAACGGATGGAAACACAGGAGTTTCAGTGTTAAATTCAAGCAGGCTCGGACTTCAGTGGAACAGTGGAAGAATCGAAACCTCAGGGCGATGCGATTATGAATAAGCGGCTGGTTTGTTGGAATGGCATTCCGAGAGCTCTGATAAGGGTAAGATCGCAGCATTGGTTACAGCAAACGCTACGGTCGGCAACGTCGCGTCTTGCGATTGACCACCGAAATACCAGCGTTTGCTGTAACCAATGCTCCGATCTTAGCCTTATCAGAGCTTTCGGAATGCCATTCCAACAGACCAGCCGCTTATTCGATATCGCATCGCTCTGAGGTTTCGATTCTTCCACTGTTCCACTTGAGTCCGAGCCTGCTTGAATTTAACACTGAAACTCCTGTGTTTCCATGCGTTTCTTCCACATCTGTATACAGTGGGATATGCCAAGTTTCTATGGCCAACCGACAGCTTATACTTATAGTTTAGTAAGCGGACTATATATTCCTAAAAATAAAGTAGAGGGGTGCGTGGCGTAGAGGTACCAGGATTTTCCTAATTCTTCATACAAGAATTATTGAAGAGTTACGTGACTTTTTTGGTACTCTGTATATTGAATACAGTGTTGCCATTTCGTGGGTTTTTTACCAATTGCAGTTTATTTGAAACAGAGCTCCTCATTTCCAGTTTTCCATTTTTTTTACCACTACTCTACCTCCTTTTTTAGTACATTTACATACTTGGCTTTTATGTCCTAATCTCAATTTAGAAAATAAAGAAATAATGTCCTCTTTTATTTATTTTGTGGTTAACATAACAAATGAAACGAAAATATACAAAATATGATTTATTTGCAGTCGCACACGATGTTATGTGGTCCTAGCGACTCAAGTATGATGTTCAGAATATAGCCCATAAATTACATCCATTCAATAAAAATTTCTTGTACGAAACTATGTGAATAACAAGTTCAAAATTTTTATGTTCATTACACAGAAGAGAAGAGAGTGCGTGCTCGTTATAGGAGAGTTGACAGAAATGGATTGGCAAGCCGTACCATCTACAACGATGAACTTAAAGATTAAAATGATAATTCGATAATTCTAATTGTGATTTTAGTCTTAGGCGGCTTCACCACCTTCTTCGCCTTCTTCTTGGGAGGCAGTGAGAAGGGTGATGAGGGCTTGGGTGTCGATTCTGCCGTTGTCATCGATTTCCATGGCGTCGAAGGCATCGTCAACCTCCTTGGCGGAGAATCTGTCTCCCCAGGTCATCAGGGCGTGTCTGAATCTGAAAAAGAATTGATATTTAGCTGGGGATTTTCCAAATCCACAAAAAGGCTCAGGTTCAGCAGGTGTTAACCTTGATTCACTTTTTGCAAGTTCATCGGATTCTTCATTTCCTTCAACAGCACAATGGATTTTTATCCAAGCGATTTACCAAACTTATTGCACTAAGAAGTTCATCTATGAAAAATGAGGAATTTTTTTTACAGATGAAGAAGTTATGAAACGTGGACAATTCGTAATACGAAATTCATGAGAACTCCTTGTTCGGTAAACCATCGGTTTAGGCATGTAAGATGGCGCCGATTTGTTAACAACAGAATAACGGATACGCAGAGAGTGCCAAAAGACCTTTTGGTTGCCAGATTGTGCAAGAGCCATGTCTTTGGAATCGAATGTTGACTTGTAACTAGGATTTACGAATTTATTTTGAAAAGAAATTATAAAATAAGTTTTCAACAAATATCGTCCATTCAGATGACCTGCGCAATAATTACTGAAAGGAAACTTTGAGAAGGAAATAAACACGACCAGTTGTATCCAAAACTTAATAAATTACGCTATTACTTAGAATTTTCCAATTTTCAGTGAGTTCGGAATTTCCTTCTCTTTTTACAACCTGATTACAAATAATTTTAAATTGAAATATAACCAAAGAACACTTTGAAATATAATATATGATTGATTCAATTGATTTATTTCAGAGTTGCTTAGTTCGAAGTGCTAAGGAAGGAAAACCTATATTCACGCAACTATTTAAAAAAATATATTTAATCACATTTCTGTTCGACAGAAAGTTGAAGCAAGCTATTTCACTAGAATTTACCTAATTTGAATTGTATAGTGGAACTTCGATATAACAAATCGAAAGGGAATTCAATCGAATATTCAAATACAAGAATAATCGTCGTACTTGGCAACGTTGCTGTGACTTGGCGGACCGCCGCCATCTTACATGCCTAAACCGATGGATTACCCCTTGTTCTTTTTTTATTCGAATATCGAAACAGACAATTACGAATTTCTTCAAAAGATGTTTTTTGAAAACAAAAACCCGAATGCAACATTTTACTTACTTCTCACTGTCAATGGTGCCACCGTCATCGAAAGATTTGAAAGCAGCTACTACGACTTCATCGTCGTCAGTGCCACCGGAGTCGGCCATGCGGTTTCCGAAGAGACCCAACAATTGGGTGAAGTTCAATGGTCCAGGGGCTTCATTGAGCATCTCGTCCAACTCTTTTTCTGTGGAGAGTTTTCCGACAGCGTCGAAGGTGGCCCTCAAGTCGGGTTTGGTGATGATTCCTGGAAAAAAAAGATTTTAACATCACCTTTGCGGCATAAAAATAGTTTTAGACATCAAATTAAATGCAGAAAAGGTTCAAGTTTGATGAGGTTACTGTTTAGAGCTCTAAGCATCCTTCTATTTGCTATTCGGGGTGGGGACATAGGACATTTAATTTATCTGCAATTTGGAAAAGTTCCGAGAACCTCAACTCTGCCAAATGTACCAAGATTTTCCCTTTGGGATTCTGTGAAACAAAATACTCGATACCGTTTTTTTGACTTGATCAAGTCAGGACATTTCTCTGTTTCCCTTTTCAAGTTCACATTCCAGAAGTTAGGGCCGTATTCATAGTCATCCCTCAAGATGAGGGTGAGTGTGAGTGTCAGATCCCCCTTGAGCAGCTGTAGCCCTTTCATAAAGCATACTCATTTCATGGGTGCTAGCGCCTTCCCTCAAGTTGAGGCTGGCATAAATCGCACTCACTCACTGAGTATTTATGAAACGGCTACCGCAATTCAAGTGCGGTCCTACACTAACACTCACCCTCACCTTGAGGGAAGATTATGAATACGGCCCTAAATTGGCATTGTGAGAAAAGCGTTGTTTGTACGACTTTTATGTAGAACTGACAACTTCTCGTCTGACAAAAGAGTGATTCTAACCTCATATTTTCCCAATTTAAATGAGATTTTAATCTCTTTATCTATCAACTGCTTTCATCTTTTTGAATTTGCTGTAGACCTCCATATTCCCTTCTTTATAAAATTAACTTCCCAAATATATTTTTGATTGTGGGGTAGCTCTTACCGTCTTTGTCGTGGTCCATAAGCTGGAAGGCTTCTTTGAACTCGGCAACTTGAGCCTGGGAGAACATAGAGAACACATTGGAACCAGAGCGTTTGGCCTTCTTTGAAGAACTCTTGGATGATGCTCTAGATTCGGCGGCTGGAGCAGGTGCAGCAGCTGGGGCTTCTCCTGCGTCTTCCTTCTTCTTCTTCTTGATCTTCTTTTCTTTATCCGCCTGTCACAAAAAAAATGCTATTTTATTATCATCCCCAAAAAATAGAAATTCAATTCTTATGTACTGTGAACTTGTATCGCACCACAGTACAATGTTGGTACTCATTGCAGAATTTGTGAGATCTATTTTCCTTATTCTGCTTTCAGTTTTCAAAAAGATCATTATTTTTTCTTTGAATGGATTTTTTTGTGTAAAACATAAATTTATTCTTTGAAAAGTGCATATGCATAATGCTGAGGTTATTGAACGGTTTTATTTGATATCCATCGTGAAGTTTATGTCATAAACACAAAAAAATTTCGGAAAATGTTTTTATGTTCCTCGAATGTCTCGGGAAATCACTTTTTCATTATTTTCCGATTCAATTTCGATGACAATTCACGATATCCAGAATTTAAAAATATTTATAAGTGTTTATAAAAGTTCTTAATTAGGTTAAGCTCAAGAGAAAAATTTACTAATTAAATTCCAATATTTGTTGACGTTGAGAGTTGAAATTGGCAATATTCGGGTGAGGCTTCCAATGTTTTCTATTCCTATTCTAAATTCTTGGCACTACTCCAAAATGTACCGTACCATGATAAAAATAACATCCTCAATGTAACAAAATGGATATTTAGGTCATTCTATATTCTATTGGCCACCGAAATGACTTTTTATTTTTAGGATCGATTACACAATAATAAATAAGAATCCGATTACGAAGTCAGAGAAGAGTTAAATACCTAATTATTTTGTGAGAATTCAATGTATTGTGCTATTACTTTCGTAGCTGTTTATTTCTCGTTACTTATATGGATATCTTATTTTTTATTCACGGAAGCAAACTTAATTTTTTCGATTTCTCATTTGAGTAGGTCACCCACGCATTTTAATCAAATAATTAATCAAAATTCTACTGTTGGTGACTCACATGAGTGTATGCGAAAAAATTAATGTGATAAAATTTCGGCACAAAGTATCTATAATTAAACTAATATCAAATTACCTAAATTAATGAGATATTATTTGTACCTAAAGGTCACGACAGAATATTCATCATAACGAATATTTAATTTTAATGTTAAAAAGTGAATACACTTATTTTTAGAGATCGAAATATTGGCTTATGTTGTGTGTGTTAATTTGAATTCATTCAATAAAATTGATTGTTGATTTGGCAGGTAAGGTTAGGTGTAAGAGTAACCTTGGATTAAATCTCACTATTTAAATCTATAATGAATACTCATTTATTCAGTGCCAATAAAGGTGCACTTTAAATGCTGCAAAATGAATGAAAGTACAATAGAGTGGATCCAGAGTTGATTATAATTATCTTTTTAATTTGATTTTATGAGGTATTGTGATTCAAAGCCCAAAGGGATATTCGAATTGAGTCAAGTAGTTCATGGCTTTGGGCCATATTCATAGTCATCCTTCAAGCTGAGAGTGAGTGTCAGATTGCACTTGAAGATCCGAGCCGTTTCAATACTGAGTGAAGTGCGATATTAGCCAGCCTCAACTTGAGGGAAGGCGCTAGCACCCATGAAATGAGAATGTTTTATGAAATGGCTACAGTTACTCACTCACACACATTCACCCTCACCTTGAGGTATGACTATGAATACGGCCCTATATCCTTTTCTGAAAAATGTCCAAGTCTGACGTATTTATCTTATTGTTTTTTGCATGATATAAAAGATATTCGCATAAAAATGTCAGGTAACATGAACGATTTTATTATAAATTGTTGGCAAAACTTGAAGATCAATATGGACGACGAGTAAATAACATTCTAATACCATTGTATAATGTTCCTTATACAATGCTAATACTATTAATCTGATAACCAGAAGAAGGAATAATGCATAAACATTTATCGATTTGATTGCAAATCCACATTTTTCTTACATCCATCAACGAAAAAAATTTACTCTTGATGTGCTCATTGTGGAGAGATGAAGTATGTCAAACTTATTGAACAGGTTATAGGCCCAAAACTACCGAGGCAAGTTTTTGAGCAATAATTTTTTATCTATGTAACAAATTAAACTTTTTGAATTGGTTATGGGCTAAGTCACGATTTAATTCAATTCAAAATATAATTAAGTTTCATATTGATGTGAAGATGAAGTCTGTTTCTCTATTCGAGATAGGTTTTCATATTTACTTGTTGGGTGAAGTGTTATCAGTGTGGTAAAATTCATCTAGGAAAAACTAAACTTTCATTTTATGAAAATCGAACAATGGGTTATCGACACAAAACACTTAAACCAACAATTTTCACTGAATTTTCACTCGACACTATCACTGTTTTCTGTGTAGTAGGTGTGGCACGCACCCACACCTTTGAAAGAATTTAAACATCGTTCTTTCAAACTTACCATTTTGTCGTGTTATGTTCAACTCTCTTAGAGACACCCTCGACTGAGTGAGTTAAAAATATGAGCGATCTTAAATAAGTTAGGAGCCGAACGCGGCTGATCTAAAATGAGCCAGTTTTGCGCAAACCTTATATAGCTCCTGCCTCAGAATAGACTCTTACTTTTCCAGTCACTGAAACTCAATAGGTGACTCAGGACAAGAGCACATTCGATTGTTTTATAGTTCCCGCTGAAAATCGGTGATTTTCGACCAAATTTGGATAACCAGAAAAATATTTTCGATCGTCATCATTTGATAGTGAGAAAAATTATTTGCGCTATTAGGTAAAGTTGCGATATGTAGTTGAATCATATTTTTTATCTGTTTTGTTGATTATTATCTAAATACTTTGAAAAATATTTTCTCCGTATTTTTAAAAAGCGATATCGATAACTCTTACGTGAAAATAAATTGAAATATTGAAAGCAACTACCGAAAAATTTGAATCTACATTAAATTGGAAGCTTTTATGCGCTTGTTCATGATGCGGAAATCATAAATCAAATGTGGATATTTCTCGACAACATTCTGCCCACTCAGGTATTGGGCTTTCCTGTTCAATCCTGAAACCTGATTTTTTATATCGATTGCCAGTCGTTTTGACCAATCTATAAAGAACTCATTTAGAAAAGTTATTAATCCATTTCATAATGGGTGAAAATTCTTGATACCATGCCAAATGTTTGCTGCAATTTTTATTTTAATTGGTTTCCACATTTTTCGAATGAACTACTTTACGATTTTCAAATGAAATAACTCGTCTTTTGAATATCTGATCAGAATGATTGATGGTACGTAGTGTCATATTGAACCCTTTGAGACAATTTGTGTTTCCTACATTGAAAAGAACATGAGAAATGCACATTTTCATCTGAAATAACTGATCTTCCATATCCTCAATTGCAAAGATTGATGACACTCATTTTTTGCTTTTCGTTTCTTTGAAAAAAATTTCTTAACACTTTTTTCAGTTTGCCACTGTTTTACATATTATCTGATGATATACTACTTTACTATTATCAATAAAAAGTTATTTTAGAAATAATCGACCTTCAGAAATTCATAGAGACTTTCCGTTAGTTTGTTCCGTAGTCAGATTTTCGAGAAAAAAATTATTGATATCATCGAAATCGAATAGAAAAATATCAGTATTGGCAGTAGAGTGTGACGTACGCTTTAGCATTCATTTCATTGGTTGAATAACAGTTTACAACGGTGACAATTGGTCTCTCTGTTGTGAATCGCCATTCCCACTTATTATGTTCAAGACGCGAAGTTTGAACTTATGAGTATAGAAATCGCATTTGCAATATTAATTAAAAATTAATTGCTTGTAATTTTAAGTGAATAATGGATAGGTATATGTTAAACCCTGTTGTTAACGCTGTCACAAGAAAAAAGCCCTATTTTAACATATGGAAATGTCCATTATCAGCAATCCACTACTGGCCTACGGTCACACTCTTAAAACAACGAAATCGTACCTATAGTCCGTTCTCCGTTCACGAAAGTTTGAGCCGTCGGTTGGCCATGACAATTTGACATATTCCGCTGTCAATATTGAAATTTTAGGTTATATTGTTTATTTCCTTGTCAAATTGATACGCAATGTTGTCAAAATAACATCGAGTTCTCGGATAACTAGGAAGCTCGTCGGACGAGGCCAGGTACATTTATTGAATAGAGTTCTCTGATAACTCGAAAGCTCGCCGGACGAGGCCGTGTACATTCGGTAACGTTGACTTTATTCTACGTTATAAAAGTAAATACAACTGCCAACTTCAGATAAATAAACAAACGCCTACTATGCGCTCAAACTTTCGTGAACGGAATATACTCGAGATCTGGGTTTTGCAGATTACACTTGCTCCAGAAATGTAACAAAATCAAGACAATACTTACATCGTTTATCTTCTCTAAAGATCTCAAAAAACTATGAGCAGAAAAAAAATGTGCCTTTGTGTGTCCATTGCTCGTTTCGTTTTGCTTTTCATTTGTCTATATTTTTCAAATTAATAGGTACTGGTAATAAATATACATTATTATTCGTATAAATTATTCATTATAAATAAATGTATCAGTTGATCTCAAAAATAAGAGGTTTTAATGTGTACCAAATTGATCATTAATGACCCATCTTACTCTAAATGTCTGCTATTTTAATGTGCAATCCTCATGGCAACCGTTCACAAAGTATTCAGAAGCACTACGAGAAATGTCAAAACTCTACTGGAACATAAATACAGAGAAAATTTTATATGTCAAATGTAAGTCTCGTACAGAATGAGAATGTATTTCTATCAAGAATTTATACACAATTCATATAGAGATCGTCGGAAAAATTTTGTAATCAACTCGGTTATTAATCAAGCGACTAATGGTCTCGAACTATTACGCACTCGCTCCGCTCAAATATCTTGACCATTAGTTGCTGACTTAAATAACGCAGTTGATTTAATAACTATTTCCGCGTCATTTTAGTGTGTCAAATTGCACATAAAACACAATAAAATCATCGGAGGTAGGTACTCCATTTTCTCACGCAATCTCAAAATATTTCGTCTTTTCATGGGAAAAGGTACAAACCACCCTTAAGATTCCTCCCTTTGAACACGCTCCATTGAACATTCGTGTGTATAAATATCGACAACTTACGTTTGCCGATGCCGAAACCCAAACAATAGTAACTGGAATTCCTTAATGACAGATTTCATTCAAAGGTAATCCGGATCTGCTATTATTCTCTCACACAGTGGCGTAACAGTTGAGGGAAAGATCTCTCTGCTGAAGCTATAGTCCATTCACGAAATGTTGAGCCGTCGGTTGGCCATGGAAATTTGGCATATTCCACCGTGTATATTAAAATTTTAGGTTATGTTCTTTATTTTCTTGTCAGATTGATACGCAATGTTGTCAATACATATTGCATAGAGTTGTCTGATAACTCGCAAGCTCGTCGGCAACGTTGACTATATTTTACGTTATGACAGCAAATACTGCCAACTTCAGATAAATAAAGAAACGCCTACTATGCGCTCAACCTTTCGTGAACGTACTATACATGAGTGTCACCAATAATAGGAACGCAGTGGAGACATCTTTACTACTTGTATAGAGTTGATTGGTCAAATTAGAAGCCATTGAGAAGTTGTCAACATCCATCAGCGACTTCTGCTTAATTAGTTTTGTTTAAAAAGGTGTTGCAGTTCACTGCGACCTCAAGGTATATTGTGCCCCCTTACAGAGCTGTTCTGACCACACCCTTCACAGCTCGCCTTCCAGTTCCAGAGATCTGTTGAAATCCAATATCTGTGAAGGCTTCAACAAGGCCAGTTCCTCACTCTTACAAGTTTCTCGACCAAGGAATTATCTCCTTAGGCTCACAATGCTAAAGCATTTCGTGACTAGGTGAATGGGGGTTTCTTCCTGCTCCCCACAGAACCTACACTCGTCAGTGTCCGATAATCCCATCCTCAACAGGTGCTTCCTAAGGCTGCACCTACATTAGGTCCGCATTTCTCCCGATCCGATCCGATCCGACGTTGTCCGGCCATCGGACAACGTCGGAAGAAAAACAAACACTTTATCTTAATGTGAGTGCCTACAATGGAAACGAAGCTTCCGAATTCTCGATTTCCGACGACTCACGACACTATCCGATTTGACGGCCGATCAATCATGTTTGTTTCCAGTCCGACGTTTCTAATCCGACGCGTGGTTAGTAAAGTACTAAAGTTAAATCTTGCTGTTAATTAAGTTAAATATCAATCAAATTTTTAAAAATGACGGGAAAAATTGATAAGGAGTTGTTAATACAGCTTGTGAGAGATGAACCTCGTCTATGGGACCAGAGGGTGAAAGCTTACCACAATCGTGACATAAAATTTGAGTTGTGGGAATCAATTGGAACGCAACTCAACAGATTTCCGTTTTCATTCATTTTGTTATCACGTGTTTACTGCAATAGCTTCTATTAAAAACTGCAGTAGAACGGTAGACAGTATACATACAGTTAAACGGATCACGTCGGGACCAGTGTAGGCATTCACGTCTGACGTCATCGGATACCGATGGACGGATAACTTCGGATCGGATCGGATCGGGAGAAATGCGGACCTAATGTAGGTGCGGCCTAAGGCGACAGTGTCCTGTAAGAAAGCCAGTGAGGGGGTGTAATTGTTTCTCACCAAGATCCAAATATCTTTTGGATCTTGCTGTTTTGAAGTTCCAAAGGAATCCCTGGGAGATTCCGCCAGAATTTTTCCTCTCGGCTTCTCCTTCTCCAGAAACTCCTTCTTATAGGTACATTTACTTATACCACAGAAGGGTTCTAGGCCAATGAGTGACATTCGTGCGCCCTCTTTGGCAAGTGTATTGGCCTCTTCGTTTCCTTTGATTCCCGAATGGCCGGCTACCCAGATTTAAAAGATCTTATTTTCCTTGCCTACCTCATTGAGTGTGTTCCGGCACTCCCAGATCATCTTTGAGTTGATGACGTAAGAGCTCAGTGCTTTAATAGCAGCTAGACCATCTGAGTGTATGGCTATATCGCACTTCTGATAGTTTCTTTCTAGATTTATATCTAGACATCTTTCAATTGCTAATATTTCCGCTTGAAAGACGTTCATACAGGAACCTAGTGACAGTGCATACTTGGCACTTGGCCCGTATATCCCAGCTCCTGTAGAGGTTTTGGAACCATATGTATACCATTTTACGGTATTTTCTTTGAGGTTATAGTCGGTGTATTCCCGTTCCCATTCCTCTCTTTTACTTAGCAATGTCCTGAGGTTTTTCTCAGTGCCTACTTGGGCTGCTTAGCAGGTTTTCAGTTTTTTAACGCCATTGACGACCTCCTTGGTTTTCCGCGAATGAGTAGGATAGAGAACGAAAGATCTACATGGTCGCAGTTGCCGGAAGGCTAATCTAGCCATAACGACCTCAATTCTAATAAAAAACAAATTGTAAGCTCTCCATATGGCCTCTAATTGAATGCGCTTGTATACTTTCATATGGTTTGGTAAAATTCAAATGGTGAACAAAACGTTACAAATAAACAGACAAAACACTGCGAGCCCGGCTGTTACGCCACTGCTCTCTCACTCCTCAAGACTGGTATACCTATTCATTAAGAATCAACAGGTAAGAAATACAAGAACCGTTGAAGGCGAATTTTAGTGTTCTGACCGCACAGTTAGCGGACACTGCTCGAGGACTTCCAAAAGGACGATCATTTCGAAATAATGCTCATTTTGTGCGAAAAATCGTTACAGTTCCCATGTTCCAGTTCGCAGAGAGAAAAGTGAAGTAAGATAATTGTGATTCGAGTGGAGAATATGTCATTAGATTGTGCGTTTGGGATGAATAATTGAAATGTGTAAATATTTTTGCGCTGTTCTTTGGATTCTTTTTGTAGGTGAGTAACCCTTTGACAGGATTACTTGGATATGGGTACCAGGAGGTTCTTTGTGGTAGCTAGGATCAACATATGTTGGGGTTTTTCTCTGTATTTCAGTGAAATCTTGTTGACCTACAAATTTAGTTTCACTTTCTAATGGCAGAGCGATATAATGATCTATTATGCCAGTTTTTGATACGCTTTTCGATGTCTCTGGTACAAATTTCGCGCCTAAATTGGTCACGCAAGTACTTCTTCAATTTCTAGGAATATCTCTGCTAATTGCCAAAATTCGAATCTAATAGAATCTAATGAAACTCTTGTTTATTTACTGAAATGCAGTGTATTCTTTTCGATAATTAATTCCACATTTTATTGGATTGATATAGCATATGAGTCACTGCTTTCGTTGGAAAGGTCAACTTTTGTTGCGTTTTAATCAACTAGACTTGAAATTTTCTCAGAATTTCCAAATGTTTGCTCTTTTTTTATCATTGTACTGGTGGTATTGATCGAGAAATCTATTGAAAACCTGGGAGATCTTCAAGTTGTACCATAGTAAGAAAACCGATTTCCTTAATTTTCACTGCGTTGGTAGATTTCCGCTTTTTTCGTAAAATTTTTGTTATTTCCGCTTGTCTTGTATGTTCATTACATATGCAATATTATCAAATAAAATATATTTTATTTAAAAATTGATACTCAGTTTTATTTCTTGTGATTATAAGAAAATTATGATATATTTTAAATTGCCTTATGTATACTATAGTATACTTTCAATATATTTATTTATGGAAAATCCGAGATGTGAAAGCAACAAACAATATACTTTATCACGTTCTGACAGAATCGATTATATCTTGCGATAGCTCTTTATATTATCTTCAGATCTTTTCAAAATAGCCTTTCCTATTTATGCCTTCTATCATTTAACTTTACAGAAACAATTATTTGATAAAAAACAAACCCAGGGTTTAGATAATATGAATAACTTCGTGAATATAAGGCCGTTTTGGCCCACTTCAAAACCACCCAAACCTTTTGGAAAATTGTGAGTCTAACTTGTTCGTCAGCCAACATAAGATTGAATTCTGTAAGGAAAATAATAAACTTTGCGAAAGAGTATAAATTCTGGGGAAAAACCTTAGCTGTAGAATATGGTGACTCAAAAAAGACCTCATTGATCGCAATGCAAAAAGATAGTCTGTACCAATTGACCCAAATAATCAATTCTTAAGTTTTCATTAGAAAGTTTAAGATTTTCCTGTAATTCATCATTCAGGCATAACTAATCGCAAGTCTTGAGACGTCTTGAATGACTAATATGCTATTTATAAGCCGATTCCACTAGATTCTATACGGATAAAAAGATTTGTTCCACATGAAACCCTTTCACGATCTAATACAAGCATTTTGCTCAAGGGTGGACAGGTACTAGATTCCAGAATACCTGTAATAATAATCAGGTATTCTCCTATAGAATAATGCCTAACCAATTTACATATAGATGAATATGAACTGATCTGATAATGGTCCATAGTCCAGACAAATAACATTGAACACTTGTTGGGATTGTTCAGCTTATAACTTCAAAATGCATTTCAAAATTTAATCTTTAAGAACTTTATAATTCTATCAATATGATATGGCAGAGCCCCCCGCCAGAGGATTTTCATTAGTTTTTAATTTCTTATATCCTTGAGTGACATTGAGAAGCGCCTCCCATGAAAAGAGAAGTATGCCACAAAAAGTTCCTGAACATGATGCTTAAAAAACACAAGTCGGTTTCCATCTACTTTAAAAAGTTTCCAATATATCCTATCAAACAAATCTTCCAATATCAATCCTTTTTTCAAGGTCTACAATTTGGAAGGGCCATAGAACTCAAGGCTTATTTCTCAGACGAAGGTCTTCATGGAACACTAACATTCACCAAAGAAGATAACAATGATATCAGAATAAAAGCTAAGTTGGAAACAACTCTACAATATCCTAGTCAAGTTTGGTCCTGGAGCCTAAACGAATTCCCTGTAGACTATACTATAACAGAAAACAGGTGCGAAAATGAGATACTGGGAAAACCCCTGGTCGACCTGGACGATGTCTTGGGCTACCTCATTTTACCAGACAACAAAACTTTCGAATATGTTACTGATAACCTAACTTTAAGAGGCGATTTAGGCATTTACGGAAAATCACTTCTGCTCAAAAACTTAGACACAAATCGAAGAATATGTGCCTCGATAACCATGGAAGACAAGACTAAAGAAAAGACTGCTGTAGCTAGGTTTAATTCACCAGTCGCTGGTGATGTGTACTTCAGATGGTTCTCTACCAAAGACAATCATAGCGACATGCTTATAACGACTGATTTGTACCACGTGAGAAATAAAGAAAACCATACCAAAAGATCTCTAGATTTCACCCAACATAAGTGGAAGATTTACGTCACTGATATCTTAGATTCGGAACACGACAGATCTGAGCAAAACTGCGATATCTTGCAATTGGTTTTTGATCCAGATGATAGAGGAAAAGGAAAATCTATTGGGGATGTAGATGAGAGATTGGGAAAGGTGAAAATTTCCTTGGATCACAACAAGAGGAAGTTCAAGACTTTGTACAGAGACGATGTTTTGAGCTTGTTACCAAATGATCTCACAGGTCCTCAGAGAAGATTGTATTTGGTTATTTTCGAGAAAAAGCATGAAGATGTGTTTCTGGCATGTGCGAATATAAGATATGAACATCCAACTTATGCAATGTAAGTATGGTAGGTATTTCTTTGAAGAATTAAGTGGAAACAGTAGATTCAGAAAGCGGGAAATGAAATATTGCGGGCTGAGTATATCGATATTAATACAATTCTTTTTTGATTCGTTCTAATATCACATGACTCTTCTACATAGATTCGAATTAATTTGAACGATTGCTTAGGTTTGACGTTTTAACTTCTGCCTTTTGTAGCTCATTGGAATAAACTTAAGGAACCCCCAGTAAGAAAAAGTCTAGGAGAAGGTTAATTGATCTTGGCTTTTCTGATGATTCACTAAAAACTTCAATTGATTAATTTTTAAATAATAAATATTAGAAATGTGATTTCTATACAAGTTCAAACATTGCGCCGTGATGACGTACGAGTAAGCACTATTAGGGGTGATGACGATTCATAACAGAGTGGCCAGATGGCATCGTTATGACCTGTGATTCAACCAATGAAATGGATGCTAACGAGTACGTCACACCGACTTTTCTGATCGTTTGAATTCGCTAGCTTTTATTTAGGTGATTTCAATATTTTTTCTTCAGAAACGGATAATCGCCTAGGGTTCGTTATTTCTAAAATATTTTTCCTCCGAAAATCACTGAAAATGCCCATTGCAGTGTAAATATATCTTTTCTAGGTCCATAATTCAATCTGGAGGTGTAAAAGGGCAGGTAACTTTCACCCAAAACACAAAATTTGAGCCCACTTTCATCAACTTCAACCTGACAACTTCTAGAGGAGATGTTGAAACAAAATTGGTGTATAGTTCCTCTGTTGCTGGTTACAAAATTCACGAACTTCCAATCAAACCTTCTAAGAGTGTTGGACAAATTGAGAATGCTTGTTTCACAACAAAGTACATTTACAACCCTTTGAAGACAGATATAGCTGGACAGCCACCAAATGGTAGGTTGAAACTATTGTATTTGCTGCTTTTTCACCAGAAGAGTTTATAAAACCAATTCTGGCTCCCCAAGTGATGATCTTTCAGAACCTCACATACCTGTAGTCCGTTCACGAAACTTTGAGCTGTCGGTTGGCCATGACAATTTGACAAATTCTAGTGTGCATATTACAATTTAAGGTTATGTTGTTTATTTTCTTGTCAGAGTGATACGCAATGTTGACAATATAATATAGAGTTCTCTGATAACTCGGAAGCTTTTCGGACGAGGCCGGGTAAGTACATTCGGCAACGTTGACTTTGTTCATTGTTATGACAGCAAATACTGCCAATCTCAATAAATAAACAAAAGCCTACTTTGCGCTCAATAATAGTATTCGTTTTGAAGGGTTTCGTGCTCCTGAGCTGTTCCAGTGCTGGTGCGCAACCTATGGCAACCCCTATTTCGAGCTTTTGAATTTCTCAGGAGCACGCGAATCTCTTCAAAACGAATAGGCTATATGTGTAAACGGAGTATATGCAAGGGACTGTCTACTGACCCAAAATACAGAGTAATTATTTTCCATAGCTTTAAACAGCTATAATTAACCTTAAATATCGAAATTCATTTTCTAAAAGACTTCTTTTAAATGGAACTTTTTCAGGATATGGCACACAGAACCAATATGCCATTGGAGATCTCTCAGGAAAACTTCTACGTCGGAATAATGCTTCTAGGCTTGTGGATGGCCAGGAATTAACAGGTTTATACTGGGATGTATATCTACCACTAAAAGGTCCACACTCTGTAGTCCACAGATCTCTAGTTATATACAAGTAAGTGAACACGGTTACCAATTCAGTTTACCTGAAAGTTGTATGTACGAAATTTTAGTCATTTTCCTGTTAGATAATCATCTGACAGTCACAAGGATCTTTATTCCCTATTCTATGTGGAGTATCAATCAATATGGCAACATCGCTTGACGTTAGTTTAGTTAGTTAAAAAAAAAAGGTTACAGTACGCTGTGACCTTATAAAGTCTATTGTGCCTTCTTACAGAGCTGTTCGGACCATTCCCTCACAGCACGCCTTTCAGTTCCAGAGATCTGATAAAATCCAATATCTGTGAAGGCTTCAACGAGGGTAGTTCCTCACTCTTACAAGTTTCTCGCCCAAGGCATTTTCTCCTCAGGCTCGTAATGCCAAAGCATTTCGTGACAAGGTAAATGGAGGTTTCTTCCTCCTCCCCACAGAACCTACACTCGTCAGTGTCCGACAATCCCATCCTCAACAGGTGCCTCCTGAGGCGACAGTGTCCTGTAAGAAATCCAGTGAGGAGGTGTAATTGTTTCTCACTAAGATCCAGATATCTTTTGGATCTTGCTGTTTCAAAGTTCCGAAAGAACCTAGTGGAATAATACATCCCTGGGAGGTTCCGCCAGAGTTTTTCCCTCTCGGCTTTCTCCCTCTCCAGAAACTCCTTTTTATAGGTACATTTATCTATACCACAGAAGGGTTCTGGGCAATGAGTGAGGTCTTTGGCAAGTGTATTGGCCTCTTCATTTCCTTTGATTCCCGAATGGACCTTTTTTTCTTTCCTACCTCATTGAGTTTGTCCCGGTACTCCCAGATCATTTTTGCGTCGATGACGTAGGAGCTCAGTGCTTTAATAATCGCTTGACGTCACACACATCGCTTATCATCCCGCCAGTTTTAAAGAAAATTTCGTTCTTCTGATTACTATAACTGCTTCTTTTATTTAGGAATACGCAGTACCCCAACAAAATAACGCAAGAACCTTGGATTTGCGGTGGCATCAGCCTTTATGAGAGCAACTTCAAGTACCAAAAACCCGTGTTCACAGCAGAAGTACTATTCAGGTATCCAACGGTTGGTAGGATGCTTTTCAGACAAGCCAAGGAAGAACCATGGGCAGATACAAGCATTTTGGTAGAGTATTTGGTACACGCTGATGGAGCATCATTGAATAACTCCTTCAGTCATAGATGGGCTATACATGAGTTGGCACCTGGGAAAGATTTTTACGATTGGCAGCAGAGATGCAAAAGCTCTGGGAGGGTTTACAACCCATATAAGGTGAGGAATATTCTCTTGACATTCGCATATGTTTTCATTAATTAGTTTCTTGATTATTTTTGGCATTGTTGTGTGAAACATTTGCAATGTAATACATTTTCAGGTAGATTTTGATAACAGAACAGATCCTTTAGAAACTTGTAACTTGAGGAGTATAGGAATATGTCGATTGGGTGATTTATCATCAAGACATGGACCTTTGGATATAGCAGGAAGAATATCTGAGGCAGACAAGATATCAAGGAAGATGTGGACAGATCCTTTTCTACCACTTTCAGGATATCATTCGATATTGGGAAAATCTCTAGTTTTATATGATGACTTCGGACCCAAAGCTAGAGGTGAACGTTTGGCCTGTTCAAAGTAAGTACCTATGCATATTCAAAGTTTCAAAAGAAAACTTGTATCTATGTAGGACCTACGACGATTTAAAAATACGCGAGCAATTTTTTTCGTTATGAAACTTCAGAATAATAAGCATGATTGGAGCATTCGTCACAGTCAGTAATTTTGAATAGCTAAATACATATTTCAGCCAATGAAATAATGAACAAAACAAAAATTGAGACACAATATTGTAACAATATAAGATCTTTATCCTTTCAGAATTGGTGGGGTTTACAGAAGAAAAGCAGTTGTAAGAGATTGGTTCCCAAATGGAAACGACCTGAGCGTTAAAGGAAGAATAGAATTTCTTCAACAGACAGAATATGACATCACCAATGTGGAAGTATCGCTAGAAGGTCTGGTGGACAACAGTGGTTATCACATACATGTTGTAAGTTTTTAAATAATACACTTTAACACATTTATGTACAGCATTTTTCTCTTTCAGGTTCCTGTGGAAGAAAATTTGGAATTTCCTTGTGAAGCAACGACTTTATACGACCACTGGAATCCTCTGAACGTAGATCCAACATCGTCACCAAAGCTGTACCATGGTACACCTGATCAATACGAAATGGGTGATTTGAGTGGAAAATTTGGTACGCTCGACAATCAAACAATATTCAAAACTTCCTACAATGATACAATGCTGCCGATATTCGGACCAAGAAGTATATTAGGAAGATCTGTTGTTATCCATAAAAGGGTAAGAAATTGAAAATAAGCAAAGAAGGCTGTTCTCTTAGAAACAAGAGCGCAAAAACAAATGATGGCATTTTACGAATTGTAGAAATGTCAGCAAGATCTCAAGTAGTCTTCGGATTGGTTGAAAGTTTACAACGTTGCCACTTAACTGTCTCATGAGGAAGTAATCGAATTCAAGAATTTATTCTATTTTCCCTATATTTCAGACGACCTTAACTAAACGCGGCAACTACGCCTCCGATAAACTGTCGTCAATCTGGCGCCTAGCTTGAGTTAACACTTATCCATATACTAATATAAATGCGAAAGTAACTCTGTCTGTCTGTCTGTCTGTTACTCTTTCACGCCTAAACGGCTGAACGGATTTTGATGAAATTTGGTATGGTGATAGATGATAACCTAGAAATGGTCATAGGCTATAAATAATCACGCCATCGTTCTTAGGGGGTAGGCAGTAGGCAGATAACTAAATTGAGTTAGTGATTTTTATTCGTTTTTGTTGGGACTTTGGCTCTTTCACGTCTAAACGGCTGAACAGATTTTGATGAAATTTAGTAAGGTAATAGATGGTTACCGAAAAACGGATATAAGATCAAAATGATCACGTCATCGTACTTAGGGGGTAGGAAGTAGGCAGAAAACTGAATTGAGTTAGTGATTTTTTTATGGTTTTTGCTGGGAGTTTTGCTCTATCATGCCTAAACGGCTGAACGGATTTTGATGAAATTTAGTTAGGTGGTAGACGGTAACCTAGAAAAGGATATGGGCTATTAATATTCATGCTATCGTGCTTAAGGCGTAGGCAGTAGGCAGAAAACTATTTAAGTTAGTGATTTTAATCGTTTGTTTTAAAAGTTTACCTCATTCACGCCTTAACGCCTGAACGGATTTCTATAAGACTTGGTTAATATAAAGATAGGATCCTAGGCACGGACACAGGCTACTTTTTACGGCGGGAAAATACCTCATTCCCGCGGAAATCTAGCGTGATCGTGTCAAGAAGCGCATGACGCCATAGCTACTGAAATGATTTTGATGTTTTTTTTTAACTGAGTGTTACTAAGACTTCAAGTTAGTATTTGATCACTTTTCTAACTTACACCGTATGATTTAAGTGAATATTTTCGAATATATTACCGTGCGAAGCCGTGGCGGGTCGCTAGTATGTATTTAATGACATATTATACAGGAATGTTTATTTTATGGTTGTTTATCTTAACGTAGGTCACTGGGGACCGATGGGCATGTTCAACAATAGAGCGTGGTTACAGTCCTTCTGAAGCCAGAGAACTGAGAGCGATAGCTTCTTTTCACCATCCATTAGGTTATGCTTACGGCTACTTCAAAATGGTATGCAAAAACTTCAATCAAATAAATAAAAAAATAATTACCTATCCCTCCAAATTTCAGAGACAACTTATACATAGCGATGGAAGTAAGAGTGATACAACCATAGAAGTAAAACTTAGATATCCAGGAAAAAATGATAGAAATATTGTGAGTAATTCTTAATCTGTATGAAGGAAAGCTTTTATTGTTCATATTATAATTATATTTCAGACCAGAAATCATAACTGGGCCATATATGTCAATCCTGTTGGTGTTGATGCAGCTGTGAAAACTCAGAATACAAGATGTGTTGCTGGGGGCTACATTTGGAATCCATATTTTACTCAGCTTGCTGATCCATTAAATGTAAGTTTGATATTTTATTTTTTTAAACATAGATTTGGTCTCTAGAGAATAGACATTCAGGGAAAAAATTGCTAATAGAAACAATAAAATCGGTTGTTGACTTGGCAATTGTTAAGAAAACGGAGCACACGATTTTTGCAATATATTCGATGTCCTTTTGATATTGATATCAACATTTCTCGACAGAATATGCATACCCAAGAAATCACAAGAAAAACGTTTTTAATTTTTTTTCAGACAGAGCTGTATGACCAAGAATGCGGCCCCGAAAACCCTCTCAGATGCCATGTTGGAGATTTATCTGCTCGTTTAGGAACCATTGATATTGGACTTCAAAGAAAAGTTTTCACAGATTCCAATCTTCCGTTAGAAGGAGATGTCAGTGCTGTAGGCAGGTCCATAGTTATTTTGAGTCCTAACAGAAGACCAGAAAGATTTGCTTGTGCCAATATTGAGCCAGACTATGATATAGTTAAATATGCCAACATTGAAAAACCACCCAGATTCGTGTTGTAAGTAATAATAAAATAAACCAGAGCTGGTGGTTACATTGAAAAAATTCATTTAACTATAATCCGTTCATGAAAGTTTAAGGCGCGATTGGCCATGGAAATTTGGTATATTCCACTATGTATATTGAAATTTTAGGTTATGTTGTTTATTTTCTTGTCAATACGCAATGTTGTCAATATTGTATAGAGTTCTCTGATAACTCACAAGCTCGTCGGGAGAGGCCGGGTACATTCTGCAACGTTGACTTTATTTTACGTTATGACAGCAAATACTGCCAACTTCAGATGAATAAACAAACGCCTACTATGCGCTCAAACTTTCGTGAACGGACTATACAGTTGTCGCAAAATTACAGCGATAATTGCAATTTAGAAAGCGAAAGAGCCAGCGTATATCAATTAGGTTAGGTTAGGTTATGCAAGGAATTCTGGCAATAGCGCTAACTTAAGATAATTATAAAAATTTTTATTGTCACCTCGATAATTAGTTAATATTTATTATTTTTTTACTGTTTCATATGGATTTTTTTTAGAGCTCAATTCATCGATGATATAAGAGAAGTAATGGGAATACCAGAATGGTTCATCACTGTCGATTCAAGAAGAACCAAAGTTTTACACAACAATGCTTGCGTCCAACTTCTGCTTCATTTCAAAGGGCCTATTGCAAATAAGTTGGAGCAAGATTTCAATCGGTTAATTGCCATTGGAAAATTAGAATCTCCATCCCTCTATATTCCTGGGTACATTAAGGAAAAAAGGAAAACAAAAATATCCTATAAGCAATGTGGAGTACGAGACCCAAATGATAAAAAAAGTGAGTAGCTTATTTGACTTATTTCCTTTGTATATGTTGGATCAGACTTCAATATTTTTGAGTTTTTTACCTACTGATGTAAGAATATAATACAATTATCATATTTGATTAAATTTTCACTTCACTGATGTAGTTATAATGGTTTTTGATAAAAGTAAACATTCTTACAACTTTCTATTTCAGAATCTAGAAAACCTTTCTTCTTTGAAAGCAGCAAGGCTTCAAAATCAATAGAAACTACCTGGAGATTCATAGTGTTAAGTGTTACTTGCATGTATTTATTGTATATATAGAATTAGCGAACTGTAAAATATTGAAGTTCCTATTGTAAATTTTGTAATTAATAATGTTATATATATTTGTTGCTTTTAGTTTCACCTGTTTTTAGCAGTTTGAAACTGAATTTCATCACAAATAAGTGGCTTATTGGTATCACGAGAAGATAAAAAAGACTTCCCTATGTTGGATATAATTTAATATCTTTGAATAAAATTAATCAGAAACAACAACTGAATAAATATCTGATAAATAACAAACAATTTTCCTAATTAGTGGAAATATATATCTTAGGTTACCATAAGTCTCGGAGCGATATTCATTGCCATCAGTTCTTGGAACAAGAGTTTAGCCGCATACGGCAATCTAACCTGTGAAATCTGTGTCTTGTTCTTACATCCCTTACATTCAAATGTATTATTCCTTAAGTTAGCTATCGCAATCAGACCGCAGAAATTACAAACATGTATTCTGTACGGATCAGATACTTCAAACAGTCTTTCCCTCAAAAACTGTGCGGCACCATGGGAAATTTGACAATCCCGTTCCATTTCACCAAAACGTAATCCACCATCACGAGCTCGACCCTCCATAGGTTGTCTGACCAAAATCTGTAATGGTCCCCTAGCTCTAGAGTGTATCTTATCATCCACCATATGCTTAAGACGTTGATAATAAGTAGGCCCCAAGAAAATCTGAGCATTTATTTTGCGACCAGTGTGTCCGTTGTACATAACCTCATTTCCTCTCAACTGATAACCATATTCTTGGAGCAGAGTTGAGATTTTTTGCACATTTACAGCATCGTTAAAGGGTGTAGCATCACCTATTTCTCCTTTATTTGCTGATACTTTACCTTGAATGCACTCGATCAAGTGACCAATTGTCATACGTGAAGGGATAGCGTGGGGGTTAATGATTATATCGGGTGTGAGACCTTCGCATGTGAAGGGCATATCCTGAAAAAAGAAAGAAAAGCATTACCTAGAACATGCTAGATTCTATTTCACAATCCTTTCTTGAATAATAACTACCTCTTGTCTGTATTGGATACCGCAAGTACCCTTTTGACCGTGTCTGGAAGCAAATTTGTCCCCAATTTGAGGTATACGAACAGAGCGTACCCTGATCTTGCAAAATTTATAACCATCTGAGTTCAATGTCAACATGACCTGATCGACAACTCCAGTTTCACTATTGCGAAGAAACGTAGAAGCGTCTCTTTTTGAATACTTTTTGGTACTACCATCCAACTGAAATAAACCAATTATTATGTAGCAAACGAAATTTACTTTACACCTCTTTGTTAAAGATAGGTAAATTATTATTCTTGCTCACATCATCATCTCTGTCAGGTAAAGTCATAGTCTTCCCAATTATAACGTCATCACCAGATACACGTACACCAGGTGCAATGATACCGTCATCATCTAATTTATCATAGATGGCGTTTCTCATACCTTGACAGGTTTGTCTTGTGGGTTTCTCGAATTGCTCTTCTTGTTCTGTTACCCTTTTTGATTCAGCGTCTTTATAAGACCTATAAAACACTGATCTGGAAGCATATAAGAAGGATTATGGTATGTATTTTAAAGCCAGAATTATACGCTTTGTTGGGATACGTAACCAAAAGAAGACACTATTCGGTATTTATGATACAAAATAAAGATACATTTAATAGCCTATTCGTTTTGAGATATTTCGTGCTCCTGAGTAACTCAAAAGCTCGAAATACGGCTTGCCATTGGCTGCGCACAAGACTGGTACAGCTCAGGAGCACGAAATATCCCAAAACGAATACTATATAAGTATTAAAAATACGGTGAAGTATTCAAATTACTGTTAAGTATATAACATTTTTTTTTGATAGTTCATATTAATCACCTGAAAAATCCTCTCTCGACAGCTGAGGCATTCAAGATGACAGAATCTTCCTGGTTGTATCCAGTATAACAAGCAATAGCTACAATACTATTGATTCCTGCTGGTAATTCTCTGAAACGCAAATACTCCATCGATCTTGTAGTTACCAATGGTTTATGCGGATAGTAGAGTACATGAGCTAAAGTGTCCATCCGAACATGGAAGTTTGTGATATAAACACCCATAGCCTGTTTTCCCATAGCACTCTGGAAATGAATGTTATGGAATATGACGTCAGTAAATCATTGGGGCATTTTTGAATGATATAATATCCATTGGATTCTCTATTCGTGATGGCAGAAGTAATTTTTTCGGGCAACAACATTGACAGTCTTTCAATATAGTCTTTCAATTCTTCGATAACTTTCATAATATAGAATTTTTTCTCAACACTTTATATTATTAACTGTATTTTTATTTATTGATAGAAATGAAGAATTTCTATTATTTTTTCAATAAATCATGGAAATTATATCAGTTTAACGTAGATGTTACCTGATATGTATTTCTAGGACTCTGATTATGATCGGGAAAAGGAATAATTGAAGCACAGACTCCCAAAATCATAGCAGGATGAATTTCGCAATGTGTGTAAGTTGTACAATACGCATATTCTTTTTCTTGTCTTAAATCGTCTGGAGACATAGCTATCATAACCGTTTCCTCCTCCAATGTATCAATATACTCAACCACACCTTTAAAATACAATAAAAAAGAAAATGTGAGGAATGTATAAAGCACCAAATCGATTCACAATTGGGTAAAGCGATAAAAAGCCATATTTTATTTTAGTTGATCCTGGGTTGAAACTTGCATAAAAGATATCTAGAAATAGTTGGGGATTTACAGAAACTTTCATTTGCTAGGGTTACCACCTACATCTCAACTCATCAGTAGTAATTAGCTAAGCTTCAAATAAGCCAAAATGAATATCAATAAGGTCATTGGATGAAATTGGGGCCAAATCTTTTCTATTTTTTGTTTGATGACAATTCATGGGCAATATCAACTACTCACCATAAGAAACAAGATTTTGCCACCCGTAATGATTATAATCCCTTTCTTTCAACATATCAATATGTTTTTTCTTCAGTAATAAACTACCATTTTCCACAATTAAAAGCGGTCTACAGATTCTACCTGCATCTGTGTATATTCTTATTTCCCTATCTCTAATATCACGAACCATGGACACTTCAGACACAATGATGTCCATTTGACGCCTGAGCTTCCTTAACGTTGACATCAACTGTTCAGGATCTCTATGTATCCCAACCTGAAATTGATAAATTGAAATGAAAAATTATGGAAATAGACGAGCACACCTTCTAAGAGTGCCTGGCAGTGAAGTGTATCAGAAATCAGGCTTTATTCAGGGACTAGAGTATTTGACAACAGAAAACATCACAACGTATTACAAATTACTTAAAAAAGGAAAATTTATTTGAACAGTTAAAGATCAAAACTTACCCAACAGCCATTAACAAAAATCTTAGTAGCATTTGCAATAGCAGATGGTGCTATTTCTTCTAGATTTTCCATCGACCATTCTTCCAAGAACTCAAGAATTGGTGATGGCTGGGAACCAACAGAAATATAAGCCATAAGAGCTAAATTCTTCACTAATCCTACAGCTGCACCTTCAGGAGTCTCAGCAGGACAGATCATACCCCATAAAGTGTTATGTAACTGACGGGGTTTTGCCAATTTACCATCTCTTCCTATCGGAGAATTGACACGACGTAAATGTGACAATGTCGATGCAAAAGTGAGTCTGTTCAACACCTGAGATACACCAGCACGAGCCTGATGTGCCTTTTTCTGGTCACCCCAGTTACCAGTAGCTAAAGAATACCGCAAGCCATCAGTAATTAATTTTGTTTTTATTGCCAAATCAAGATTGAAGTCTTTTCCTTTGTCGATGAACTTCTGAGCGTACATTCTTACTTCTTTGATTAAATTCTTAAACAATCCCCTGAATAAGAAAGCCAATAAGGGACCAGCTAAATCCAATCTTTTGTTACCGTAATGATCACGATCATCTAATTCGCGTCTGCCCAATGCTGCTAAAAGCAGTCGATGGACCATGTACCTGCAAAGAAATAAACTGAAACTCTGGATCCCCTTTTTTCTGATAGTTTTTTCTGCTTTTCAATCAGACTGACAGTTTCACTTACCCCAAGAAGTATGCTTTCTTAGTTTCACAGAAATCAGATACACCAACGTGTGGTAACATTTCTTTCTGTAAAATTTCCCTTGCGTATTTCACACGCTTTTCTTTGGTTACACCTGGCCTAGCACCTCTAGAACCAATGAAATTTAGAGCAATATTTTGTTCTTGTATTACAAAAGCTTCATCCAGTGATGGTTTAACCATTTCCATCATTTCAGGATCTTCAAAATCATAAATGATGTGTTCAAGAATATCCCGATCTGCCACAAAACCTGAAAAAAGCAAATTATCACCCCATATAAACTGCAGAGTAGTATTTCCTTAAACGAAAAGGTTGTAGGAAATACAAATTTTGTCTAATTTATTGAAAATTGACATTTTATCCAATTTTCCAAAGCTAAGAAACTCCTATACTTACCGAGAGCTCTGAATACAATCATTATAGGTATTTCTTGTTTGATATAAGGTAATATAGCAATAATCCTTTGACCAATTGCTGCCTTTTTTATTGCCTGTCCACCTCTTGCCATCATATTGACCCATAATGTGGAAGTCGGTCTTGAACTGTGTTCAAGACAAGAGCGAATCTCAGATTTGTAAGCATATTTCCCATCTTTCATAGCGAACACATAAACAGTATTCGTAGCCATTTTTTCTTGAGCAATCAGTACTTTTTCAGAACCGTTGATGATAAAATAACCACCTGGATCTAAAGGACATTCATTCAGTTCAGTTAGATCACGATCTGTGAGGCCATTCAACAAACAAAATGTGGATCTCAGCATAATTGGGATTTTTCCTGAAAAACATAGTTAGTGTATTGCAGGATAAAGAACATCCACCTGTCACATAGAACTGTACTTAATACATACCGAAGTAAATATTAACAGAAATATGGAACATTTTACTGAATTAAAATATTTATAAGGACTATTTAGTTTACCAATGAATGTTTTTTGATGTTGAGTTTCAACAGGATCTTCTCCTTCTCTCACTATAGTTTTGGTTATATCCACGTAAAGTGGAGCAGAATAAGTCAAGTTTCGCAAACGTGCTTCATTAGGCATCATAGGTGATGGTGCCCCATCTTTTTCCCAATGTGTAGGCTTTGACAAATAAATCTGTTCAAATTTAAGTAAATAATGGGTAGTATTTTCAATTTCCCCCGAGGTATGTTGCGCTTCTGCTTGTAAATCTATCTGAGGAGAATCTTCAACAATACGTTGAACAGACATTTGTATGAATTCATCGAAGCTGTCCAGTTGTTGACGAACCAAACCCTTTTCATCAAAATATGAATTGATAACAATCCAACAGGCTTCTTGCCACAGCTCAGAACTGATTTCTTCAGTTTCGTCTTCATCATATTGATCTGAAGATATAGAACACTTATGAATAATTGGTATACTAATTTTGATGATGTTTTATTACCGTCGTCTTGCTCATACATGATGGTATTATTTCAACAGATGTATTCTGAATTAAGTCTGATAATTCTGAAACTATTCCCAGATATTGTAAATTAGTATTTTGGAGCTCCTTAAGAACCAGCTTAGGTATACAGAATTGTTTCTATGGACTGAGCCGGTATTTTTGTTTCAAATGTTTTAAGTATTTTGAGAAAATCCTGAACTGACACCATCCTTGATTCAGTAAAAATATAACTTGATACAGAATGATGTTTTCTTAACCTCTTCCTGCATCTCACAAATATACAACTGCTGAATAAAATCTGTTGCAGTTTATTGCATAATTGCAGAAATATAATCAAATTCAAGCGGAAGACCTGGTCATCATTGGTCAAGACCAACAATGACCAACAATGACCAACTGCATTTAAGCGCTTTTGGTCATTGCTGGTCTTTATCATGTGACGTCATGAATTGCCCTTCAACGTCATCGATTAAGACCGCAGATGACCCAAGGTGAACATACTCGAGAGCCGAGTCAAGCTTCTGTCATTAGAGAAATAAGGTTAAATTCATGTTTATATCTTATGATAACACATGAATGTCAGATTCAAATAAACATTCACTTGCAATTACAACAAATGCTATGAAATCTTCTAAACTGGACATGACTCAATTGTAGCGTAAATCTGAAATAGAAATGTTGAACAACATTCAGCTAGCAAAAATAAGAATAAATCATTTAATTAACTTATGTGGTTGTACGGATGGGGTATGGAAAATATTATTCAAATTTTTGTCCAGGGAGTAATACAGTATGTTTTGGGATTTTTCTAGGTTCTCATCAAATATAACTATGTAATGGTAATTTCCAAAACACAATATTCAGTCCCATTGCATTTTTACTGAAACGAAACTCTAATTCAGAAAATCGTTGGTTATGTGTTTGTTTTCATTCTCCCTAACCTACATTAACGAAAATGGCGAAGATGACCAGAACTGCATTTGAGCGGAAGCTGGTCATTCGCGGTCATTCTCAAGTGCCAAGACCAAGGGCAGGACCAACAATGACCACAGTCATTACTGGTCATTCGCTTGAATTTGATTTATGATACTAATCTTTTTATAGAAGTGTCATTCTTACCGCAGGTTGGCAGGAAATAAATTTTCTATGACTGTGAAAATTTCGAAACTATGGCGGGAAAACGAGAATTTCCCAACGTTCATGGATCAATGAACCCTGAATTTTCCTCATTTTAGAGGTTAGGATTTGCCATAGGGGTATGACTAACTTATGTCTTAGGTTCCACTAAGACATCTTAGGTATGACTAAGCGTATGACTTATGTGTTGCTTTGCTGTTGTCCTCATTATATTTTATGCTTTTCCCTCTTATTTTCAAGAATAGGATTGTAAGGTATACTGGAAATTTTTTTCATTCTGTCTAGTTTTCTACAAAGAAATTTGAGTTGAGTACTACAACGACAAAAAAATATATAGATACAGTGAATACAATATAGATCTTTTGGAAGAGTCACTGGGATCTCAAGTTTTCTGATGAACTTAATGTCTTATGTTGTTTTAAATGAGTAAGAATTATCGTTTTTTGATTCATTGAGAATTCATAAAAATTATTTATTTACATCAATACTGTTAAGATGAAGAAGAGAAAACAACATATATTAAAATGAGTTGTATATTTCGGTAGACAAAAATAATTACAAAAACTAATTAAATATATATGGAATAAAAAAGAACAAATACTTCCTTGAGTTTCATATAAAACATTCATTCACATCACCATAAGCCTAGGAGCAATATTCATTGCCATAAGTTCTTGGAACAAGAGTTTAGCTGCATAAGGCAACCTAACTTGTGAGATTTGAGTCTTATTCTTACAACCCTTACATTCGAAAGTATTATTCCTTAAGTTAGCTATAGCAATCAGACCGCAGAAATTACAAACATGTATTCTGTACGGATCTGATACTTCAAACAGTCTTTCCCTCAAAAACTGTGCGGCACCATGGGAAATTTGACAATCTCGTTCCATTTCACCGAAACGCAAACCACCATCGCGACCTCTACCTTCTGTTGGCTGCCTCACCAAGATCTGCAATGGACCTCTAGCTCTAGAGTGAATTTTATCGTCCACCATGTGCTTAAGACGTTGATAATAAGTAGGTCCTAAGAAAATCTGAGCGTTTATTTTCCGACCTGTGTGTCCGTTGTACATAACCTCGTTTCCTCTCAACTGATAACCATATTCTTGGAGCAGAGTGGAAATTTTTTGTACGTTTACAGCATCGTTGAAGGGAGTAGCATCACCGATTTCTCCTTTGAGTGAAGATACTTTTCCTTGAATGCACTCGATCAAGTGACCAATTGTCATACGGGATGGAATAGCGTGGGGGTTGATAATGATGTCAGGTGTGAGTCCTTCACATGTGAAAATCATATCCTAGAAGAAGAATATGTTTTTCAATACATTTAATCTTCATAACTCTAAGTATAATTATCGGAGGGTCAATGCTAGTGGGTTCAAAATGAAAATTTTTTAATTGCGGAAATTTTAAACGCTTCCTTAAATTTTTTCTCTGGATTGTCTTAATTTCTAAGTTATGTGCTCCCATAGTTCTAGAAACTTTTTCATGGTTACTTTTTCTACTTTTTTTTTCTTGCATTTCCATAATTACGCGAATAAGTTTGAAAATAACATAATTATAGTCTGTTCACGAAAGTTTGAGCCGTCAGTTGGTCATTTCAATTTTGCATATTCCACTGTGTATATTGAAATTTTAGGTTATGTCGCTTATTTTCTTGTCAGATTGATACGCAATGTTGTCCATATTGGATTGAGTTCTTTGATAAGTCGCAAGCTCGTCAGATGAGGCCGGGTACATTCGGCAACGTTGACTTTATTTTACGTTATGACAGCAAATACTGCCAATTTCAGATTTATAAACAAACGCCTACTTTGCGCTCAAACTTTCGTGAACAGACTATATGTGTATTGTAAGGGTGATGTCACTAATGTGCGAGAATTGAGAGAACACAATGCTTATGAAACTGATTCCTGTGCAAACAAAAATTATAAATAATTGTTTTCCCTCATTTCACGTTCAAGTTAAAAAATTCGGACATATTGATACTTTTGGGAATAACTACACAATAGTTCTGAGTTGATATATGTTTTCAGATCTTTCTCCAAATTTTCTAGCACACTTACCTCCTGCCTGTATTGGATACCGCAAGTACCCTTTTGCCCGTGCCTGGAAGCAAATTTGTCTCCAATTTGTGGTATACGAACAGAGCGTACCCTGATCTTGCAAAATTTGTAACCATCTGAATTTAGAGTCAACATGACCTGGTCAATAACTCCAGTTTCACTGTTACGAAGGAATGTCGAAGCATCTCTCTTTGAGTACCTCTTGGTAGTTCCATCCAACTGAAACAAAAAACTTTAATTATTATTATTATTTCAACGAAATGCAAACAAATAAATTAATTCAACTAACCTCATCATCTCTGTCAGGTAAAGTCATAGTCTTCCCAATTATAACGTCATCACCAGACACACGAACACCAGGTGCGATGATTCCATCATCATCTAATTTATCATAGATGGCGTTTCTCATACCTTGACAGGTTTGTCTTGTGGGTTTCTCGAATTGTTCTTCTTGTTCTGCTACTCTCTTAGATTCTGAGTCCTTGTAAGATCGATAAAACACAGATCTGAAAATGGGAGCAATATGTAAAAAAAGTAGAAAAAATCCAATCTGTCAAGCGGAGGTTCGAACACAGGACCACTGGCACGGCAGGAGACACTCTAATTATTAAACTATTAAGCGCAGTTGTCTAATACAGGGTGCGGCAGCATAACTTCCTTTTTTTAAAACTTAATAAAACGCATTGTATGAATCAGAAATTTTTAATTTGTTTTTTATTTGATAGGCACATACATAAAATTTTGTTTTACCCAGTTTTGAAGATAAAATCAGGTAGGTGACGTCCCCCATTCTCCATATACTGAGCAAACCGATTTCTGGCGTTTGTCATGACTCCAGCCAGAATATCAGGCGTTATGTTGGCAATTTCTTCTTGGATGTGGGAAAAAATTTTCCTGTAACATGTTTACATACCGGTCCGAATTCACTGTCACTGTGACTTCATTTTCCTCAAAGAACCAGGGACCAATAATTCCACTTGAGGAAATTGCACACCACACTGTGACTTTAGGTGAATGCAAAGGCCTTTGATGCAATTGTCGATTTGACCCCTTGTGACTTTTTTCTATGGGATTTCTTGAAATTTCGTGTTTATGTGAACCGTCCAAGGACCCTACAAGATTTGATGAACAACATCCAAGAAGAAATTGCCAACATAACGCCTGCTATTCTGGCTGGAGTCATGACAAACGCCAGAAATCGGTTTACTCAGTGTATGGAGAATGGGGGACGTCACCTACCTGATTTTATCTTCAAAACTGGGGGTAAAACAAAACTTTATGTATGTGCCTATATTATAAAAAACGAATAAAAATTTTCTGAGTTTTAAAAAAAGGAAGTTAAGCTGCCGCACCCTGTACTTTCTGTATTATATTTGTTGATGAGAGTTGAGTTCATTAATGTATAAAATGAACTCAAAATTCATCAGGAAGTTTGAAGTTCCACTTCGAAGTAGTTAGAAACCACTCCTGGATCAAAATTCTAAAATTACACACATTTGGGCAAAACGATAGCACGCTATTCCCTTGAGAACAAGCGCGTATAAATATCCACATTTGAAAAGTTCCCAATGTTTTGATGACCAAAAGTTGTTGTACAAGATAGGATTGAAAAATTTGTTACCTGAAAAATCCTCTCTCGACAGCTGAAGCATTCAAGATGACAGAATCTTCTTGGTTGTATCCCGTATAACAAGCAATAGCTACAATACTATTAATTCCTGCTGGTAAATCTCTGAAACGTAGATATTCCATAGATCTTGTAGTTACCAAAGGCTTGTGCGGATAGTACAGAACGTGTGCTAAAGTGTCCATCCGAACATGGAAATTTGTGATATAAACGCCCATAGCTTGTTTACCCATAGCACTCTGCAAGCAAATAACATAAAGAGTTAAATTAGTGGATCAAAATGTACCACAATATTATTTTTCCTGGCAAAAAGTCAGAAAATCTGAAGACAAATGAAAGTGTACCTGATATGTGTTTCTTGGACTCTGGTTGTGATCGGGAAATGGAATAATTGAAGCACATACTCCCAAAATCATAGCAGGATGAATTTCGCAATGTGTGTAAGTCGTACAATACGCATATTCTTTTTCTTGTCTCAAATCGTCTGGGGACATAGCAATCATAACCGTTTCTTCTTCCAGAGTATCAATATATTCAACAGCACCTAAACAATACACAGAAGTTCAGAATAACAAAAAAAGAAAACCAATAGAAATGAAAGAAAAAAAATTTTCTTAAAAAAATTATTAATATTTGTTTTATCAATAGTTGGGCGAAAAATCTACGTCAATTTGTTAATAAAATTGTTCCCACTTACCTAAAGAAACAAGATCCTGCCACCCATAATGATTGTAATCCCTTTCTTTCAACATATCAATATGTTTTTTCTTCAACAGTAAACTGCCATTTTCCACAATCAAAAGCGGTCTACAGATTCTACCTGCATCTGTGTATATTCTTATCTCCCTATCTCTAATATCACGAATCATGGACACTTCAGATACAATGATGTCCATCTGACGTCTGAGTTTTCTTAAAGTAGACATCAGTTGTTCGGGGTCTCTGTGTATACCAACCTGAAAATGTTATGATAATATTGAAAAACCTTTCTTGTAAAAATCAAATCAAGCTCAATTGATAGGCATATTTTAAATTTTTCTACGAAACCGTATTTGCATTACGACAAAGAAAAATATAGGCAGCTATACAAATAATGGATGATTTGTATATAGTTTTTCACAAGGGAATCTGTTTTTGAAGATATTCAACATATTTTGCAGATGTTAGATATGAAGCATGTATTGCAGACAGTTTGAACATTTTTTGAAATTTATTATAAAAACCCAAAATCCAAAACTGATGTTCAACAAAAAACTTTACACAATCAGAATATTTAATTTTCAAAGGAAGCAAACAGGAGTCCATTAATAGCTTGTGTTGCCTTGGACTTCCGTCATTAAATCCATAATAAAATCATATTTAGTATGTTTTCTCTTTACATACAGTAAAATACATGAAAGACATTGACCTCTTAGACATTCTGTATATCTTCATCATCACAATGAATACTAAGTTTCTTCTTTACTTATCAGAATAATTTCTATAGCAATAAGATAAATTTCCCATGAAATAACTGAAATTACAAATTATATTTGATTCATAACAGTAATAAGTCTTGAAAAAAAACGATTAAAGAAAATAGGGATAAAACTTACCCAACATCCATTTACAAAGATCTTAGTGGCATTTGCAATAGCAGAGGGCGCTATTTCTTCTAGATTTTCCATCGACCATTCTTCCAAGAACTCAAGAATTGGTGATGGCTGGGAACCAACAGAAATATAAGCCATAAGTGCTAAATTCTTTACCAATCCTACAGCACCTCCTTCAGGAGTCTCAGCAGGACAGATCATACCCCATAAAGTGTTATGTAACTGACGAGGTTTGGCCAATTTACCATCTCTTCCTATCGGAGAATTGACACGACGTAAATGTGACAATGTCGATGCGAAAGTGAGTCTGTTCAACACCTGAGATACACCAGCACGAGCCTGATGAGCTTTTTTCTGGTCACCCCAGTTACCAGTAGCCAAAGAATAACGCAAGCCATCAGTAATTAATTTGGGTTTGATGGCCAAATCGATATTGAAATCTTTTCCTTTGTCTATAAACTTCTGTGCATACATTCTCACTTCTTTGATTAAATTTCTGAAGAGTCCTCTGAATAGGAAAGACAACAAGGGACCAGCTAAATCTAATCTTTTGTTACCGTAATGATCCCGATCATCTAATTCTCTTCTACCAAGTGCAGCTAACAGGAGTCGATGTACCATATATCTGAAATCAATAATTTTACAACCTCTCTGACAAAAACACTAATAAAAATATAATCAAGAATTATTGCTGGTGATTTCAAAACAGATATTTTTTTTTTTCATCATTCACGTACCCTAAAAAGTATGCTTTCTTGGTTTCACAGAAATCAGAAACACCAACATGAGGCAACATTTCTTTCTGTAAAATTTCTCTAGCGTATTTCACACGCTTTTCTTTGGTTACACCTGGCCTAGCACCTCTTGAACCAATGAAATTTAAAGCGATATTTTGTTCTTGTATTACAAAAGCTTCATCTAGTGAAGGTTTAACCATTTCCATCATTTCAGGATCTTCAAAATCATAAATGATATGTTCAAGAATATCACGATCTGCTACAAAACCTGAAAAAATAATACAACCAATAATATATAAGAATGCTTATTATTCAAGAATTTACTCACCAAGAGCTCTGAAAACTATCATTATTGGAATTTCTTGTTTAATATAAGGCAAAACAGCAATAATTCTTTGACCAATTGCTGCCTTCTTTATTGCCTGACCACCTCTTGCCATCATATTGACCCATAATGTGGAAGTTGGTCTTGAACTGTGTTCTAGACATGAACGAATTTCACATTTGTAAGCATATTTTCCATCTTTCATTGAGAACACATAAACTGTATTTGTTGCCATCTTTTCCTGAGCTATAAGAACTTTTTCAGAACCGTTGATGATAAAATAACCACCTGGATCCAAAGGACATTCATTCAACTCAGTTAAATCACGATCTGTTAGACCATTTAGTAAACAAAATGTGGATCTCAGCATAATTGGAATTTTTCCTGAAGACATAATATAAATGTTAATTGAAGAATAGTTAAAAACATATTTTAACATCTAACATACCTATAAATGTCTTTTGATGTTGTGTTACAATAGGATCAGCATTATCTCTATTTATGGTTTTAGTTATATCTACATATAAAGGTGCAGAATATGTTAAATTCCTGAGACGAGCTTCGTTAGGCATCATAGGAGATGGTGCACCATCTTCTCCCAATGAGTTGGTTTAGATAAATAAATTTGATCAAATTTGAGCGAATAACGGGTAGGGTTTTCGATTCTCCAGTAGTATGCTGTGCTTCGGCTTGTAACTCTATTTGTGGAGAATCTCCCACAACACGTTGAACAGACATTTGTATGAATTCATCAAAACTGTCCAACTGTTGACGAACCAAACCCTTCTCATCGAAATATGAATTTATAACAATCCAACAAGCCTCTTGCCACAGCTCAGAACTGATCTCCTCAGTTTCATCCTCATCATAATTATCTGATAATATAAAAACCATATGAAAAAAATGTTTTATTTTTTAACATGTACTTCCTACCTTCCATTTCATACATGATGAAAAGTTTGTTTTGACCACTTATAAGTAAAACAGAAAATAAATAATTAAAACTGTTCCAGCAAATCTGCAAACAACATTAACCTTTCCAAATTTATGATCACAGATCAGGTGAACACAGAATATTCATTTGTCATTAAACAACACAAAGTTCCCCAGCCATGGGATTGTTCTGTGCATGGAACTAAATATCATAGCCAATTTTTTGCGGTTGTCCTTCAAAAAGTTTCAAAATGAAAGCCACTTTTTAGCGATTGTTATTAAAAAGCTTCAAAATGGAATATTAAAAAATTATATTTTGCTGCATAACAATGAATATTTATCACTAAGAAACTATATAACAAATCAAAATTGTGAAATATCAGAATAGATAATTATACTCTGGAAATAATTCCAGTTATTATTTGTAGTTCCACAGTTCCAGTATCATTTTAGTCAAACGGATTGTTAGCTTTTTGCCAACTGTAGAATATTTCACAAGGATTGACTTTGAAGCACCGCTAGAAGAGAATAAGCCTGCTTCAATACCTAAAAATTCGAAAGGATTTCAAATGGAATGAATGAAATTTGTGCAAACTCACCGTAACGAACAACTGCAGTGATAATACAGAAACACCTCCAGCACTTTGAACTAAAGGTTTTTTCGCTCTTTCCATAATCAAAATGAGAATTTTTCTACAAGAAATATCATACGTGTACCAATCACTCATATAAATTGCTTCTGTTATACCGTTGCTCTAAAAAAGGATCCATAAATGATCATTTCAATTTTGGTAATACAAGAATTCGAGATATTCTAATTTTTCTGATTTGATCTGATATTTTTTAAGGAAAACTATAATTTTTCCCACAAAATCTTACCTCCACTATCAAGTCACTTCCAATAAAGCAGTAAAGAAATATTTGAAAAAGCATGGACGCTATGTAAACTGTGAATGATATGAAAGTAACAGAGTATAATTCCACCTAAAATTGAATCAATTAATGAAGTTATCAAACGAGTTGGTGAAAATTGGAGTGGAAAACATTTGCTTGCCTTTTCTGACTAGGCTTTCGTTATTGTGAGTTGTAAAAAAAGTGAATTTATTAATAAGAGACTCTTCACATAGTGCAGATTGCTTCACCATTAAGATAAAAAATGTACATTTTAGATATATTCAGATATCGATTCTCATAAAAAAACGTTTGAACTTTAATGATTTATACCATTGGCCTTACCAAAGTTAAGCTGTAACACATCATACAGATGACAACGCTGCTTCCAGCAATTTGAACAAAAACTGCCGTTGAAAGAATATCTTGTATGCCCTTGCTGAAACTATAAAATGTTGATAACATCCAAGAAATCATTCCACCTATGTTATTCCTTATGATATTATTATGAAAGTAGTTAGGGATAATCAGTAATGACAAAAAACAATTTATTCTTAATTCTTACTCAATTATATCATTGTAATGTCTTGCACATTGTAGAAGTTTCTTCTTGATAATCTTCCTTTTAATAAGAGTCTTTTCTGGCTCCTCGTACGAACACACCTCATGCTCAGATCTTACACCAGCAAAAAGCAAATTATCTTTCAGAATTTTTACTTGACCAGTGACGTGAATCATCAAGCCAGAAATCAGTGGATCTATGGCAGAGGTAGCCATCACACCATGGCATCCACCTTTAACATATCAACGTTTTTATTATTGTCATTTTTACAGGTTTTCGAATATCAGACAGAATCTTTTGAAAGGTTTATACTGTTAGAGTTTACTTACTATAGATGCAATACAACCAAGCCATGTATCTTGCAGTAGAATTATCCTTCTCTATTTTAACTGGCCACCATATTCTTGTGGGTATCATTATATTCAAATAAACTGGCCTCAATGTGTAAAAAAAGCAACAACCGAAGCACAACCAGAAAAGAAACTTGAAAATGACTTGGCAAAGTCGTATAGAATCATCGATTACTTGTTTCTGGTGTGGCAATATATTGGTAAAACTTTTTGATTCCAGCTTTCCAATCTGTAGGGAAAATAATATATTTTTAAATGGCGGAGGAGCGATTGAATATAAAGGAGATAGATATGGTGGATGCGCTTTGAGCGATTCATCGAAGCTTCAAAATTTGATATTCAAAATACAATTTTAATATAAACTTATTTCATTTATTTATAAACAATTAATAATATTTGAGGCTTGTGTTATTACTGCTACAAAATTTCGTTGATATCAGAAAATCTCATTGCACATTTTTTGGGAGGAAATTCCTATAACTTTTGAACGAAAAGATTTGAAGTGGTAAACTTTTCAGACTAGATTTTGTTCTGCTGTGTTCGTTACTCAAAAGATGTACACTGATTAAAAACCAGCACATGTTTTTTGGTGAATATTAATATTCACAATTGCCTTACCAAGTTATCAAGTCGATCAGTGTAAACCCAAAATGGTAGATGTTTGATTGGGAATAGTGATAACTGCGATAGAACAAACAAGCTATCCACCACTTGGTAAATATCAATATCGCTGTGTATCATCAATTGCAAAATTCCTATGAAAGGAAAACCCACTGTAAATAGAAACTGATGAGTGAACGCATATAAAAGAAATAGTTTTCTATTGATAGTTTTCTCATCCGGTGGATAGAGAGCGAACATTTTCAAAAGTTTGAAGTTGGAACCGAAAGAATTTTTTACAATGCTCATTTTTTGATGTGGAATATTCGAAAGTTAAAATATGACTGATTATTTTTGTGTTCCCAGTGGGAAAGAGTTATGTAAATATCATTCTTTGCCAGATGTGCACACTTAGCAAAGCAGTCAATTAAAATCTGAAAAATTGAAGTGATAATTAAACACCTAATTGGACGTCCAATTTGCGTGTCGATATAGACACGTGAAAATTGTGGGAAAGTTTGTTTATTTTAGGAGCTTATTTTTATCGATTTCGTAGAATTTTTGAATAACTGTATGAGACAGAAGGAGAATAGCGACGATATTGTTCAATATTGATGAGGTGTTTCCAGAAACAATACAGGTGGTCAATTAATTGTTATCGATCAATCGGTATCGGCAAATTCCCTTCATTTGTCTTGTTTGCTAGAAAAATTGTTTTGTGTTTTTTTTAAATTTTCAATGGTGCTGTTCTGTTAATATCCGAAATATATACTGGTATGTAAATTTAAATTGGAAACATACGCTATTCAATGCATCAGAGAGAGAATTTTGCCGTTCAGTTTAACAGTGGTCACATTGGTATATTCGAGAGATTAACGTCCTACATTTTTGACGAATTGAATGACCGATTGCGAAAAATGTTGTTGTCTCTCTCTCTCTTATTATTGGGAATTGCCTAATTCAACCAGTATGGTAGGCAATTTAAAGTACTCGAATCAACTGTTATTCTACTTTTCAGGAATTTTCCAAATGATTACAAGAAATATTCAATTGTGTAAAATTGACTACAATTCTAATATTCAATTGAAATCTGAAAATGTACGATTAATTCGAAATGTGAATAGTCTAATATTGCATAATTTTTTTTGTGAAATCTTCATCGATTTTGTTGAGTCTCGTTCAAAATAGTGCTTTTAACTCACTGACAAATGCAGAATCAGATAAAATATTAAATGACGTGATTCCAATTTACCACAAATATATTGGCATTATTTTTTTTTCGTGTTGTATTTTGAACTGAATCCTAAATCCGCACGTTTCTGTAGCATTTACGTGGGTTCAAATCACGTCATTTCCTACTATTTTCATCTAATTTCCAATTACGAAAGAAATTGATAACATTGATTCAACTCTTCTATTCACTTAACTTAAGTTTGAAATTATAAGTTTTGAAATAGAAATTGCCTAAAGTGATGTTGTTTATGTCGCTCTGGCTCTAAATCTCCAGGCTGTTGGATCAAAAGTTTATGTTCTCATTTCTTATACGCAGTTAATTTGAATAGAAATATTGAATAGAATGAAACCAAAAGCTGCCTGAATATTCAGCTTTGAATCTTTGAATGATCGTTTTCCAATATGAACAAGCATTCTATGGAACACTTATACGATGAAATGGAATGAACCTCATCGCGGGTTTCACAAAACTTGATTGGGCAATCAAATCGTTGATTTTGATGAAAGTCGGTGGCTTAAGTCAAAAATGAACTGAAATTTCCACAAAAATAATGACATTTCATCAATCATGGTGATTGGGGTTTTCGTGAAGCCCAGCATTAGTCTAAGGAATGAACAGTGATAATAACTACTTGTAAGTTTTTATTTTTTCCGAGAAAAGTATCGACTGTATCGAAATTTCGCAAAAGACTATTTTTCCCCAGAATTGAATGGGAAATCATAAGAGAATTTTATTTTTCGAAAAGCTATCCCCCAAAAACAATTTCTGAACGAAAATCATAGGGGCTTGTTATTTTCAACCTCTAATAATAAAGTTATGAGATCTTAAAAATTTGTATGAGTATCATCTACTTAGTGCTTTATATTATGGATAATTTTATGACTCAGTGTTTTTGAGAAGCCGTAAAAAAATTAAAAACTGTCAACTCGTCATCGCCTTCCAAAGGGTGTTTCTTGGAAGGGTCGTCGATTTCGAAAAAACTTATATTAACTACCCCTGCTTATTTTCATCGAGAACTCATCTTCCTCGCATTTTTTACAGACACCTTGTATAATGAAAATTAATTCTGTAAAATTTCAAGCATTTCGACTGATTCCTAGCACCAAATTGCTCAAACGAAAGAACGCGAATTGACCCAATTACATGTCGTTCCTAACGCAATTGAAGCAGAATGAAGTGGACACACTCCCACGCATTCTAACTGAGCATTCGAACTCCTCATTGTGTACATTTTTCATGAGTTCACGGTGTACCGAGTCCTCTATGACGTGAACACCGGCTAATGTTGAATCGCATTTATCGTTGTATCGCCTGCGCCTTCCATAGTAGACCGGACTGAAGTCAAAAGCAAAACCAGTTTAAATTTAGATACCATCCTGCTCCAACTCCTTTGACTCCATCTCAGTTACTCGAGTTCAGATCAAGGTACTGATCACGCACAGCCTCCAACAGTTGGATAACTGTTTTCGGCGATATCGACATTCAAAAACGCGATTTTTGTTTTGTGTTTTAGTGCCAATTTAGAGGAAAACTACTTGGAAAACAAGTAAAATGGGTTGCGCTACTGGACTAGTCAAATACCTGGTGTTTTTAGCCAATCTTGTCTTTGTGGTAAGTCACTTTTCCAACTTTTCCTTTATTTATCTCGCTTTCTGATCTAACATATTGCGTGATGCGTTTGACGGGCTGAATCAACAGGTTGATGAAGTTTCGCATGTGCGAACTTTGATGGTGTAAAACAAAATTATTTTCGTGTGGAACTGATCCAAGGATGGAAAAGATGTAACAAGTTTACGTGTTTAATTACAAGGAATTATCTTGATACACATGAAGTACAAGGTTGATCTCTTGGAAGGTGACGAGATGATTGCAAAAGATGACGGCATCGAAAAGTATCTTTATTCGCGAGAATTTACTATATTTATGCACTTTGGGAGTCAAACTAGCAAAGGGTTTTCCATAAGAGGTGATATTTTGATATTCAAAGAAATGTTATTTTTCAATATAAATGATCGGATGTTTATTTCGTTATAAAGAAGAAGCTATGCCGTTAATAGTGGAAAATAACATCAGGCAAATGAACACCACGACCACGCTTACAGGACCATATCATTTTAATGAATGTTCCTTAACCAAATCGCAAAGTGGCTGCCCTATGTCCTCGACAGCCTCACGAATTCCATCTTTAAGGTAGACCTTCTCTTTCACGTGGCCCCAAAGGAAGAAGTAACAAGGTGTTAAATCACAATATCGGTGGCCAATGTGATCACCTCTTTGAGAGATAACACGGTCCGGAAACTTTTCCCGCAAATATCAATGGTTTCGTTGCGCCGTCGAAAGTAATGTTGTCCAGATCAATACTACCCCCTTTCGGCCATAAAATTCCAAAGAAGGACGAGGAATGGACAAAGCTGGGTTTCCTTCAACACTTTCGGCCACAGCAGCAATATTCTCGGCTGTTCTTGGGCGACGTGCACGGGTTTTATTCTTCACATCACTAACTTGTCCTATAGCTTGAATTTTTCCAACAATTTCTATCGATTCGACAAGGTGCTTCACAACGACCCAAAAATGTTCGAGTTTTACGAACCGCCCCCTCCCAATTTTCCACCATTTTTATCATGAATTTTCATAATTTCAATACGTTCTTGAAGAGTGTATCGTTCCATTTTTATTAATGGCGTAGTTTTCAATTGTCAAATGTCAATAAATGACAGCTTCAAACGTGACATCTACCGAAATAGCGGGTTATTTAAAATAACACCTCTTATTGAAAAATGCTTTAGTTTCAGTCTTCAAGGGATTTCTGCTGCAGCATTTTGATACGTTTTTGACAAATTTATTAAAACAGATTGTTCTGAAATCAAGAGATGGTTTACCGATAGGATTTGGTGAAAGCTGCTTCCTCTAATTTTCTACGTTTCAGTTTTTGTTCTTTTGATATTATGGAAACTTCACCCCATAAAATTCAACTTCATTCAAAGTATGTTGAAAAAGCTTTGATTTATCAGTACATTTCCCTGTGGAGCAAATTTTTTATGTTCCTTGCTTCGAACATTTAAAGTATTTTTAGTTTCTCCCATATACGCTCTACCAAAGCTTTTTCAACATGTTTTGAATGAAAACCATAGGATCTTATGGGGTAAAGCTTTCATATTATCAGAAGAAGAAAAACTGAAGCGTAGAATATTAAAGAAAAGTAAATACCGATAATTCCATAAGTCAACCGTTTGTTGATCTCAGAACAATCTGGGCTACAATAATAAGATTAAGCTTGAAAACGATCAAATGAATTGTGTGACAACTGATTAAATAAAAAATAGATCAAAGTCAACTATGATTGTTTTCTGAGAACTGTCAAAATGACGAAAATTACTTTTCTGAAAGGTGCAAGTTTTAAGATTTTTCCTGGTGAAAGCTGGCAAATGCAGGACGAAACGTTGAATACAAATAGCAAAAATGACGGAAATAGCCCAAATAAATTATCACCAAGAATTTCACGTCAATACTCATCTATATTCATTTGTAACCGAAAAGTTTAATTGTTTTCATAGTACGTATTTATTTTCAACTGAGTAACAAATTATACCTAAGAGAAATATCATCGAAAGAGTACTATTCATTCTTGGAAAATTTGATGGTAGTGATTTAGAAACAGTTTAGGTACTGAAACCATTGTATTATACTCATACAATGCTTGAACTGTACTTATTGTGCATTAGGTACTGCAAACTTGGTAGGAAAAGAAAGTCTTTCCATTGTTTCGTAAATTATCATGGTACTCTAATTTTTGTATGTATGTACATAATTAATCCTAAAAAAAACACAATATGTTACTTGTTTTTAGGCTACTCATCAGTATGGTTCAAAAATAAATCGACATATTTATCGCGAAAATTCAATCTCTAGAAATATAACTATTGTGAATTGAATGCAATCCTGTGCGAAACTGAATTTTCAAGGATAAGTGGATAATTTATGGTCATGTGACACATTCATAGTATTTTATGGCTACCCATGCACTCCTCTCGAATTTTATTACTCACTTCTAGTGTTGAAAGCTCAAAACAAGTACCTACTTCGACTTTTCTTCGAAAGATTTACCTTTCGTCGTAAAAGTAATTGTTGAAATACTTATTGAATGAGCGCTACAAATTGAAGTCTTACAATATACATTCATTGAGTAGACGGATATAGGTATACTACTCCATTCACTCTTATACAGTCACTAGGCGAGGGGTTCCCAACAAAATTTTTCCAAGGACCCCTTCATCAAGGTACAATCTTGCCTATTAAATGAAAACCTAAAGTTACCCGAAAAGAGCCAAAATATCTGAGGAAAGTTCATTAATTAAACTTATGCTTTACGAATTATTACGGACATCAGCCATAGTTTGACACATTCCTCTATGTATAATGAATTTTTGGGATCAGAGTCGATATCCTCTTAGAAAATTGAAGAACATTGCGTCACAAAAAGCCATTGTAGGTGCGTTTTTGAAACTAAGTAAAAAAATCAGAAGATTAAGAAATAACTTAAAATACATTATACTAAACAGTTAAACATAATGATTTCTTGAAATCTGCAATATATTTCTTTGAGATAAGCGATTCGAACTTATTAGAAAAATAGATTGTAGATGACTAACCTAGAACGTTTAGATCAAATATTAATACAGTTCGCGAAAGTTTAGGTATCAATGTCTTGCGCACTTGTCTTATAAATAACTATTTTTCTGAAATTTTGCAACTCTTTTTGCCCTTTATTCGATTTCAGATTGAAGAATCATCAAAGATCAATGGTCATCGATTCCAATAACAACAAACGCTTCATTTATTTTTGGAATTGCAATTTGTTGATTTGTTCGAAATATAGACATATAATTCGAATATTGACTTTCAATATCTTATCAAATAAACAATACATTTACGAAATCAAATAGTTGATTGATTATTTAGAAATTATAATACAGTGGAACTTCCCTATATCGAAAGCGCTAAATCCGCAAAAAAAAATCGTTGTAATGAATTTTCGTTGTACAGAAAATTTGTTTCTATAGTTTACAATGTCGCGGTTGACTTCACTGATAAATTTGAGTTTTATTATTCAAACTTAAGCACTTCCTTTAGACATTTTCGCACAACTTTCACAATAGCGTAATGGTAAGATTGAAACCAAACAGCCAGGAGTATTATATTTAAAACTGTTTTCGAAGGATCTCTCTGTCCGCCGTAATGATTTAGTGTAAGGTCGGGATTTATTACGTTCGACCGGAAGAATTTCGGAAAAAAAAACCCACCCTTACCTATATTTTCTTACCAATACCCATCCAAATAGTGATGTTCTTTGAATATTCGTTATAGAGAGAATTAACTTCGTTTTAGAGGGCGTTTTTAACATGGAATTTGGATTCAAGGTGCAATGTCTTCTACAAAACTCGTTATACAGAGGAATTCGTTATACAGACGTTCGTTATAGGGAAGTTACACTGTAATTTAATATCGAATTCTGCAGAAATGTAAAGAATACCTTCAACGCAGAAGAAGAACAACTTATTTCAATTATTTTATTTTTATTTTTGCCCAATTAAATTGCTGGATAACTACTGAATCGTACCAAATAAGCTTCATCTGTTATTGCCAAGTCATTTCATTGTTTTGACGTCTTAATAAAGAATTTTTTAAGGGGGAGATTTTCCGAAAAAATATAAATTTATCTTCAAAATATCTTTTGAAGAATTCTTCCACTTGTCAAAGTAAGAGCAAACGTGAAAACATTCTGTATTGTCTAATGAATGTCTACCCCAGTATGTTCTTTCCCCATTTCAATAACGATTTTCCGGACTGCACGCTTTTCAATTTAGAAGACCTTAATGATTATTTGTTATTCATTGGGCCCTAAATAATCACGCGCTTAATTCAATTAAGAGTTTGATTAGTTGAATTTCAGTCGTAAAACGTGTTGTACCCATAGTGAGTAGTTCAATAAGATACGAAACTGTGTTAAGGTAATGAATTCTTCAATGTCGCACCTGGAGATTTACTAATCGAAGTAGTTCAAGGGTGAACATTAAATCAATTGAACTAACATGCTGAATAAAATATATGACAATAATTATATTTCCAGGAGATGGTTTTTTCTTTTGGTGTATTTCAAGAATTTTTTTCCGGATTAATTTCGTCTTGAAAAAATTGACCCAATTACAGCTACAGGCTTCCTTATAACGAAAGCGCTGAATCCGCAAAAAAATTCGTTATACAGAAAATTTGTTGACTTTAAGTTTATCATTCAAACTTGAGAACTTGCTTTTTGACATTTTCGCACAACTTTCACACTAGCGTAATGGTTAGACTGAAACCAAACAGCCAGGGGTGAATTTAAAACTGTTTCAAAAGGATCTCTCTGCCCGCCGGCGCCGTAATGATTCAGTTTAGGTCGGGATTTATTACGTACGTCCGGAAAAATTTCGGAAGAAACCCATCCCTTATACCTTCTTACCAATACCCATTCAAAGAGTGATGTAACTGATGTTCTTTGAATATTTCGTTATAGGGAGAATTCACTTCGTTTTAGAGGGTGTTTTTAACAAGGAATTTGGATTTAAGGCGCAATGAATTGTACGAAATTCGTTAAACAGAGAAATTCGTTATACAGACGGTCGTTATATGGAAGTTCCACTGTATTTGAAACATTAAGTTTTTTATTGTTATCAACGCTCCACCAAAATGTTTCTGAAATTACAGAATATTCGGTTTGAACATTTTCAAGTGAAACAACTTGTGAACGAGTTTTGTTCGCTATTTTGTACTTATTCAACGAAAAATTATAAAATGATTTTTAGTGTGAAACACAAAATTTGGAAATTTTATTGTGGCTGCGGGACAAATCTCCCAAAAACGCGAAAATTGATGGAGATTCCCGAAAATCATAGGAATTCCAAATTGATATCATTTATCACTATTCATACATATTTGATCAACTATTAGAAGTGCAGATATCTGTGTTTGTCTCATTCAAGCATGTAATAATTCCGAAATTCCCACAGATTTTCTGAAGTGAAATATGATAAAATTCATTTTAACTATGAGAGGTTCGTGATATATTCAATTACTTATGTAATTATTATTGTGACTCATTAATTAATAATAAGTCACTGATGTATTTGAAGTGGGTGGGGAATAAATCATATATGATAAGGTATTGAAATATGCTATTAGAATGTGTAATAATTCTGAAAATATAATTTTTCGATGATTTTTAATGAAAATAATAATATAATAAAATAACAATTCAAATCTATTTATAGTTTGGATTTCCAGTACTCAATTTTCAAAATCCCATTTCTTATCACCGATATCATAATCAACTATTAAAACACTCGATGCATGGCACTTGTTCGCTATCACATTGCGAATCAAACGATAAAATCGAGGAAAAAATAACTAATAATTTCCTTCCTGTATTAAGTAACAGTTTCCTTCAATGCCCTCATATTCCTTCTCGAAAAAACTCATGTTGATATCGATGCTAATAATAGGAATGACTGTTGAACAATCATCGAGTCAGTTTTGACCTTCATGCTTTTTTTATGGAGTAATATGTATATCCCAATAAAATACTCATATTTTATTCTTTCCGAGAATGAAATACATATGATCACGAGTGAAACGATCACGATATATTTCTTCTAGTCACTACTGACTAGTAAAATATAAAAAAAATGAGAAAAGCCCTGAGCAGGTGCTTTTGAGCGTTCGTTCATTGGTGTAGCAATGAGACTATAACCTCAACATTTTGTATAGTACTTCAGATCGATACTGAATATACAGTGTGTTTGGTCATGACTTATCGATAATTTAAGGGCATCAAAAACACCTAATATTATCGAGAAAAACACCCAAATTTGAAAGTTTACCCCCTTAGTTTGGTAGTAGCCCCCATTTTGAATTTACTTTTTTATTTTCGTTGACCCTTCCAAATAATATCGATTTTTTTGGACATAAAGGTCTTACAGATGTGAAAAAAATGTTTTTTGAAAGATAATACTACCACTTTTCATTGAAGTATAACAATATAGAAATATTTAACTTGAAAACGCCATAAAAAAATTCTTCAAAAAAGTTTTAGTAAAAATATGTACTGATTTTCTTAGTAAATCCGCAATAGTACAAGAACTAGAACATTGTATATTTTTTTTCAATGATTAAACACGCAAGGATATTAGCTACCAAACAATACTTACATCATTTCTGTGAGTTACATAGTTTGAGAGTTATTGCTGCTCAAATATGATCACTACGCGAGCAAAAGACACAAGACAGGTCATCATGAAGGCCACTGCCTGTCTACAGAGCAGAGCCGGCCATTTGGAGCAATTTTTATGATTAATTTGATTGTTTGATAATGATCAAACAATCAAATTAATCATAAAAATTGCATCAAAAGTACAGTACTAAGGTTTTTTTTATTTGATAAATTTTCATAAGGGTCATGTTCGAACAGCAATAACTTTCTGAATATGTAACTTACAGAAATTATTTTGGTATCGTTTTGTAGCTAATATCCTCGCGCGTTAGTTCGGTGAGAAAAAATTATTCTTCAATGTGCTAGTTCTTGTACTATTGCAAATTTACTAAGAAAATCAGTACATTTTTTAACTAAAATTTTTCTAAAGAATTTTTTTATAACATTTTTATGTTATATGTTTTCATACAGTTCCATTTTAATTAAAGGTGGTAGTATCATCTCTCAAAAAACATTTTTTCCACATCGGTAGGACCTTTATGTCCAAAGATATCGATATTATTAGGAAATAAAATAAAAAAGTAAATTTGAAGAGGGAGCTTCTCCAGAACGGAGGGGGTAAACTCCCCAATATGGGTGTTTTTGTCGATAAAATTAGGTATATTTGATGCCCTTAAATTATCGCTAAGTCATGGCCAAACACACTGTATAAATGAATATAATTCCGTAGGAGCTGAAATTCTGCACAATCGAGAGTTTTTTCATAGATCTATTATTAGAATTTTTTTTGTCGATAGGAAATTCATCAAAATTATGATTGAATGATAATCGAAACGACGTATCTTTCCTTCCAAAAAAAAACTCAAATTTTATCCGAATCAAATGTTTCGAGGCTGGCCATTACAATCCGTTTTTCTATTTTTGGTTGGCTCTGAAAACCAAACTGCATTAAAAAATACGACTATTATTTCCCTGATTTAAGTATTTCCCAACTTCGATGATGATCCATAATGAATAAATATTACAATGGAATTTAATTTGTTTATTTTCCACAAGATAATTTTCCTGATCCAAAAAGCTACAACCAGATCAGGTTATTTTCCTCACCGATGTTGAAATAGCCAATTAGTGTTATCTCTGACAATAATCATAGTTTGGTTTCATTGAAAGTCCCTCTAATTATATTTGGTTCGGGATTATGTTAATCGAAGCATAAAAAAACTATAAGGTTCCCAATAACCTAATTTAATTCTTTCTACGATTGGGAATCATTCTCCCGAAAAAAGTGGTAGTTTTTAAAGGCATTTCGTCTAGAAACGAGAAAATACCCTGAAAGTCATGCCTGAATATCAAGTGAAGGTTCATTCACAGGCCAAATCTCAAAAATAATTTTTTTTTGAAGTTGTTCTACTCGTTTGAAAATATCAAAAAGTGGCACAAGTATCGTACGTAGAATATTGTTTACCGGGTAGGAAAAGCCTAACATTTCTGGACGACTGAGAAGTTTGCAACTACATACTACATATAAATTTATTATTAAGTATTAGTATTAAGGTTGAATTGCAAAATTTGACTCTCAAAAATGTCATTGCTGGTGTTCGCGAAAGTAAAATGATAAGTCATGATGAAGTTTGTATTCCTGGGACTCTTAAGAAGATGATAGAGGTAGTGAATACTGCTTCATAAGAATTATTGCCAGAGAAATCAAGAGTAAAGTAGGAAAATGGAAAATTGGCAGCCAACGACTTGTGACATTTGTCTTGGTGGCAGAGTACTACAGAGGAGCTTCCCTATAACGAACGTCTGTATAACAAATTTCTCTCTATAACGAATTTCGTACAAGACGTTACACCTTGAATCCAAATTTCATGTTGAAAACAACCTCTAAAACGAGGTAAATTCTCTCTATAACGAAATATTGAAAAAAACATCACTCTTTGAATGAGTATTGGTAAGAGGGTATAAGGGTGGGTTTTCCCGAAATTTTTCCGGACATACGTAATAAATCCCGATCTCAAACTAAATCATTACGTCGGGCAAAGAGATCCTTCTGAAACAGTTTTGAATACATCCCAGGTGGCTGTTTGGTTTCAATTTACGCTAGTGTGAAAAGTTGTTCGAAACTATTTTGAAGCAAGTGCGTAAGTTTGAATGATGAAGTTAAATTTATCAGTGAAGTCGACCGCGACATTGCCGATTTTAGAAAAAAATTTCTATATAACGAAATTTCTCTATAACGATTTTTTTTGCGGATTTATCGCTTTCGTTAAAGGGAAGTTTCACTGTATTTTCTTTTTCGTTTGTGACCGTTTTCGGAAGACTTTTTTCCTGAAATGCACAAAAACTGTTTCGCTTATACACCCATTGGAGTTGACTACCTACTTCTCAGACACTTTATTCTTTGAAAGCGATTAAACGTTCCCAATATTTTTGTCGATAAAAGAAAAATATGATGGAGGTACATATTCATAAATAATTTCTAATACAAAAGACAAAGTTACATAGCCAATACATAATTTATTCATTGCGTTTCACTGTCATGAAACCAAGTCTTATCCCTTTCTTAAATATTCATTGCGTACTACGCTGCACACGCTAAGTCTTACTACAAAATACACGATTTTATTCAACTCAACGTCATTAACTATTCCCCTCTGAAAACGTAGAAACGATCAATATCTGGTCATGTACAGAGTTCAATTCTTTTTTTTAATGCCGTATTTATGACATGTTACAATCGATTTTCAAATTACAGTGATTGTTCATTTTGACCTACATAATCCTTCATCATTACCACAGTTGTACGAGTATCGTGTTGTCCATCGTTTATCATTATTATAAAATAAATACGGTCAATAAAGTTTGATAATGAATGTCAAGTGAAGAAATGAAGACTAGAATTCGAAGAAATGTCACGATTGTAGATTATCAAGGTGTTCATTGAAGGATGTGTAAATGAATGTTTTTGTTAATGAGGAATAAAACCTATCGTTCTATTCAGATTTGTTATTAGTAAATAATAACACGTATAAACCTTCGAAATAAGGTATATTCTCTTGTGATATGACCTTAAAATTCTCATGAATGAGGCTTAACTTGAAATATTGACTGTGGCATTCGGCAAGTCTACTGAGTGTCAAAAAAGTGATCACAAGTGATATAAGCGCTTTATATACAGAAGACCGAGAACATGTTGATGACGATTAACCTTCTGGAGTTGCGATCATGTCAAAAAGCACCGAAAAAGTTAAAAAATTGTTCGAATCACTATCAGGAAAGCTACAGATGATGTTGGCATATCAATAGTATCATGCCATGCAATATTCAGACATGAAACGTATGACGGGAAAAATCACGATTATGGATGAGCTCACACAGCAATGTTTGTCGTGATTTTTGGACAAAAGCAACACGGTAATCATGTATCAGCCACCGAATTAACCGGATTTGGCTCCCTGCCAGTTCTTCCTTCAGCAAAACTGAACACTCCAATGAAAGGAATATGTTTTGCCTCAATTGATAAAATAAAGTCAAAATGGAAGAACGAGCTGGTAGCCATACCGAAAAGTTCATTTCATAAGTGCTTCGAGAATAGGAAGAAGCGCTAGAATAAGTGTATTAGGTATATCTGAGATGAGAAGGATTACTTCGAAAGGCACAAAATGGCTATTGTTGAATATAGAAATACTCTACAAAAAAAACACATAACAATTCACCTTTTCTATTGAACAGTCTTCGTGTATATTTTCTTCTATATTATATTCCATTGTAAAGGGTTTTCCAATAAGATGTGTTATTTTGAATAACCCGCTATTTCGGTAGATGTCACGTTTGAAGCTGCCATTTTTTGACATTTGACAAGTAGAAACGACGCCATTGATAAAATGGAAGGATACACGCTTCAAGAACGCATTGAAATTATTAAAATTCACTATCAAAATGGTCAAAATTTGGCAGAGACGGTTCGTTAAACTCGAACATTTTTGGATCGTCGTGAAGCACCTTGTCGGACCGCAATGAAGTAATTGGTAGAAAATTTCGAGCTGTTAGAACAAGTTAGTGCTCGTCGCTCAAGAACAGCCTAGAATATTGCTGCTGTAGCAGAAAGTGTTGCAGATAACCCAGGTTTGTCGATTCCACGTCGTTCTCTGGAATCATGCATTCCACAAAGATGGAATTCGTGAGGCTATCGGGGACATAGGGCAGCCACTTTGCGATTTGGCTTTGGAAAGTTTCATTAAAAGGATATGGTCCTATAAGCGTGGTCGTGGTGGTCATTTACCTGATGTTATTTTCCACTATTAACGGCATAGCTTCTTCTTTATAATGAAATAAACATCCGATCATTTATAATGAAATGTGGCATTTTTCTTTGAATATCAAAATAATACCCCTTATTGGAAAACCCTTAATTTTCCGCTTTGTGGTAGTTTATTATTTGCTAGTTGGTATTATTTTTACTGGATGTATTTCAAGAATGATTATATCCACTATTACATTAAATGAATACAGCCTCATTATTCGGTTACAAATAAATTCAGTAACCAACCTACAATACACCCAAATTATGTGATTTACATTTCCTTTGTGCATAAAATATTAGGATCATGATTGTTTAACGTCGATATTATGAAATGAAGATGGAATAAGGAAATAGGAAAGTTGTGATCATCGATGTAGAAAGCTGTCGGTTCATTTCTTCATGTGGGTAGTGCCTATAAAACACGATCATATTGAATCTAATTTGATAATCATTATCTTTGTGTGGCAATGTAGATGTACCCACGTTCGTTTTAACTCATTCAGTGGTGTAGTCAGTACACTAGAAAGTCTTTTCACGAAAAATTCATTATTAGTAACATCTATTCATTATTCAGCAAAATTTTCTTGAAAATTCCATGCAATTGATAAGTGAAAAGAAAATGATGAGAATATTTCACAATAAATAGAAAATTTCACGTCAACAACTTGAAATGTAGGTATATCATATTCCTATCTATAACATTTAAACGTATTTTTCCGTGCGATGAAAATACCCATTTGAATTTAATTGTTTTATGTTGAAATGTTATCGTAATTCAATGTCACACAGGAAATTGCAGTTTCACGGAAATGAGAACTATGATAAGGTGGATTAAATTGACAAAAATCAGTCTGAAGTTTTTGTGCAGTTGTTTTCATAGGAAAAACGATAATTCGAGTTCGAATATACTCGGAATTTTTGGTTTCGTTCTACTCATACCTACATAAATTGTAAGCGTCACGACAAAATATTCTGTGAATTTTCCTAGTAATTTCAGATTTGTTTCCAATTTTTGAGGTAGGATATCTTAAATATTCTTTTGAATTGTGAGCTAACAAAATAGAATACATGAAACAAAAAAGTGCATAGCTGAGGTTGGTGCATGATACCAGAGCACAGGGAAAAACCTCAGTAGAAAAAACCCTGTCTCGCCGTTTTTACAAAATTTAAACTTGAAACTATTCGAATAAATAATACCTTCAATATTTAGATACAAAATACTTAATTCATGCTCTTGGAATAGGAAGGTGTTTCAAACCAGAGACCTATTGCACCAAATACTTTGCAACTTTTCACTTTGCACTTTTCAATTTTCAAATGAATTAAGTTGCACCAAACGCATTCATAATTGAAAAATACAATGTGAAACGTCAAGTGCATAGGGAAAAGTACCCCGCACAAATAATGTGGGGAGAAATATTGTGCAACATAACTAATTTTCACTTTTGAAATTGGTCGGAATGCAAAGTTGCAAAGTATTTTGGTGCAAATAGCCGGGTCTGGCATTCCAAGTGATAATTTTTCGAATCTTCTGTTCTTCTAAAAGGGCCCTCACTAAGAGGGAAGCGCGAAGACTTGAATGCGCGTTGTACGGGGTACAGTTAAACAGTGTGTGTATGGAGTAAATTTGGAATGCGCAATATCTCCGTCGTGTGGTGTGCATTCTTCACCGTACGTGGAAGAATGACCAAAACACCGTGTATGGGCAACAAGTCTCTGCACGTTTCATATGTTTAGCAACACAGTGTCGGGTTCGATTTTATACCTTGGACATTTTTCCTAAATAACAACACACGCCACTGCCATTAACATCAGATCTTTTTTCGACGTCATCTCACGCTTGTCGCACATCCAAACCAACACGCAAAAGTGTATGTGTGTGGGAAATATGAATGCAGAGACTTACTGCGCATTCTTCCTTCTTAGTGAGTGGGCCCCTTAAGACCGCTACGGGACCCTATTGAAGGGTAATCATCCCCTATAGATTTAAATAGTGGTATTTTATATCGAATTCAATTTCGGAATGATGATAAAAAACTTACTGCCCCTCAAAAATTTGATGAAGTCTTCTGACGCTTTTGCACACTTCTGAAGTACGAAAATGCAATGCAACTATTGGACAGATTTGGGTCATAAGTCTATCCTGAATTTAAGGGTTCTACTACCCCCATCCAATTGGCCGCAAATGATAGAAACTAGAACTGACTTGGAAATTTTTTCCAGAGATTTCGGCTTCAAATTAAAAACTACAAACAATCTGATGAAACTAGCACACAAAAAGGAGTTAGTGGATGTATTATCATGGGCGTTCGGCACAAAAAGATTTAGATTGAGAAAGTTATATTGAGGGTTTGTACTGTAAGCCTTAAGATTATAGATGATGTAGGTATTTTTCTTGATACTTTTTTAAATTTTCATCTTGAAACAGTTTCAAATCTGCGTATTTCATCACTACTTTCACAAGAGGTATCTTACTTGTTAAAATGAAAGGGTCCTCATATATTATTAGGTTCATTACGTTGTAATTTTATCCAACAGTGCTGATTGTTGAATTTATTACCATTTAAATCATCTCCTCAATTCTCCCTGCAGTGAGTGTGATGTAGAAATTAATGAGCGTTATAAACAGACACAGGTTGATATTTTCTCTACACACATAAAGTGCTTGATTCATTTCCTTCACACACAAACAGGAGATAAGAAATGTAACCATGAATTTTATCGTTAATCAAATATGGGAACGGTTATCGTAAACTTTCGGCAGAATTATGTTTCTTGTTAGAAAGTTTTTTGTCGGTGAAATAATTATTCAGATATTCTTGGAGATCTTTTGGAAAAACCTAGTATGGAATTGCATCTCACAATTTTAAAAAAGATGAAAGGATATACAATAAGAATTGATTTTAGGATGAAAGGTCGTACTTCCTGAATGACCAAGAAATAAATAGATGGAAAAAAATGTTATATATTCTTTTGAATTGAGAGCTACAAAATACAAAACATGACAAACAAAAATTTCCCTAGCTGAGGTTGGTGCAAAACGGGGTACCATACTAGTCTACGTATGATACCAGAGATCAGGGAAAAACCTCAGTAGAAAAACCCTGCCTCGCCGTCTCACAAAATTGAAACTTAAAAAACTTTTTGAATAAATACCTTCAATATTCAGACACAAAATACTTAATTCTTGCTCTTTGGTCAGGAGGGTGTTTTGAACCAGGTCTGGCCTTCCAAGTGATGATTTTTCGAATCTTGTGTTCTTCCAAGTCCGCTACAGGACCCTAATGAAGGGTAATCATCTCTCATAGATTCAAGGTATTTCTTCCTAAATATCGAATTCAATTTCGGAATAATTATAAAAAAAATGTCATCCATGAAAAAATTTCAAGTGTCTAAGACAACTGCTACGAAGATGTTTTGTAGTCAGCTATCCTTTTCGTGATTGTGATAATTTATAATGTCGATATGGAAAATGACCAATATATTTCAGAATTCAATAGTAAATATATAACGGGAGAACCAGTGAAATAGAGTGTTGTATCTCCAAGCCAAATCAATAGTTTCTTCTAAAATTAAATTCCAGTTATATGAGAAAATAAACACAGGTGGAATGTTTCAAATTGCAATTGGCTTCCAATATCCCTATTATTCTATTCTTCTGAACATTGGAAAAGCATTTCGGAACGCTATGCAAAATGTGAACGCTGTTACATTTGTAACAGCGTTTTTCTTCTCTATCAGTAAATTACTGGTAGAAAATGAAGTACCTACGGTTATTCCATAGAAATGACCATGAAATAAACCAACTCGAAGGATGTGTGAGTCACAATGACCGCAAATAGTTTTATAGAATCTTTGAGATGATCAACATTGAAAATTCAGGTGATTCAATTAATTCTATTGTTTATTGTTGAGGTAATTCATTGTACTTATTTATTCATTGTTGCTGAGGCTGATCTAGTAAATGTGGATATCGAAGTGTAATATTGTGCAATACTCAAATACTTCGACGTGCTTGCAATATTTTATTGAATACTTTGATGTAGTCAGAATATATTATGAATTTGGTATGAGTAGTTTGTCAATTAAAAGTCCATTCGTACAATTTGGGCGTGTTAGCCACATAGAGTTGTGGGACGGTGCATTGTCTTGGTGGAAGAGCACTTTTTGAGTGCTCCGTTGTGTCTGTAATTTTAGGATTTTGAGCCGAAAATGGTCTAAAACGATAAGGTTCGACTCAATGACGAATTCGTGGTCAAATTCAATTCTGTCAGTGAGGCCACGTAAACACGATAACTTCCGAAAGGATTGTCCTAGAGGCTTGAAATTTTCATGGTAGGTTCGGTTCTTGAATGCCACGGTTTAGTTTGTTAACCAGCAAAATCCTACAGGGTGTTCCATAAAGTATGGCCATTCAGAATTTTTGTTCACTCATAAGAACCTCATATAAAATTTTATGGCGATAGTGCTGACAGAACCATCAAAAAATCAGAATCAGAATCAGAATATTGAAAAGTAAAATCATTATATTTCCACCACAAAATATCCAATTGGAATGAAATTTATTTTGAGAGTAAAGTTTCTTATCTGTCAAATTCTTGATGAAACGTCCTTCAACACAGCGAAAACATGGAAATTGGCCAATTTATGATAATATAGAAATTCCATTATCAGGAATTAAAACCGTTAACAATTCGATAAATAATGGTACATTGTTCATTTTTCTGACTCATAAAACATTTCCAACAATTTACATAAATGAGAAATTATCGTGATGCATCATTCGTTGAATATTTATGACGTAGATCAGTTTACGTCTGAAATTTGGTTGAAATTTTGTATCCTGATAATAGAAAGAAATGCGTGGAAATCCCCAATAAAACTCTGATAAGCGTAACGATTTGTCATTCATCCTTCAAAATCGTTTCAGCTGATAAATCTGTATGAATGAAAGTTTAACTTGATCTCGGTTTCCATATTTACTTTGATTCCTACAGCACCCTGCAGTTGGCAACACAGCTGCTGTTATGACATCTGCAATGTCCTATTCAGCTGCTTCCCACCAATAAGAGTTTGGATTCATTAAAACACGAATTCATTGATAGGTGTTCAGCCTCCAGCCAAGCTACTTCTTGGTGATTTGAATACAGTACAAAAGTGATAAAATCGTCATAGTAGTGGACAAGGTTCAAGTCAGATTTGATATCGATAGTATTGGTTTTCATGTTCATCATATGTTGAAAGTTAGAAAATTGAAATAACATTAGTTTCATTAGTGCTGATGAATGCTTTCTTGGTTGCAAAACATCACCTGTATAAATAGCTTAACATAATGATCTTCATAAATTTAATTATCATGAAACTCCCATGACCAATACATGGTGAAATTTGATTTCCAAACCAAGAATTGACCACACGATAATGTATCTTTTCTGAATTGCCTTTCAACCTCCCTTTTGCCTGATTTTGAAAATATAATTAAATATTTTATTTGGGAAAATGAAATATTATTATTATTATAAAAATGATACTTGAAATGATTATATCTAAAACAGTAAGCACAACTGAAAGTGGTTATCTGGAAATCCTAGATACATACCGCAGGGTTCTGACCTTGGTCCTCTTCTTTCGGTTCTAGATCTCGAATCTCGAGCAGATGACCTTCCTGTTGGCTGGTTCTTAGGTAATCATTAATAATTTTTGACAAGATTCATATAGCAGTGACGTAATGTTCATATTTTTTCTAATGGGCTCTCAATGTTTCATTTAAGAAAAGAAAAATTTCCAAACCAGTTTTTTTTTCGTTTTTATATACTTTTCATAATTTTCTAATTCTCCTGAGAATTACACAATATTCTTATTATTCACCCTTTTGAATATTGATATATTTCGAGGTTTTTAGCGTAGCAGTTATTTATTTTCGATATTTTTTCCAAATGACTGAAATTATAGATTTGTATGAAATATTATTGGATTCTGCCTTTGATCAGATCTTTAACATCAGAGAATTTCTCAAAAGATTCATCTAAAATCGTATAAAGAACATTTGGCTTCTTTGCAAATCAAAATCAACCAAAAAATCCTTGCTATTTTTTGAAAGAATGTTCTTGAAAGAGGGAGAGGAGTCAAACTTGATAATAGGTACTTTTTATAAGGATTTCTGCTGAAAAAAACAAGTGAAAATATCAACTTCATTGAACTCGTTACTATAGTCCGTTCACGAAAGGTTGAGCACATAGTAGGCGTTTTTTTATTTATCTGAAATTGGCAGTATTTGCTGTCATAACGTAAAATAAATTCAATGTTGCCGAATGTAACCGCCTCGTTCGACGAGATTGCGAGTTATCAGAGACTCTATGCAATATTGACAACATTGCGTATCATCTGACAAGAACATAACCTAAATTTTAATATACACAGTGGAATATGCCAAATTGTCATGGCCAACCGACGGCTCAACCTTTCGTGAACGGACTATAACTGTAATTCACTAGTTTATAGATTTACTGATAGCAATGAAAAATCGAAAATCAATTTTGACATGTTTTCGTTCTTTTTCCAGTCGATTACATACATTGAAACTATAGCAACGAATTCTCTTGCGGTTAAACCCACCAACATAAAAATTGTCATTTCTAGGAAGTTCATATCGATTCTAACCACTTCCTTTTAGTGGAATAGAAATTGTAGTATGATTATTATTGCTTGTCCTGAATTCCAGTATTTTTGTCAGTACGAAAACATCTAATATTAATACCGATGAGGTAGAACAGCTGTATATGAATTAGATATAGATCTGTAGTAGGTAACTTTCTGGTCAGATTGATTGCTGGAAATTTGTTTTTAATTGACATTATGAAAAAAATAGCAAGTGATTTCCTAACTAGTTTTTTTATATATTGACACAAGTGTTCGTTTGTAAAGATATCCTTTAGAAGGAATAGTTAACATCCTGTTTATTCTCTTTTGCCTATGGGGGTCACTATCGGAAAACCCAATTTTAATTCTAGATACCTTATCTATGATTAATCTTTGGTGTTCGCTTATATCTGACATAGTTATGAAGAACTTTACAACATCTAATCGACTTTTGCTATCAAAACCAGTTCTAGATAAAGAATCTTGAACAAATTGTGACGTTTGCCCCGTCTCCACCAAACTGCGTTGCCATCGTTTACTTTCGGAAGTAGAGATCTCGGGCGCCACCTCTAGTTTAAAGTGTTGAGGACACTAGGGTACCCATAGGCGGTGTCCTATGGGGTCCGGGAGCTACTAGCCAGAGAAGGTTATGTCCAGGGGTCAGTTGTTGTACCTAACTAAAAGTTCCCTAACTCTGAAAAATACTTAAATATTCCTAAGGAAAATAAAACACAAAGTTATAATAAAATATTTATTCGGTAAACGGTAAATAACGGCAGTCATCATAATAAACCATGGTATCATATATACAATGTGAGGAAAACAGGTGAGCGGGCGGTGGGAAGGTTGAAGTGGGATGTAACATGCAGCATTATATCGGCGGTGAGAGCTCAGAAAAATAAGCGATGCAATATTTACAAGCGGTATCAAAAAGCGGTAATGATAGTCGAATGAGAGTACAAGCGGAAAATTAATCAAGCGCAGTGGTAAATATCGGTACGGAAGCGAAGGTTCTAACATGAGCAAGTTCCTAACAAACAAATTCCCAAAAATGACATCCTTATTTACTGGCATACCTCGGTTCACATCTACAGGCTATATTAACAACAATCGGTTTTACGGACAGGCGGTAAAAGGAAATTAGTGCGGTACCAGGGAAAGTATATGCGCCGTTTCAAGCTAGCATACACCCACCCTAATGCTCTGAACCACGAGGCCCATGCACGCCTTTTGAAGCTAGGACATGCACCTCGATATTCCGGAGCGGCACACGGTGAGGAAGGATAAAGGGAGGCATTTACAAGACTGCATATGGGCCGTTTCAAGCTAACATACGCGTTCTTGCACATCAGAACTCCGGGAGGGATATCATGCAGGCCGTTTCAAGCTACTACACAACCTCCGGGGGCTCAAATGATGCCAGAAGGGTACAACAAGACGGTGTATGGGCCGTTTCAAGCTAACATACAACCTCTTGAAGGCTCAGAATTTCAGGACGTCATGCAGGCCGTTTCAAGCTACTACACAACCCCCAAAAACTCGAACGGTGGCGAATGGGCATAACAAGACAGTATATGTGCCGTTTCAAGCTAACATACACCCTCTTGCCGATTCGGAATTGCAGGGCATCAGCAGGCCGTTTCAAGCTACTACACAACCCCCTGAAATTCGAACGGTGTCGGAAGGGCAACAAAGACAGTGTATGTGCCGTTTCAAGCTAACATACACCCTCTTGTCGACTCAGAGTTTCAGAACCTCATGCAGGCCTTTTGAAGCTACTACACAACGTCCAGGAACTCGAGTAACACTAGAGAGGATAATACAAGACAATATATGCGCCGTTTCAAGCTAGCATACACCATCTCGCAATCTCAGAATTCTCACAAGTCATGCAGGCCGTTTGAAGCTACTACACAACCTCTGCGAATTCGAGCGCGCGGAAGGACGGGAAATACAACAGGAGAAATACATTATAAATATCAAAGCCAGCAAATAAGAATTAAAACAATCATACCTAAACTGAACTTGCCCCTGCAGAACCCTCTGGTGGCACTTACTTCTGGACGGTCTGGTCGGCTAGTACTTCTGGAGTAGTGGTCAGGACGTTATGTTTAATTCGACTGCTTTATTCAGCGGAAAATCCCGCATTTTAAACCTTTTGGACACGTGTGGCCGGTAACAGTTGACTCCGCCCCACGTGTGCGGTATCGAGAAATCGCGATCTAATTTGCCGTACATCTTCAGCGCGGAGATAACAATTCCCGATTTCCGTCAACTTGAATTGAACGAAACCAAATAATCATAGAAATATTTTGCTTCGTTACAAAATAATTCGAGAGGCTCTCAAATGGAGTTTCCCTAATTCTTTAGCGAATCTGTTCATTTTGCCATACCTTCTCACATGCAATGGTCATATATCATTATTACATATTATTATATTTCATTTTATATGGTGGTATTCGAAGCTCTCCTATTGTCGGTAATATCTGTTTAGCCATTCACTATTTTTCCATGTAGAAATCAATGAAAAATAAGTATGGAAATATTACATTAATGTCAATAAAAATTCTCATGATATTTTTGATATTGAGTTCAATCGAGTAATATATGGAATTCAGTGTTGAGGTATTGTGTCGTAAAACCTTCAAGAATTTATTGAACACCGCAATACAGTCATTAGTTACCACTTTCTTCGATAAATTTGGATATCTATGTCAGGGACATTTCACGGTAGATAAATTCCTTATATTTTGTCATATATGTACAATAAGTGAGTATACATATTCACATTTCAACAAATTGCGTCAGATAGCTGAAAAATCATCTGATTCCACGAAACTTCTAAAAGTATATAGGAATGATATCCACATTGATTTCTTAAAATCTTACGTGAATGTACTAATTTTGAATGGCCTCAAATTATTCAATTATTACTATAATTAGACTGTGATCGATTGGCACAATGACTGTCTTTATAAATTGCGACGAATGAGGTATTTTGTACTTAAGCATACTACATTTTTAAGGAATGTAACCTCCTGCGCAAAGTTGATCATTTTCTTAGAAGACTTCACTTTTATGTCGGCTGACTTTAGTGCCACCAAGTAGATTAAGTCTAGTTTGCTCTAGGACATGGCTCACTGGGGCCGATCCACATAACCTACAGAAATCGGAGTTTTCGTAACCGAAACTTAACGAAACAAAGAGCTCTGTGAGCAGCCTCAACTCGTTTTTCTACAACGATAAAGTTTGTTGAGCCTCTCTTATCAGGGTTGTTTTTTTCCAATCATCAACCCTCAGCCTTAATCAGTGTGAGTGCTACTTATAGGCCTATATATCTGGGTTGCCGGCCATTCGAGAATCAAAGGAAACGAAGAGGCCGATACACTTGCCAAAGAGGGCGCACCAATGTCACTCATTGGCCCAGAACCCTTCTGTGGTATAGGTAAATGTACCTATAATAAAGTGTTTCTGGAGATTTGGAGAAGGAGAAGGCCGAGAAGAAAAAACTCTGGCGGAATCTCCCAGGGATGAATCATTCCATTAAGTTCTTTAGGAACTTTGATCCAAAAGATATCTGGATCTTTGTAAAGAACAATTACACCTCCTCACTGGCTTCCTTACAGGACACTGTCACCTCAGGAAGCACCTGTTGAGGATGGGATTATCGGACACTGACTAGTGTAGGTTCTGTAGGGAGGAGGAAGGCGAGCTGTAAAGGGCGTGGTCAGAACAACTCTGTAAGGATCTGTAATGAGGCCCAATAGCCCTTGATGTCGCAGTGAACTGTAACCCCTTTTAAAAACTATAACTATAGGCCTATATAGGCAATATGAAAGCAAGGTTAAGGGAGTCTTTACTAATCTTTTGCAAAGCCGCCAGTTTTTCGTATTTTACTCAGGGTTCTAGTACGCAGTTTTTAAACCGAAACTAGCTTCTTGATTTTCGCCAGTGCTATTTGGAATTTTTTAGAACTCCATTATGTTTCTTTATTCGAAATCAATGTTGATTCAGTGCCATCTGACTATCAGAAGTAATGCAACTTTCGGATCTCTTTTACTGTATAGAAAATAAAACATAAGCACATTTCTGTATATCCAGAATTTCAGGTTGGAACATTGTTATTGCTTCCCCGATTCGATGAATAGATAAAAATAAATGATCTCTAATCGCAAAAGAGGAAGGAATTTCAACCATGGTCGGTCGGTATCGAATACACAGACGTTGATGTGCTGGAAACCATGAATCAAAAACGAACGAGGTGTATAATTGCACATTAACTTTATTTGTTTCTGCGAAGTCATTTAGAGCGTATGTTTTTGGAAATCGATACTCTTGATGAGAGTTGTCGTATGATTTTTACGTATGAAAAACAATTGGATATGACTAAGCCGTTCCCGATACATCGATATAGTATCGAGACTTAGATAGGTTACTTTTTATATACATTTAACTCAGCAGAAACGGTACGAATTGACATTTGAAATATGAACTGCAACCTACTGATAATTCTGCTTAGTTCGTGTGCACAAAAGTATCATGTTTCGCAGTAGTGAAATAACTCTGGTATTTTTTTTAATGTTTGGTTTGTCTATTACATGTTATATAAAATAATCTTTGAGATTTCGACAAAATATTCATTTTATTCGGTTTAGAAACATACATAGAGTTGGGATAAGGTACCTACTCAGGTGTAAAGGGTTTCCAATAAGAGGTGTTATTTTGAATAGCCCGCTATTTCCGCAGATGTCACGTTTCACTTTTTTTCAAGACTCAAAGATAGAATTCGTGAGGCTATCCAGGATATAGGGCAGCCACTTTGCGATATGGTTATGGAAAATTTCATTAAGAGATATGATGACCTGTAAGCGTGGGTCGTGGTGGTCATTTGCCGGATGTTATTCTTTCCACTATCAACGGCATAGCGTCTTCTTTTAATTAAATAAACATCCGATCATTTATTGAAATATTGCATTCTTCTTTGAATATCAAAATAAAACCTCTTATTGGAAAACCCTTTATTACGCAATATTTGACATCTTGGCATCAATGGAAAAGAGAAACACTGTACCATGTTTCGATGGTGCTATGGATATTTAATTGATTGAAACCAACTAAAACGCAAAGAATTACTCAAATATGGGCATTAAGAATGTATCAAGGACATGTAGGAAACATGAATATATCAGAAAAACTCATTTTCGCCATACAAATGAAAAATTACGTATTTTAAAGCGATGAAGTAGGCGAGAATACGTCAAATGTAAAAAGTCCCGTGCTTTTAATAGCAGTTTTTGCTGCAGAGTGATAGATAGTTCTTACTATTTTCCGACGATATCTTGTTTATTTTTCTGCTAATTTAGGAGTAGAAATATTCCATCAGATAAGATTGGATTTCCAGTTCAGTTTATTCAGATTTTCCCAACTACTTCAAAATGATCCTTAATAAAATTGAAGATCATAAATATCTTTTTGATTTTCCGCTGACTTCAGCTATTATTTCCTTAAAATCATAGTTTCTGAATCTCTTTAAATCAAGATATAGATAAAATCATCGAAAAACCATTATTGAAAAAACAGCACACTTTAATGATATCTAATTTGATTTCACATACCAAAAAACTGTTCGATTCTAAACCATTTCTCAAACGTTGTGGAAATTGAGAAACTTCAAGTTGAACAAAGTAGAAAATAGCGAGCTTCCCAACAAAACTTCTGGTTTCGCTTTCTTAACTCTGAGTTTCGACATGTGCAAACACCATTAAAATTAGAGGTTCTATCTTCGTTTAGTCTTTTGTTTTGTTAGCTATAAACGATCCGAATCTTCAAGCGAAACAGATTCCGGTTACATTCTGTTGATTGAAAAAACACGTCAACGTTTTTTTTATTTCTTATTCGGGAATAATCACTGTTTTCAAATGGCGTACCGTGTGAAAATTTAAGTAGTATTACGTAACACTTCTGTCATCTTTCGAATTTAGAAAGTCAGGTTTTAGTAGATATAATTTCTATACCTTTTCAACTTCAAATTGAGACTAAGCACATTCAAATTGGGATTAAACAAATTGAAAATGACATTAAGCAACTTCAAAATGGTAAACACAATCTTATTGGGAATAAACACATTCAAAATGGGACTAATCAATATCATTGGGAACTGACATTTCCACTTGACTTTGATACTCCAAAAATATTGTCGAATAATAAAGCTATTCATCAGATAATTTCGTGTGTTTTGTAATAAATATGTCGCGTAAACATAAAAGGATCGGAAGCTGCGAACGTTTAATATCAGATTTATGCTGTATACAAATAATTTTCACTATTTAAGGGTGTTTGAATAGATTTAAGGGTTGATTTCTCAGATCATTTAATGGAAAGTTCTAGCAAATGTAGGTCCAGAAATGCATTGTTTCCAAGATACAGGGTGTTGAAATTTCACTTGAAAACTGACCGAAAAAGTGGTACGCCACTGGGATATTTCAAACTAAACAATTATATTTGAATCATTCGTTCAATTTGTGACAAAAAATCTTTTCTGCCTTTTTTTTCCTGTGGGATACCGTTTTATGAGAAAAATAAAACATTCAAGGTTGAGCCCACATACTATGTGTTAAAGTGCCGAAAAAATACGCTGTTCATAATATGGTTATAATACGATGTTTATATTCTTACATAAAAACGGCGCCCCCCGCACAAAAAAAGGTTTTACTACCAATTGAACGCAGAATTCAAAAATAATCGTAAGAAATATTTCAGTGGTGTACACTTATTTTATTCAGTTTTCAAGTAAAACTTCAACACCATTTGTCTTAGAAAAAATGCATTTCAGGACCTACATTTATGGGAACTTTTTTTATAAAACGATCTGAGAATCACCCCTCAAATCTTAAACATCCTGTAAATCAGTATCAAATTCAAATGGATATGTCTATTCCCAATATGAGATTGATTAGTCCCATTTTGAATGTGTTATTTCAATTCGATTGTGTTTACCATTTTGAAGTTGCTTAATGTCATTTTGAGTTTGTTTAATCCCAATATGAATGTGATTAGTCTCAATTTGAAGTTGAAAAGGTATATAGTTGTGACAAAGCTTGTTCAAACTTTTACACGTATTCTTGGTTTTAAGGTCCTATTAAAATATTTTGTGCTATAAATTGAATCAAATATCACATAAATGAACAAAATAATGTATGTAATTAGCCAAAATTATTCTAATACCAATTGGAAAGAATTAAGATTTTGTTTGCATTGTAGAGTGTGTTAGTCATTCACAAAACATATTATAAATATTACGTCAAATATGAGGGCGTCCATGATGGTGTTATTCGATATAATCAGTCATTTTCTGAGTCACGAGATATCAAGTTTTTTGTAAATAAGTCGATTATGTACCGATTGTTAGTGTTTTAGGGCAGGCCTATCTTTTTAAACTCACAAAACTTGCAATTTATAGAATTTCTCAGATTTTTTCATTCATTCTTTGTCGGGGAATTTTAATAATATATGTAATTGTTGTTTAATAGTAAACCCCAAAAGCACCCGTTCTAAATATCGGAAAATAACGTTTACTGCCCTATTATAAGGTTTGAAAGAAGATGCTGCTCAGATCCAAGTTTCTCACTCAATCTAACATTCTCTAAAATCTTGTAAAACAAATTTGAATAATAGGGGTTTCAAAATACCCTTTTGGGGTATACAACACTATTTCAGCATACCTTAACATTATTCATTTGTTCAACATTATTTCTTCCACTTGAAGGTATTATGATACATAATTCTGAAAATACAATAACACAAAAATTAAATTTAGAATTTATGATCTGTATTTACTTTCGGTTGAATGCAAAGCTGATTGAGAATTTTGCAGATTCTTTGGTTCAGCAGAGCAGAACCTATCAATATAACAAGCATTAAACTCTGAATTATGCCGAGATAATGATATCATTCTTAAAAATAGCTCAACATTTTTGGCGAGCTTGTCTATTCATCTGCATTGTCAAGGTCAACGGGTCATGTTTTGGAAGTGTTGTATCATAATGAAATGGATAAAATAGACTAATAGAACGCGAGAATATTCAGTGCCCCCTAGTGGAGAGATAATTAGAAAAAAATTTTTGGAATATTTGTTTCACAACCAAATTTATTTGAGATCTTTGGAGGTGCTTTCAAAAAAGATAAAACTTATGTATCGATTGAAATATATTCTGGGAAGATTCTGCATTTCTGAAAAAACTTAATAGGTTTTCACTTCCAGTCCCTGAAACAGAAATAATTGAAAAATTTTATAGAGATGAAGTGCTCCTGCAAAAATCTTTCTTATCTCTAAAGGTCTTGATGTCTCTCCTGTATAAGATTTTCGCATATACAGAGAATATTATACACACAATTGAAAATTGTGATAAGAAATCGGGAACATAAGAACAACATCAAAAATAGAGACATTACAAGATCACAAAAAAAAGATCCTAATGACGGAACCTGATAATTATAAAAGGAAAATTAAGGAATCCACATATATTTGTTAGATAAAGTAGATAATTTGGCCAATTGTTCTGTTGAAATAGATCGTATTTGGATTGATTTATTGAAAAAAGAAATGAATCAGGAAATTTCAAAATTAAATGAATCAACATCTCCATGTGTTGCAAATTTCAATGTCGATTAGACTGCAAATGAATATATATATAGTTCAATTATAAAATTCATATAAATAACAAAAAAATAATATACCTACTTAAATGACCGATCGAAGATTAGAATGTATTTTAATTCTATTACAATTGATGGGTTTTTCCTTACGTTAGTTTTATGCATATGAATATTATGGTCATAATCGACAAACAGGTATTACAAGGTGTCTAGAAACCTGATTTGAAATCTTTCCAAATAGTCTAGCCAGTAGGTGTTTTTGACCCACAAACGGAAGTTAACATTTCAATGAATGTACGAGGTGGAATGAACAATTAAAAGATATTCCAAAATTGAAAATTCACCGAAGAACTATGAGAAAAATCTATAGTTTGGAGCTAGCTGTTTGTGATGAAATATCTACATCTTTATATAAGTATTCTTCATCAATTCTCGTTTGTTTTCGGTGTAATTTGTGCAAATCAATCAGATAGATAATATAAAAAAAAAATTCAACAGAAAGGAGATTTTTTAAAATCTAATTTCATCTGAAATCTTGAAGGAGCAAATATCATAAAAGTTTTATGAACCAAATAATCAATTATTTATGATTTTTTTCTTTCCAGCTTGCTGGCTTGGCACTCATAATCATAGGAGTAGTTTTCAAATTCAACTATTTGAAACAAGTATCAGCTGATGGAGTACCAAACTGAATTTGGTGTGGCACCTATTCTGACAATTGTGGTTGGTGCTATAGTCTTCATCACAGCCTTCTTTGGATGCTGTGGAGCTATCAAGAGAGCACATGCATGCTAACGACAGTAAGTTGACATCAAAATGATGAAAATTGAATAAGAAGAAGTTCAAATTCTTTGTGTTCAATCAAGTCATTTTCAGTTATAATTTCCCTTTATCCATGTCTTAAGTATTCTTCTCTTGTCTGTTAGCGTTTCGATTTTATCTGTTTTGATCGAACTTAACAATGGAGATTTAAATATTTTGTTTGATATTTTTCAGTATGCTTGCATTCTCCTGTCGATATTCATTATTCAAGTAGCCATTGGAGTATTGCCTTCCTCCAAGTGAAGGACAACAAGGACTACAAAGGAGAGTTGGAGAAGGGATTGAGGAAAGCCTTCCAATCTTACGAACAGAATGCAGAATCTAGAGAGGCAGTAGATGCAACTCAATCTTTCGTAAGTATATTGTGGAATTACCTTCAAGTATTGCTGGTGATGGGTGCAACAAAAAATTTATTTTGGAATAATGAAATGAAACATTGATCTTATGTCAATGTGCATAGTGATAGGATTAAGAGCAATCAATTGTAAGATCAGTCAGCCCTAAAAATGTAACTATTTGAATATTAACTACTGAAATTTGTGTGAGAGCGACAGTGGTTATTTCTTGGTCAGATGACTGAGAAATATTGTCTGATTTAGTTACAGTAATAACATTCTGAATATAATTTAAATTTTTCTAGATAATGGATGAATTTAATAGCTATTGTTCATTCAATGAATTCATAAAACCTGAAGAAAATTGACAAGAGTTTTACTCAAGTTGAGTGTTCAAATGAGTTAATATCAAAAACTTCGATATCTGGTCTTTGGAGAATACAGTGGAACTTGCCTATAACGAAAGCTAAATCCACAAAAAAATGGTTATAAAAGAAATTTTGGTTAACAAAAATTGTTTCTATAGTCGGCAATGTCGCGGTCGGCTTCACTGATGAATTTAAGTTTATCATTCAAACTTAAGTACTTTCTTTTAGACATTTTCGCACAACTTTCACACTAACGTATATTTAAGAGTGATCAGAAGGATCCTCTCTGCCGCCGTTATGATAAAGTTTAAGGTCGGGATTTATTACGTAAGTCTGAAAAAATTTCGGGAAAAACCCACCCTTATACCTTTTTACCAATACCCATTCAAAGAGTGATGTTCTTTGAATATTTCGTTATAGAGAGAATTTACTTCGTTTTAGAGGGTGTTTTAACATGGAATTTGGACTCAAGGTGAAATGTCTTGAACGAAATTCGTGTGTACAGAGAAATTCGTTATACAGACGTTCGCTCTAGGGAAGTTTCACTGCATTTCTGTTTTTGAATGTCCTCAAAATTTTAGTATTTTTTGGTTATAGCAATCTTTTCTATATCTCTCAAGTAGATTCATAGTACCTAATATTGATGTTAACACACTAACTGAAGTCCTGAAAAATAATCACACCTAATATTGATGTTAACACACTACCTGAAGTCCTGAAAAATAATCACAATACTTTATGTTCTTTTTAGCTGGAATGCTGCGGTGTTGAGGACCACAATACTGGCATTTCACAAACGGAAGCTATCCTACAAGTTGCTGTGGCAGGAAAGATACTGCTTGTAACCTAAGTAACAATTCTCTCTACACCACAGGGTGTGTTGACAAGCTTTTCTCATTTGGAGAAAACAGCTAAAGTTTTGGGATACGTGTTATTGGAATCGCCGCTACAGAGGTATGATTTTTCAGTAGTTTTGACGTTTTATACAATATTCAAATGAATATGTTCGAAAAACGAAATTATGATACGATGAAGATCATCAAAATGATGAAAAAAGAAAAGAATAATTTCATCATGCGTTTTCAAAATAAAATAATCTTTTGAAATAATAACCAAACTCAGACCATCATGATTTTGTTCATACTTCATACGTATAGCTTTATTATTTTATTTAGAATTCTTATGGAGGAACCCGTTACATTATCTCCAAGATTGGACAGTTCATATACTTCGTATTTACTAGTTTCAATCAGTAACACCTTGCTTAATGCATAATCATTATTAAAATAATTGGGTGACACAAGCTGCCACAAAAATATTTTATCGATATGAGATCAGCTCAATCTAATATAATGTTACATAATAGTATGTCACAACTTAAAGGGATGAATCTACGTATAATTACAAGAAAAAAGTCCACATAAAAATGAGCCCGCAAAAGCTCGTTACGGAGCTACAGGGTGTTGCAGTTTTTAGATTTCTATCCAAATTTGGAATGCGACCTATTTTCAATAGTCTCCATCATTGCACGTCCTGAATCCTACTAGAATCTACAGGGTGTTTTCTTTTACTGAGCCATGTCTCCTTTTTCCCTCTCAAACTTTTTTGCGGTACGCCACTGGTCAGCGTAAAAGCAATTTATGATATCTTCGTTCAATTGAAAACTTTTTCAACTCTTGTAATTTGTTCGTATCTCTAACTGTTTTCGACTTAAAAATATTGATCGATGTATGCATTCGCATAATAAGCGTATGTTGAGAGTCTCAGATTACGAGCTATCAAAATAAAGCAAATTTGGGCATAGGTACCTATCGAGTATTCTATTTTTTTTTTATTTAGCGAATAACATACGTTCGTTCAATAATTTTTTACTCGAAAACGGTTAGGGATACGAAAAATTAAAGGAGTAAAAAAAAGGATTTAAATAGAACGAAGATATCAAAAATTGGGTTTACGATGACCGCGTACCGCAAAAAAGTTTGAGAGGAAAAAAGGAGACAGTCTGCAGATTGATTTGATGATATATTTGTTAAAAGTCATGAACAAAGCTTTTAACGACTTGCTTCCATTATGAATTGATCAAAAAAGTTGAAATTTTCATTTTTTCGCTGACCATTTTTTTTTTTGCAGCTTTTGGGAGCACTCTTGGGTCTCTGCTTAGCCAGTTCTATAAGGAACCACTACAGAAGAAATATCTACGCATAGATTGACGAAACACGAGTGCAAAAAAAATTAAATCGAGTGAACCAATCACATTATTGGATTTGTATTATAAGATTAATCAGAAAGAAACTGGGTTAAATAGAATCGAAGTTTTATATGATTTGTTGTGTTAATAATGATAAATAAGTATTTAATTACGACTTGAAATTTTAGTTTTCTGTTAAAACTACCGTTTTTATTAAGGACTATATTTATTTGAGTACCTTACTAATGATATCATCACATTGATATAAATGTTTAGAGTTTTATATTTTTGGATATTCTTGTTATACGTATTCACAGTAACTTGTATAGTATGAATCTTTTCCAAATATAGATTTATATGTGAAATCTATCCGACTGTCATTTCATTGATCCATTGGATAAAACAAATAGATTTGTTGAGAATAGAATAGGTTGATCTTTACTGAACATTTCAATTTCTGTTTTTCTCACCCACCAAAAACTGTTGAGGAGCCATTATACAAAATATGTAGATTATTTCAGTGCATCATACCATTCTTCGCATCCACCAAAAATAAATTATACTTATACATAATTCCAATCAATTTCTTGTCCCCAAACCCATCGAAAAATGTTATCTCTGAATGTTTCATTATCTAAATGCAGAAAATATGGAGAAATCTCAGTAATTTGTTGTGAAATAAATTTATTCTATCAAATATTTAAGGAAACTACTTATATCAGCGCATCCACCATTATATGATTTCATTATCAATTTAAATAGGTGTTTTTAACAAGTGTTACTTTCTAAAAGTTAACGGTAGGGTTCAAATTGCAGAAGAGTAATTGAACTTCACCTATTTACATTTAAATGCCAGTTTTTTTAATCAAATGCTTTCGTTGCGTCACATATGTCTGATATTTACTGTAGAACACCGTCCCTGTGGCGCAGAGGATAGCGCGTTGGACTTCTAATCCAAAGGTCGTGGGTTCGATCCCCGCCAGGGATGCAACAATCTTTTGAGTATTTCTAGGAATCTGAATATTACCATTGAAAAAATAGACGGGACTTCGATGGATTCAAATCATTTATTCATTCCTTATTTGTTAGATAAATTCGATGACATGTTTCATATAACAACAAGAATAATAGGTATAATCATTTTTTTTTTAATTTTAATAATTCAAATTGAACTTTGTGCAGATATATACAGGAAGTAGGCTTCCTAGATTAATAAGTCTTAAATCTAAACTGTGCTCTAAATTTCATTTATAAAATTTACCATTCTCGTAGGTACTGAGAAGAATATTCAATAAAATATAAAATAGAGAAATTAACTAGATGGAATGAAATTATTTCCGTGTATTACTTAGTTGTATATTAATTGTTTAGATCTCAATCAGAGGTTTTCATATTTCTGCGCCTCCTCAATTTTGAAAATTTCTTAATTTTGATAATTCTGAATTGTCATAATGTGTATTCAAAACTTCAGTACTATTCAGTGAATTGTTGTTCAAAATGCTTTGACATTGATGTCTCTAGTCTAGTGATGGGCAGAGAAGAAACGAAAATTGGATAACTTTGAAGAATCACAGTGATCACACGAACCACACAGTTACGAAATTTTTTTATTATATTTATGTAAGGTTGATAAGGAATATTCAATATCAGAGTATTGGTACTATAGCCACAAAAACAATGTGAACATTTTCAAAAAAATGGAAATCTAAATTGAATCATGAAAATTCACTCTCCACTAAAAGTAGCTCACCAAAAACGTTCGTTTTCGAAACTTGAGTTTTCAATTCAAATTTCAATTTCAAAAGTTTTCGAGAAATATTCGATCTGACCATCACTTAAAGATGTATTCTGAGAATCATATCTCTCATTCTTATAAAATATCATAATGAAAAAATATTGGCAAAACTTTTACATCAATTCATTTTCATTAATAGTATCACAAATTTCCAAATTGGCCATTCTTTGTCTAGCCGACTCCATTGAACTCTTTTGTTTTTCTGCTGTCCTCAAAGTGATACCAAATATGTCCTCATGGTATCTGTTTTGGTCCTATGGAAAATAAAATAGAATTGACTAGTCTGAATGATCAATTTTATCCACGACTATTGAATAATCCACCCATTTCAAGTCTGTTTGCACGGCCATAATCATTAATTAATCACAAGTGAATAATGAGTTATTATTCACTGCTGTTGGATTCTTCATAGATTCAGCTTCGATATTATATTCTTTGAATTTACATTTTTAAGTACTCTAACTAAAAAATTGGGGTTTACCATGTCAATCGAGGGCCAAGTCTACTTTTCTATATCAATTGAAACAATTTTTATTACAAAAAATACAATGACAAGTTCTCCAAAAATTTCTCATGTGTCGACTTGACTTTTTCCACACTTTAATAGAAAAGTCTTGTCACGGTCGCCAAATGTTAAAATCTTCAAAAATATATTCAGTAGTCGTGGATAAAGTATAGTATGCTACTCGCGTATAATGACTGTTATTCACTCGGTTATTCGGGCCACTCGCCTACGTCTCATCATTGTATAATATTATACAATAGTCTCGTAGCCTAAACTTACCTCATGGATCATAGCTATCATTATACGCTCGTTGCATAATATACTAATTTTACTTAAATTTACTCACTCTCAATTTCAGTAGATATTTGTCAAACTTGGTGTCATCCATATTGCCATTTTTGTATGATGCTCTTGAGTGTTTTCAATACGTCTTCAGCCATTGTACAATCTCCACATACATAGAAGTGCCCTTCTTCTATGACAAGATGTTTATATACCTCAGAAGCTTGCTCCAGAATGAGATTTTGTACATACATCTGTGAATGATCAAAGTTTAAGCATTTCCTGAGAAATGAAAACTGGCAGTAAAGTAAAGCCTCGAAAAAGAACGTAAGTTAGCTCTTGCACAGTGGCGGTTAGTGAGATTTCAATCAGAGGAGGCCCGAGACCACGCAACCAAAAAAATAACAATCAACAACAGCGATCTCCATCCACGATCGCCGGGGTTGATTCGTGCCGATCGGACGTTCACTTTCGGTTAAGCTCGTTCGCCTAGAAGCCAAAAAAATGCCGCAGAGCTGAGCCTCCGACACGTGATCTATAGCTTGAATTTGAGTGGTTCGCGCACCTTTCATTTGAAGAAGTTTTAAATGTTACATTCTAACGAATCTCGACTCGTGAAGGCGAGCCTCCTTCGCTAAGCTGTTGCCTGCTGTCCGTTACGCTGTATTGTATGTTGCGGATATTGTATAAATGTTTAGATAGTAGAAAGAATGATGGAAAAATACAGATTTCGAAATAGGATTTTTCTATTTGAACTTGAATTCAAAATAAAAATAAAATGCAGTGAAATTAGGGCGAGGCCCGGCCTCCTCTGAGTAGGCGCCACTGCTCTTGAAATGGATTTTTGGAGAAGATCAGCAGGAATATCAAGCTACTCAGCATAAACAATAATTGATCTGGTATGGAGGTTAAAAGAATGCCCAGAACAAAAAATACGAAACTTGCTCTAAAAGGGTGGACGTCGAAAGAGTTGAAAAAAGAGGGGAGGACCAAAGGAGGAGTGGCATAATGAAAGCAATGTCAGAGAGAAATCTTAGATCAGGAGAATGGGAGGACTAAAGCGCTGCTTGTTACTTACCTTAGGTTGGTCAGGTTCTCTTGACAAAGCTAAGAATGTTTTATCAATAATTCCTTTTCTGACATCTCATCCTTTTCATCTCTGTACAACTCTAATTCCTTCGTTCTGCAACCGAAGAAAAGAAGCATTTTTCCTAGTTGGTACTTTTTCAAGTTGTTGTACATGAATCTCTGCTCCCAAAATCCTTTGAAAGGAGCTATACCAGTTCCTGGCCAAACCACGATCATTGGTTTCGTTATATCTTCGGTAGATGGAAGTTGGGTGCTCTAGAAATAGTTATATAGTTAAATCATTTCTATTTTCTTAAACGTGATTGATTACTTCCTGATGAAGACGCAGACCTCTTCACCAACTTTGACTTCATTCAAGAAGTTGGAACATACTCCGTAGTGCCTGGGTCCTTTTCCATCTGAAATGAAGGAAAATTCATTATCATATTATAAAAATTCAACTGATTATTCGCAGGTTTTGTTGAACCCCGTCTATTCAGTCGTGAGTGTTTCCTAGCTCTTGGAGTAAATTGTCCCGATTGCTGGCGCCACCTGCGGCCTAGGAATAAACTGATCGGTGAGAAAACATCGCCATAGTTAAGATTTTCGCAAGTAACTGTGCGCTCGGATTCGAAAAGTGAGCAAACTTGAGTTATTGATAATTTAAAATTCATCTATTATCTTCTGATAAGCACCTATTTCAATTTCATCTGTTCTTCTGCTAAAACTAAATGGACAATTTCGAGTGAAGTTTGTGAGACTCGACCAACTAAGTGATAACCACAAAACCGTTGTAGAAAAACGTTAATCATCCCTTTTCCCTATCCCCAACGCCTCTTCTGCTACCAGATTGAGGGTAATTTCACCGACACCTTCTTTTTAAACTCTAGAGGTAAGTGCATACATATTCATTCTGTAGATTGCTCAATCTTGTAATTGTCGTCTGAATTGTTTACAGTATTTGCAACAATTTACCGTTAGTAGCCATATAAACTAGTAGTGCAAGATTAGAGATAAGGCAGTCGCATTCCTGCACATTAAAGATAATAGATTACCTCTAGTGTATATTGGACAACAGCAACTGTAAGATGAACTTCTTTGGGATGTTTAAGAGGACTGGAAGAAATCGAATAAAACTAGGTTGGAGCAGTGGCAACTGCGCAATCATAGTGTAGCTGAAGGTCTTACAGATGTGAATTCTTGAAGAACTTCAAGCAAATTCGGGAAGTTGTGGTTGTCTCCAGTCTTCGTACTCAGTCGATCCTGAAAGAATTTTCGATCAGAAATTTCCCTTTTAATATGGACATATGTGGCATACCGTAGAAGGGTTTCTAGTCTCTTTTTATCCTTATCATCGCCTGCGATGGAAGCGAAAAAATCGAGCAAGTTCGGGGCGTGGGTGGAGTTGTTACGTCCAAGTATCTGGTGAACATGTCTCGAACGGAACAAATCGGCCTCTTCTCATGTTGCTTCCAATTCTTTTGAATTCCTGAGAAAAAAATTTTCCATTAAGTTTATTAAGTTTACCCAACGAAGGAAAAATGAATAACTATCCATACTTCAAAGTGAATACATAAGTTTGTAACAAGTTTTTCATCATTATTCCGAAAATGAATTCGATATTTGGGATGAAATACAACTCCTAAATCTATGGGAGATGATTACCCCTCAGTAGGGTTCTGTAGCGGTCTTAGAAAAACAGAAGTTTCGAAAAATCGTCACTTGGAAGGCCAGACATGGTGTAGAACATCCTCCTGACCGAAGAGCAAGAATTAAGTATATTGTATCTGAATATTGAAGGTATTCATTCAAATAGGTTTAAGTTCAATTTTGTAAAAACGGCGAGACAGGGTTTTTTCTACTGAGGTTTTTCCTGAGCTCTGGTATCATACGCAGACTAGTATGGTACCCGTTGTGCACCAACCTCAGCTAGGAATTTTTTTGTTTCATGAATGGCATTTTGTTAGCGCTCAATCCAAAAGAATATATACCGTCAAATGGTATACAGATGGTTCTAAAACCACGATAGTTGCCGACGCTTAAGTATATGGACCAAGAACCAAGAACGTTAGGCTTCTATCCGAGTGTTTTTCAGGCAGGGATACTTGAAATCGAAAGATAAATAATAGATAAAAACCTGGAAAGAATCTTTCAAGGGTGTAACATAGTGATCCATTCTGATAGTACAAATGTTATCGAACTCCTATGACATCGACTCAGACAAGAACAGTGTAGTGTAGTTTCTTGGTAACTCAGAAAATCAAAGGAAATGAAGAGGCTGTGAAACACTAGCAAGAAGGGGAGCACAACTCCACTTACAGGCCCAGAAACCTTCTATGGTATAGGCAGATGCGTCTATACGAAATAATTTTGAAGGAAGAAGAAGAAAACTGAAAGAAAGCACTTTGTGGGGGACCCTTCCGAAAATGGATCATTGAAAAAGTTTCTTCGGAACTTTGAACTGCATGGTCCAAAAGTGTTTGGATCTCCGTAAGAAATAAGTTAAGCCTCCCATATGTCATCATCTCTGCGTAGATTCTTAGGACAATGTATCTGAATAGTTCCGTAGTATGAGTTTGTGTTCATAATTCTTCATCATCACATTCTCAGAAGAGAAACTCAATTTCCACATCTAAGGTATTGAATTCTTATTCTTCCATTATATGAACAGCGTTTTAAACTCAATATGATGGAACAAATGAAAGAAGCTGTTCCAAATCTTACCCTATCTACGAGCTCCAACTGTTTTAACCGTTTCTCCTCTGACTCCAATAAAACGGAGCACAGAAACGAATCGCATAATATTAAACGCCATGAAACGAGATCAAGTCGCCGTAAATACGTATTTGTAATTATCCTATTTTATGTAGTCGTTTAAATTGTTTCCTTCCTAGGAGAAACGAAACATACGTTTTCGTTCAGACACCGAGAATCGATTAAGCCGAAACTGATGGTTCGATCGCATGTGTTGATTATTCCCCATTATTGGCGTTAATTCGACTGGCAGATTTACGTTCGGTAGCAAATTAAATCACTGAATATTGATGACAATTAGGGTTCATTAGTCTCTATGAAGTTGAGTGCGAGTGATTATCTACAGGATAAGGCTGGGTTGATATATTGAAGGAGTAACATATTGGGTTATTTTGTTTTTTCAGCATCATTTCGACATTTTTTATGACTCAGATAAATTGCATACAGTCCGTTCACGAAAGTTTGAGCGCATAATAGGAGTTTGTTTATTTATCTGAAGTTGGCAGTTTTGCTGTCATAACGTAAAATGAAGTCAAAGTCGCCGAATGTACCCGGCCTCGTCCAACAAGCATGCGAGTTATCAGAGAACTATATGCAATATTGACAACATTGCGTATCAATCTAACAAGAAAATAAACAACATAACCTAAAATTTCAATATACACAGTGGTATATGCTAAATTTCCATGGCCAACCGACGGCTCAACCTTTCGTGAACGGACTATAAGTTGGAAAGTTTTTTATTATTGCGAAATTCAATTCGATATCACTGTTTGAATATATGGTATGATATTATGGGTTTGAAGATAGTTTCTCAGGTTCCTAAGATTCTGAATGATCACTTGGATAGCCCTGTTAGCTTTAGCATTTTTCGAATATCGAAGAAAGTTCTAGGAAAAGTGGCGATACTCATCACTGTCTACTTTCTGGTGGATTTTTTGGTTTCTGTCAATCTGTTTTTTCAGATGAAATTCAAGATGACAAATCAGAAAAAATAAAAATTATTATTAGAATGGTGAAAGTCCAGTTGCTTCTTTTGAGATTTACGGATTCGGGCATTTGGCTGTGGGGTATCTGAAGTCACAGGCTTATGCCAATAAGCCTGCAACCATCGAAGCATTGAACGCCACAATTAGAGTCTGTATTAGTGAAATCCCACCACACATATCCAAAAACGTCATCGAAAATTTCGTCTAGGGGGTACGCCATCAAAGCCGGGCCATTTACAAGATATTCTGTTTACTACATAATTCCCAAAGTATATTTTGTGAATCAATAAACAATTCAAAAGTTACTCTGTTCATCACGCAGCCATTTTATGGATTGCAAGAGGATTTTGACAAGGAACTTCTGGTCCAGAACTCCCATAGCTTATCTACTACCACGATTTATTGAACACTGAAATCTTGCGCTCTTATGGACACCACCTTTATGTTGGGAATTAATTTTATATTTCTGTTCATTTGTAAGTTTAAAATCTAGAATAGAAGGATATTAAAATGAACTAGAAGGCGTGATAGATACTTATAAAATTTTAAGAGTGTAGGTCAGATAGAAAAGTCAGAATAAACTCAGTTTCTATTGTAGTGGAATTGAAGAGTTATAGGATGAACACAGATATAGTTGTTTTATTTGAAGAACTGGTTCTTGCCGGTGAAACGTGTAGTTTCCCCTAGGGCGGAACACACTTTACAATAGTTCCATCTCCCTCGCATCAAAAGTTTCGCACGTATCGAGCACAAAAACCCCTCGCCTAGTTAAGCATCATCATCCTTACCGTTGGACGTTTGCACCTCCTGCAGAATCTGCAATTCAACAGGAGCGTCGGGGTCTTCCACCCCTGAAGCCTGCTTAGGACGCCGTCTACGATGTCCGATCGGTTCGTCGCGAACACCCCATGTGATCGTCGCCGGGTTGTAAGACCTGTTGACGTTCTCGAACTGGACCAGGAGGGTGGCCCTGGAGGCTTCTCGCCATGAGATATCCCTTCCCAGATCTTGGTGCTGTGGATCTGAAAATTATATATATGTAGGGTAGTTCAGGTCGTGGGGTGTGAGGGATTAGGGTGAGATGAGAAGGTTATTGCTTGAAAGGACTGAGATATTTCGATCGTTGTCGAGTTGTGGCTGAGATTATTTGATACAGGTATGCTTCATTCACTTTTATGAAATCTGTAAAAGCTATGGAATAATAGTTATTCAATCAACTAGGTTATAAAGACAGCGACGATATTTAAAAGCGTGAGCGGAGCGAACGCGTTAATAGTTCGAGAACATTATTCGCTCGATTAATAACTGAGCTGATAACAAGGTTTTCCGAAGATCTCTATATATATGAAGTGTGTATGAATTCTTGATTGAAATCCATTCCATTTTGCAACAAGACTTACATTGGACATAATAAGATTTCTATGTATCTAGTACCTATCTTGTACAGTTTGACAATTTGCGAAGTGCTTTCTTAATAGTTCGCGAACGGTTGCCATGAGGATTACACATTTAAAATAGCAGAAATTGAGCATACAAATGGATCGTTACTGATCAATTTCGTACATATTAAATCACCTTTTATTTTGAGATGACCAAAATAATTATGTATTTAATCAAATAGTTTTTGATGACAGAGATTAATAGTTCAAGATTATCAATAGCTAGATTAATAACAAGCTGATTACAAGATTTTTCCGTCGACTTTATTATGAATTGTGTATAAATTCTCGATTGAACATGTTTTTATTTGCAAGACAGATGTTTTTGACATAATATTAATTATCTGTTGCGAGGAGAGTTGTAACATTTGATCGAATTGCTTCTGAATACTTTATGTTGGGTTGAGCATGACAATTAATACAGGGGGGACAATTTTATTGAGATTCACCTCAAAATAGTATATTTAAGATGTCCAATAGAGCCAATATCTCGGCTCAGAATGGTAGGAATTCCAAACGAAAAGCATTCGAATAGCATCAAAAACTTCATCAGAATGAACCCTTTAAAATTTGTTTTTGTTTGCCACCCCCGAATACATTCTTTTGAATTACACCCTTATATTTTTTTCTTTCAAACGATTCTCAGTAAAGAGAAAAATATGTCAAAACCATTTTTTCATCTTGTTAAGAAGATTCAGCCTCTGAAAATAATATCTCACTATGACTAGGGCAAATCTAGGATTGTTTAATTTTACACCTTTATCCCAATTGTTTTTAAATCTGAAAGTTATGTCTGATTTGTGTTGATGTTTTGTCTATCTTGGGATACCAAAATTATTTTACCATAAGTCGCAAAATGGCGAATGCCGCAATACATATCTGTAGATAAGAGTTGAATTTACGTAAAATGATGAAAATTTGTTTATCCACGACTATTGTAAAATTCGTCCATTGTACGTCTCTGTGCTCAGCCATAATAATACTCATTAATAATTAATATTTATATAAAATCAACTAGGTTATGAGCGCGAAGCGACCGCGTTAATGGTTCGAGACGTAGTGCATCTGAATACTTTGTGAACGGCTGCCATGAGGATTGCACATTGCAATAACACAAATTGAGCATTAAATTGGGTCATTAATGATTCAATTTGTGACTATTAAAATCACCTCTCATTTTGAGATCGACGGACAAGGAAAGGAAATATTAATCACTGATGTCACATGTTCATAGATTTAGCTCTGATATAATATTTTTTTAAATTGGTATTTCTTCAGTATTCTAAAATAATCCAACAACAAATATGGAAGAACCTTGTCAATCGAGGGCCAAATATACTTTTATTATAATAATTAAAATTTTTTATTACAAAATAACAATGACCAGTTCTTCAAAAATTTCTCATGTATAAACTCAACTTTTTCCACGCTTGTCATAAAAGGGTTTTGTCGCGGTCGTCAAATGTTAAAATCTTCAAGAAATATATTCAGTAGTCGTGGATAAAAGTATAGTTTGCTACTCGCCTGTAACGGCTGTTATTCACTCGGTGATTTGGGCTGAACTTCACCTCGTGAATGATAGCCATCATTATACGCTTGTCGCATAAAACACTATTACAACATATTTTTTACTGAGAAATCGTTGAAAAGCAAAATATAAGGGTGCCTAGGGTGGTAATCAAAAACAAATTTTTAACGACAGATTCTGATTGAGTTTTTGTTGCCATTCAGATTATTTTGTTTGAACTCCCTATCTTGTCTAGAGGCGAGATATATGCTGTATGAAACATCAACGCAATTCTTGTTTACTCCCCGACTGCTGTGAGAAAAGCTGGGTTTCATAAAAAATTGTCGGACCGAATTACCAAAAAAATCAATTTTACTTATCCGGGAAGAAGTTAGGAACTGAAACGACAGACCTCGAGTGTATTTCAAGATCAGTGAGGGATAATTGAAAATGGAAATGAGTTGTGCGTAATACTTGGAAACTTATTTGAATGAAAAACGATGTTGTTTGGAATGATAACTTTTTGGCGATGGGATCCAGAAATATTCGTGGAATCCCCAGAGTGGAGACTTCGGGTTTTCAAAAGAGTTCACCGCTTAACCTAAGGGTTCGAGAAAATCTCCAGATAAAACGCTGAGTCTAAGCAAAGAGGGCGATTAAAAGTGATAGAGAGTACGAGTATATTTCCTAAGTGAAATGGAAGCATCTTCAGAGAAAACGCGGTGTGTGTTTGGAGATTTTTTTTGAGGTTGAGGTGAATCGAGAAGTAATTTCTTATTCGTATTAGAACTAGAAGGAGAGCTGGGAAAATTTGGCTTCAGACGTGGTTTTTTTCCACAGAAAACTCTATATCTCGGAAAACATGGGTTGGAGTACAGGGTGATTCACTCATCTTGGTAACCTATTTTTTTTTCGAAAAGTGTTGAATATTTTTTATTCTGTTGACGGTATTGTTTTTTGCAAATCAATGTTGACTTGAGATGTGCGTAAAAGTCGGGGGGAAAGAATCAAGGCGACAGGCATCGCGGCGCTCATTTTTTTTCTCCAGGAGCATACCTGTTTTATGTGTCATTCGAAAGATGATTTAATTCTAAATGTTTCTTCTGAATTCCATTTTTTTCCATTTCTTACCGTCAGTGACCTGCAGCGTGTTTCATGTTAATTCTATTCCATTATTTTTCTCTGTATTGTGACCGTATGCCTTGATTTAGAGACATAGGTATGTGTATGTGTGTTTCTTAAAATCAAAAAGACTTTGAAACAAACTATTTCTCAATCATTATATTCATCAAATATTATATATTTTATAAACAATAACATTTTTTTGAAAATAAATGAAAACAATGCGTTGGAGCACAAACAGATTTGCCATGTTTTTCTTTAATTCAATTTGGAATAAACTGTAAAAATCATAGACCGACTACTACATACGTTCAACAAACTCCTTGAGCATAAGTCTCGATAAAAATTTTCGAATAAATCATTTTAATGCTTTGACATGTGAAAATAATGAAAACTCACCTCTTTGCTATGTATCTCTATCAGTGCTTTTTGTTTATCTTCAGTCACGCCGCTAACGAAACGCACAGTATTTTCACCTAGAGATGAAGAGTTGCAGAGATTTTGTTGCTTCGTGAGGGTTGGTGTCATCATCGTCAAGCAGAAAGAAAGTTTCTGTGGCAACCTAAAAAAAATAAAATCACCATTAGTATTTTTTTTTATCAAATCACGTTTTTTTTTTTTATTGATGTTCGAATTTTTATTTGTTTGTAGATACAGCTGAGTCAAAAAGCACTGTGATTTTTTTAAACGAGTATGTGAAAATTTCACCTTGAAAATACGTGGTGCCCATTTCTGAAAGCTTGTTCTTGTCCACACATTTCATCGCCAGTATCCATTTTGAGAAGTCTTTCACCGCGCGACGTTCTCCTAGGAGATTGTCCACGTATTGACCGAAAGCACAGAAGTTGGGGTATGCACTTGATCCCAGTGCAAAACACAGCAACCTATTGAATAAATGTAATTAGTGTATTATGCTTAAACGAAGAAGAAGTTTGGAAAAACAGAAGAGACTGAAGCAAATATCTAGCATATAGTAGAGTAATCGACAATAAAAAGAAGGAAAGATTTGGGACAGATCTAGAAAAAAAGTAATTGAGATAACATTAAACAATATCAAGTTGTCTCCTGATTTTTTGATCACATTTCATACGTTAAACATACTGACATTACTCAGAGGTCCGAAATTGTCCTCCAAAAGCGTTTCTGTCGTAGAACCTCTGATAGAATCCAATCTATCTAATTTTTTCAATACAGCAAACTCACTTTGGCTATTTGCCTTGATGAAAGACTTAGAAGATGCCATACTGAAACCATCACCAAGAAGAACATAGGAAATTGTTAGTTAAATAGAAAAAGGAATATAAACTTGTTATGTCATTGAGTATAGGTAATAGGTACATATTTCTGAAACAGAGTTAATTTTAGATTTAGTGAAATCAAGATGTAAGATTCAAAAGGAAAAAAGTAAGTGAACAATTGAATAATAAATAATGTAGGTTACAAGTGAAAACATTGATAACAATACTTTTCCTATCCGTTACTTTCAATTTCTGGTATTTTTTGAGATTCGTGTTATAACACTAAAAAACCTACCTGAGTTTCTGTCCGTGACTAGATTCTTCATTTTCAGCTACTTTCAAAGCGAAGAGGTTCTTTGCAAAGTCCTGAAAACAATTTTCAAGTCAGTTATCATCGTTTTCAAATATTAATTTTTGTCATCGATTTAGCATGTCTAATGATTTCGAATATAAATGAAATTAAAACAAAATGTATATTGATGCATAGATATTCCCAGTGATTGAAATCAATTAAAAATTGAATATGGCGAATTTAAATTTCAAAGATGAATTTCACAAAATGTGAAAAGCGTATTAAATTGTCCATTCGTGTTCAAGTAGATAGTTAATGTCGAAAATGAACTTCCATTTTAGATAGAAATATTGACATTACATTCATCAACATTATAATTAATAGCTTTAGGGGTTATAAGATCATTAATAAATATAATTTATGATACAGAATAATTCCATGTTACCAAATCATGAATATTTATGGGTAGGTACAGTGAAAATTGAATAATTAAGTCTCATTTCAATCCAATAATACTTGAATGGTGACAAAACTCTCACTGGTTGTTTTAATTTCGTTGAGAAGTTGTTTCATCAGGAAAATACAATTTTTTCAAATGCTAAGTCTAAGAACTTATTCCAGTTGTCTTCGGCTTAATAATTTTAATTGATTTCATCTCGTTCAATTATTGGGGAGCGAATTACTATTTGATCTTATATTATGTACCGCCTTAATATTATTATGCAATATGCACAATAGCCTGGAGCTAGATTGTACAAACAATAATGTCCCGTAATATGGTCATCCATTACTATTCAATTAAACAGAAGTTCTATGGGGTATGATCAACTTAGGTAATTCCCAAAACCATACAGATCGTGAACAATACATCAATATTTCATCATTAGATTTCTAGCTGAACAATTTACAATAAATTCTATTTATTTTACCAAAAGGTATACATCTATGGTATGTATCTTGCATGTCTCACTTTCAAGCTGATTATTTTTATACTTTCACAGGCAAAATAATCGATCGACTCATAAATGAGTGTTAATTCATAAATGTATTCACCAGTTTAAATTTTCAAGAAGACTTGGCGAACGTCCTTTATATCTCTTTTTCAGTTTTTCCCCTTACTTTAGAATCACCCTGGTGTGTAACAGTTGTTCCACCGTGTGATTTCTATTTTCATCATCAAGGCACATCTTCTCTGACAATTTAATTCTTCATTCATAACAAAAGTCCATTTTTGTAAAAGATACAGGGTTTTCAGTAAAACATTAAATTTTGCTGAGGGTTCAACAGTACTTCAACGGTTTTCAACCTAAATCTGACCTAATGAAATAAAACTGACAACTAAGTCAAAAACATAACGTGTTTTCCGACCAGACGCGGATACAGGTGCAACTTGTCTCGGTATGTCCTCATTCAGGTTAGGAGTCAAATAGAGTATCACTGAGCTGCTGAAAATTTTCAGGAGTACGCGAGATCGAATTTTCCTCCAAGAGCATCCAACATGTCCAATTGGGTACAAATCTGATCTTAGAGCAGGCCAGTTGAATTGTAGTGGGTAATAAACTAAATTATCAAATAACTATCGAAAAGAATCGAATCTATTTCGAGAAAAACCGATTGTGCAACACTTTCCACTTAGTCAGAAGGTGAGTATAATATTTATGAAAGACAATTCAGTTACCCAGACTCAAGCATCGATTTTTTTGTTTTTTTCACAACCTCGGGCTCACCAGTAGGAAGCAATTATTTTACGTCAGCGAGGATGAGAAGAGATGGTAGACCTCCAGTATTACATTTCTACTCCTAGTGTCAGTTCATATTATACTCGTCCCAACGTGTCTTCGTTGTTTTATGTGGCCGTCCGAGAATAAGAATCTTTTCAGTTTTTTGAATTCTCTCGCATTCCACTTGATTCAATTTATTACGAGATTTATTGGTATTGAAGGAAAATCGGTTATGTTTCTTTCGAAATGGAGGACTTATATTTGACAAAGGTTTTATTTCATGAGACGTCTTCAATTATGTTTGTGCGTACTGAGAGAGACTTCAGATTGAACAGGAATGGATTGAATATCTACAGAAAATATCAATGAATCAATTTTTGTATTCAATGAGTTATATATAGGGTGTTTACTGTAAAGTGGAAACTTCGAAAGGTGATTATACAGGGTGCGGCACGGAGGATGGATGGTTTTAAAAAAATAATAAAAGCGTTAATTTTTACTCAAAACACATTTATTGACGGAATCAGATTCTCAGGAAATAGCAATGGAGACAGTCAAGTGTGGAAAATCACATCAGGCATGTGGTGGCCGAAATCGGGTGATGCAGTGCTGGAGGCGCTCTTGGAAGTTCGCGTAGACTCTCTCCAAACATCGCTCTCTCAACTTGGGCAAATTCCACGCAAATAGCCCTTTTCAATTCGTCCAGAGTTCGGGGCTTGGTCTCGTATACTCTAGCCTTGAGTTGTCCCCATAAGAAAAATCGCATATGGATAAATCTGGGACCGGGGGAGGCCAATGAACATCGCCAAACCGGAAATAAGGCGACCAGAGAAGAGAGAGGGCGAATACGTCATTGCTGCTTGCTCTGGCTGTGTGGGTGGTCGCCCCATCCTGTTGGAACCACAACATGTCGGATTGGAACACGTTGCGGTCGTAATTCGGGGATAGGTTATTAAAGAAGTTGATCATTTCGACGTACCGCTCTGAGTTCACGGTAAACAGCACGACCATTAACGTCTTCGAAAGAAGTAAGGGCCAATGATGCGGAGTTTGCGATACAGCGCACCAATCCGTAACTTTGGGTGTGAGTGCAGCGGTCTTTCGTGTAAGTGTTGCGGATTTTCATTAGCCCAATAACGGCACATTCTGCCGGTTTTAACCGCCATGCCGTTGAGTGTGAAGTAGGGGGCTTCGTCACTCATGACAAAATGAGGTTTCATTTTGATCGATCAGGTGCTTCCATCTCACGTGCGAAGTTCATTCGTTGTGCATAATCTCCGGAGTGTAACTGTTGCACAATGGCCAATTTGTAGGGGTGAAAGCGAAGATCCATATGCAAAATTCGCCTCACCGAACGATCACTGAGGCGAAGTGCAGCAGCATGTTTCCGAGCAGATCGCGACGGAATGCGAAGAATGGCTTGTCGAACGCGTTCAACATTTTCAGGCGTTCGAACTGTGTTCGCACAGGTCTCTTGGTTTTCTGTGATCAGTTCACCACGTCTGCGAAGTGATTCAACCAACGAAGGATGGTGTTTTCGAGAGGGAATAGCTCTATTCCGATGAATGTGGAAATGGCGACGAAACCCACGCTGCACGACCGTGACTGACTTCATTATTCGGACGAAACTATCATAGTCGAATACACGATGCTCCACGTCCAAGGCGCCATGACGACAACTGGTAAGTGGTAAATAAATGCTAGGACACACACGGAGTCTAACGGCACCTTCCCCACTTCTCTCGTCCTCAGTGGGGGGAAAGTATGCCCATCTGAAAAACGTCGCGCCTCCGTGCCGCACCTTGTACAAGTGATTTGCAAACAAAAATTTCATATAACACATGAATCAATTTCAAGCGGCTAACCGGTCATCATTTCGTTAACCAATTGCATTCAATTTGAATGAAATTGGTTAACCGAAACAATAACCGGTTAGCCGCTTGAAATGATTATGGTCGAGATTGTTGACGGTTATCTTCAATTAAACATTGTTGATTTCACGAAATATTTCGGGTTTTTTCTCTAAAATGATCATTATTCAGTTTTCCTTCTACCATCATCAAATTTGACCACCTATTCGGAAAAGAGCAATAAATTTGCTACCAGATGAAAAGTTCTGTGTGGAAAAAAACACTCTTATTGCAGGCGTGGTAAGGAGAAGAATATCACGATAAGAAGTTAACAAATCTGTCCTATTTTTCCAATAGTTTTTTCGATGAAATATTATTAATTATTCACACGCTTTTTCAGTGAAAAAACCTCATTTAGTGTACTTTCCATTGACATATCAAATGTGTGCTAGACTCTCATTCTCCGCTTATATCATGACTAACATGATAACAACGAAAAGTCTCAAAAAATTCCGAACCTAATTTGCTCTATTTTGAAGCTCTTTGTATGAATCTTAGTGTTATTTAATGGAAATCATCAATTATCTGGAGCAGGGGAGGATACTTCTATTCACTCAGTACCGAATGCCTCGTCGTTACGAGCCCTGCACAGAGAATGTCTTGGACAGGAGAATTATAGGAGGAAACCATGTTCAAGATCCTGAAAGCCTACCATATACTGGAGCTCTTGAAGCTAGCATTTAGAGGGCAAGCTGTATTGCAGTTGCAAAAGTAAGCTGTGATGGAAGGCACCATAGACCTTTACGTCGCAGTGGATGTAACCCATCGAGATATAATAGATATAAATATTCTATCTCTATGGATCTCTATGGATTAACAATCTAAAATATATGTATTTTAAGCATAGAGCAATGATGAAGCCTGCATATGTCAGCTGAGTTGAAGTTGGACACAGTTCAGAGGGACCTGGACCCCCAAGTTGTATCCAATTTGCCAAAAACTTACCTCTCCGTTTTCTGGAGGATCACCATTTCCGAAGTTGAAGTTACCACAAACGAGTAGAGCTTCGCTGCTCTATGCTTGATACGTCATATTCCGACATGCAGTAGATCTGCGCGTTGAAGGCATGACGAAAATCTCGACCAGCTTTTGGGCATAAGCCTGATTTTTTCCTGTCTCGGTGGCATATAGGATGGTTGGCTTTGATTCGTTTCGAAAGAGCCTTTCCGAAAAGCTTGGAGGTGAATTTGACTGCTCGGAATAGGAAGAAGTGTGAGTATGAGAGTTGCCATAGCATGAGGGATACTCACCTTGCTATCTGTTTGAAGTGAATTTCCTTCTGGGTTTCTGCTCCTGTTTTTCTCCCCTACCTTTTTTCCATACGTGGCTTTTCCAGCTGGGTCCTGGAAGGAAAATCCTCAGTTATTTCTGCAGTGAAATAATGAATTTGCGAAAGGATGGAAGTAAGTAGAAAGTTGTGACGACAACGTGGGTAGTTCTTTGTGATCTGAATTTTTTGTGTTGGGTTGGTTTGTCAGGAGTAAGGGAAGCACGTCGGATTGCTCATCGACCCCCTCGGTGTCCACTGTGACGATGTTTGAGAAAGAGGTTCCTCCGTCAATTGCGCAACGTATTGCAATCAAGTTTCTCGCCGCAGAAGGAGTTAAACTGGCCAAAATCTTGAGGAAATTGACTGCCCATGTTCAGAGAAGAAGAGACACTGTCGTGAGCCAGAGTTTTTTGCATGGCATATAAACAGTTCATGGAGGGACGTGATTGTGTTGAAAATGAGAGCCATGACCGCAGCGAACAACATCAGTAGTGTTCGTCAGCTTATGAAGACGACAGACGTCGTATCACTTCTGAAATTGCAAGTTGGTCGGGATAAGTTATGGGAGCACCTACTCCCACACTATCACAGCTGACCAGAAATTGCATCGTTTTCAGGTGTGTGGGCGTCTTCTTGCACGATCTCAGAAAACAAGGAGGCCAATTTCTCACTCACATTATCACCTGTGATGAAACATGGGTGCACCAATACACCCCAGAGTCTAAACCAAGCGAGTAAGGAGTGAGAGGAGACAATATGTATCGTCATAGTGGACACCGAGAGAGGTCGATGAGGTAATCCGACGTGCTTCCCTTACTCCTGACAAAGCTCCCGAACAACAAAAAAAAATCAGGAAGTTCTCCCCCACTATTGTGCCTGAAAATCGAAAAGTCCCGTTTATATTCGAATTCCCTCGTATATTCGACTCTCTCGGCACAGAAGCAGGCACAAGTAAATCGACGTCGTATTCAAGTGACATACAGAAAATATTCAACACCAAGTGCCATCATTTCCATATATCATTGCACCATTCCATCAACGAAGCGAAATATGTCCAATCTTCTCGAGAAGACCTGCCCTCAGAACGAGAAATCAATTTTCGCACTGCTTGTAGGACCATTTAACCTTCTCTTCAACTCAAAAACAAAATATTTCCAGTGGCGTTTCGCTCGAACGCTTTTCGCAGATTCAATTGCATATTTTCGCGAAATCGCAGCCATGGTGGACCGTATAATCGGGCCATAACGGCGTTTAGAACTGGCGCTAGTTTTAAAGTTTCGCTAAGGACCCATGCTTCGGCAGACAAAAGTAGCGGTTGAGGAGGCAGTATTTATGGAGGGCTTACACCTAGACCCTGCCTCGAGTAGGTGAAAGATGGATAAAAAAAGAGTTAAGTTCAACAGGGCAGTTTTTTTCGAGGGAGTTGTCGAGAGATTATATTCTGCTAGTTTCGGAATGAAACTGCTTCGGGCGCAGTAGGATAGTAGAGGAAATATGATGAACTTGGCAAGTTACCAAGTCGAAAAATACGAGGAGCCCCTTAAAGAACTGTTTCAGAAGTGTATATGTTAGATCTTGCGTTTTTTTGAAATATCAATCTTCATGTTGAAATTATGTTTCACACTTCTCTTTCTGCTGTAGTGCTTTTTTGTTTTGAGTCGCTTTTGTTTCCAATTTCGATGCAGCAAGGTTTTCAATCTCTGTACTATTCTAATTTATTTCTTTGGCAAGTTTGATGGATATTTCAATGGAGGGAGCACTGATCGGGTTGGCAGTTTAGTCATGAAGGCTGCTTCCTTCATTTTCTCCTTTTCCATCTTTCTTTCTTTGATATTATGGAAGCTTCGTTCCATCTGATATTGTGGTCTGCTTATAGCATGTTGGACTAGTTTGGATTTTTCGGTTGAGCCAATCTCTGGTGCTTTGATTCTAATCTTGAGGGGGCGTTTAGTTTCCCCCATGTAGGATCAGCCGCATTTACAGGGTATTTCATTAATATATTCCTTGGTAATTTGATTCTCGTTGAAAGGTTTTACTTTCGTGAGTTTTTCCCTGATTGTGTCTTTGGACTGAATGCTGTTCTCACATTGTATTTGTTACCAATCCTTCTAATCTTTTAGACACAACCTTCACATATGGTATGAAATAGGTTATTGTTTCTGTAGGATCATTGTCTCTGGCTACATCAAGAAACTTCTGGGGTAGCCATTTTTCTTGAGGGTTTTTCTGGTGATGTTGAAATATTTATACGATCCTCTGGATTAGAGCATATCTTGGCAGCTCTGTCGTATAAGCTACTCCTAATTTAGTGCTCAGATTATGGTTGGATTCGTAATGGAGATATTGGTCTGTGTTGGTTGGGTTTCTGTAGACTGTGGTTTCAGAAGTCCCATTTTGTTTTTGAACAAGTACATCAAGGAAAGATAGTTGGTTATTTTCCTCGATTTCTATATCGTGAATTGAATCGATTTTTCTATGCCATTGAGGTGTTCTACTAGGAAACTGTATAGGTTTTCTCTACCATATTGCCATATCACAAATGTGTCATCTACATATCTCCACCATAATTTTGGCTATTTTTTCTACTATTCTCCTTTTTCTTATTATAGTTGATGGATTTTCTTAGTTCGCTGTTTAGGTGCTTCTTCATTTTGTTGATTTAGATACAGATGTCTTTTAAGAACTCTCATATTACGAACGAGAAATTTGATGGCAGAATTTTATCTATAGTGCTATTATACATGATGAAAATTATCAATGCACATTTTGTATAAAGTCAGAATTCCAAAAATTCTGTATGAACATGATGAATATGGATTCTTCTATTCATCGCGGTACATCAGTTTAACTACACGACTATACCCATTCGAATTGAGCCTTTAAACTACTTTCATGGTGATATATTGCAGTAATTGAACTCTTCCCTCTGCCAGCCTTCCCTCTACTTCTGATCGCTTTTGATAAAACCAGCATCTCCCAATTGTTTCCAATCTACAGCTGCCACTAGTCGTTCGTATATTCCCACCAGGATTTTCGAGAATTGAGGGAAATAGTTTCTATAAGGAATTTACATGTATCCCGTCGAAACACTGAACCCTAAGGAAATGGAGAGAATATAAT